>CAKNYM010053020.1:504216-633832 GCA_932195095.1 Andricus curvator
ATCGTGATCGATGAAAACTTCCTTATCCTTTATCCTATTTTTATTTCGCATTACCCCCAATTTTTCTTCGCAGCTCTCCAACTCCACAACCGCCTCTTTTTTCTGCTTTCTCTCCTCCAACTTAACTTTCCCTACCCTGCCTTTATCCCACCCTATGCTCTGTAGCAGCGCTTCCACGCCCTCCCTTTCTTCCCCGCTCTTCATCTTCAACCCTCTTATCACAATATTATTTCTCCTGTCTGTCTTCTCCTTTCTCTCCATTCTCAACTCCATTGCCCTTATCCTTTCCCTATCCGCCCTCTCATCCTTTTTTTTCTCTCTTAGTAGAAACTTCCACTCAAGGAAATATCATCTGGTGTCAAAAGGATGTCTCTTGGTACAAATAGTATTTTCTCTTCAATTAAAGGTTAAGCAGATTTCGATTTGTCTCAAAAAGAATCTTTTTAGAGCAACAAGTATGCATTTGCAAAAAATTAATTCGAATCCTTCAGCCAAATAATTCTGTTTGTGTAAAAAAGATTTTTTTTTTTAAATCACGGTTTAAAAAAAAAGCAAACAAAGTAAAAGTGTATACGATATTAAAAGCCATTCTTAAAGATCTAATCAGTGACAAACCACAGCAGATAAGGTTATTTTTCTCCGATAAGATTTGTCCTTGACTGTTTTCAAAAGGGTCTCAACGTATGCGTATGTTCATTGCTACGGGCATGACCTTAAACATTTGGGTACAGTGGAATTGGGTTAAGAATCACTAACGTAAAGTTTTATTTAAAAAAATGTGTATACCTTACCCGCATCGATATAACATACATGTTATACATGGTCATAACGGAAAATCGCACAATACACAATACAAAAGTGAATATAATAATACCGGTTAGAAGATTTAACTTCGAAATTTTTTCAAATAATTCGAAACTATCATCAATTTTTGCAAAACAGAATTTCAAAAAATGTAAAGGAATCGATTTCTTCATTATTATGATAGTTTGCGTCTTTGTACTTGTATAGGAGGACATTTCCTATCACCCAGTGAATTGTATTTTGGCATTTTCTTAAACCAAAATTACATAAAATATATTTTAGTTATTAGAATTAACATTTTTTTATATCCCTTAATCATTTGATTTTAGTTCGGGATAGTGCCCCAATACAATTCATAAGATTGTAGGAAAAGTGTTCTTAAAGAAATATATAGACTCAAAAAGTCGTCATATTGAAGAAAACGATTCTTTTGAATTTTCTTGAAATCTAATTTTGCAGAAAATGATTTAATGTACACTGTACAGTTACGAATCCGGTTTTAATACATAAATTGTTCGTTCGTGGTTCGTTGTTGTAATACATAAATTCGTATCGTCTATGTTTTTATTTCAAGGGATTTCAACGGATATTGGAAGACTTTAAGGCATTTGAGATTTCAAGTGATTTCGAATAAGAATAAAAACGCATTCAATTCTCGAAATACATACATTATTTGCAATAATTTTACAAGACCTTAAAATCATTTTCAATAAAATTGAACATGAAACCCATAAAAGATGCAACTTCTTCCACTCGTCAGCATACATCGCACACAACTTCTGAGAAATGAAAACGGCTGATAAATTTTATTATTTCAATGACGCGATGCGATGTAGTAAAGTTTAATTTTTTTGATGATGAATATTTTAAAGTGATAAATAATAATGATAAGGAAGAGGACGAGCAATAACTTGTATCGTTAAATTAAAAATAAGGAAGGAAAGGGGAAAAAATAATCGTTTTCGAAACGACTAAACAATTCCAACAACAAAATTCTCGACCCCGTAAAATTCCCGAAAAATAAAATATTTGGAATATGAGACTCCAGATTTTTTATATTATTGCGGAATTCAAAAATTGCCGATAATAGATAATTTCCAAAATAAAATTGCTTTATTATAACATATCCGACACTATATAATAGCTAAAACAGGAAAACTTCCCAATTATGAAATTCCCGAATCCAAACAATTACAATTTTTGTTAGTAGCAAATAAATAATAAAATAATACATATTTTCATTAAAACAAATTATATTATTTGTTATTCGTTATAATATCATTTGAAAGTTTCTTAACGTTCGGATTCGGAAATTTCCCTGCGTCCGCAATTTTACAGTATCTGATATTTTACAATGTCGGCAATTTTATTTTTGGTATTTTACCATTCAGAAATTTTCAACTTCCGACATTTTTATAATTCCTGAAATTTTATATTTCAAATATTATTTCCGAACTGTCTACAGTTACGGAATTTTCCTCGTTTAGGGCTAACGTTACGGAAAATTCCGTAATCCTTGTCAGTGCCCATTGTGTCTGCAATGGAATAAAATTCTATTTGTCTCAAGATATAACTGTTTTAAAATTATAAATAATGATAAGGAGGACCCGTAGTTTTTTTGTATCCTTTAATTATGAATAATATGAAAAAAGAAGGTGAAAGATGGTATTTTTCTAAAAGTTATACATTTTTTTATTAAATTTCAGTTCGAAAATCATAAATATTAATAGGGAAAAGGGATTTTTATTTTTGTATTTTTAAACTTACATTTATAAAAAAAGACGAACAAATAGAAGTTTGTAAAGATTTACAGATTGTTGTATTTTATTTTAGTGAAAGTTAAAAGTACGTATTCATGTTTAGAAATGTTTAAAATAGAAATTAATTGTGAAATTTTTAACGTATAAAAGATCAAACTTTTTCCATTTGTCAGCGCACATGGCTTACGACTTTTGGAAAAGAAAAATCGAGAATGAATTTCATTACTTCCACAATTTAGTAAAACTCTACTTCTTGATGTACTCCAATTATAAATAATAATAAATCAAAGGGCCAGTCATAATTGTATCCTTTAATTCAAAATGAGATAGAACAGGAAGAAAAGAATCATAGTTGTCGACAATTTAAATTCAATTCGAAAGTCAGCACATGACTCAGGTCTTTAGAGAAATAAAAACAGATAATGTATTTTATTATTTCTCCAATGGAGTACAGTTTTATTTGTCGAAGGTTATGAGCAGTGATCCAAAATTATAAATAATGATAAGGAAAAGTATAAATTTAGTGTTAAAGGATTTGGCTAGATAACATTAAATAATTTAGGATTTTTCTAGTTTTTCCTCTATTGTTGCAAATCATGTTCGGAGAAATAAAGAATTTAGGCCAGCAGGCCAGTAGATAAAAAACTAACAATATCTTTAATTATGAGGAAAAAGTGCCAGTCATTTTTGTATCAGTAAATTGAAAATCATGCAGCAAAGCACGAAAAAAAAGTATTTTTTCAAAATTCACGATTTTTTTATTTGTAAACATCTTAGACCTTGATACGGGGAGTCGCGCCTGAGTCGAGTGAAACCACGACTCGAAAGTGTAACGCAAGCCTCCGACACACGCGCCGTGTCGTGTGTCAGAGACACTGAAGAAGCCCCCCCCCCGCTCTCTCTCTCTATATATATATATATATATATATATATATATATATATGGGGCATAATTTCTGAAGTGTACCCACCTCGAAAATGAAAGTTGTCCGATCGGGCTAAAAATTGGCCCAATTGTAGTCCTATTAGATAGTACTCCTCACACCAAAAATTAATTAATTTTGATAATTATTTATCAAAGTGGAGGGGGTACAATTTTTGGGTTTTTCAAGCAAAGCCTTAGTTTCAAACGTTTGTAACTTTTGTCCTATTGCCTTAAACAAAATTTCACCTCAAATATTTTTGATAGATTTTTTCACAAACTTTCTGGTGGTGATAACGATTTTTGAAAAAAGTCAAAATTTGACCCGAATTTTTGAAAATCAAAAATAAATTTGACTTTTTTTCAAATACGGCCACTTTTTTTTTCTTCAAAATATTTTTAAAAGAAAGCTGAGATTTTTTCCTATAAGACCCCCAATTTTCAGAGTGGCAAATTAATTCGTCTTTGAGTAATAGAACGATACGTAAACAAGATGCCGTGATGGGGCGGATGGCGCGCTATTTCCCCTAGTGCGCTCACGCCGAGGATCTTTGTGCAACGCTTTAGTGCCAGTTTTTCAAGTTAAGTAATATTATATAGTAATATTATGTGTCTTTCTGTTTGATTTTTTGGTGATAGTTTCAACAGTTGTTTTCTTTGCAGGCCTCTTTTGCGGTTTCTGTTTTTTGCCATTCGAGAAGATGTCGTATTTCTCAGAGGACGAAAACTTCTTGAGTTGAAGTTTTCCATTTTGAGTGGGAATGAAAGCGTGATACTGTAATGTACCTGGTATAGTGACAGCTTTGTCAAATCTGGCTTTCAGTAATTCGGTGGCTAAGGCATGATTTTCTTTGCTGCTGAAAAAAATTTCGGTTTCCTTACAGTTACTCTTTGCCCACTGAAACAAAGCATGGGGAGTGAGTATGTGATTTTTCGGAGAACATTGTAAGCTTGAACGTGCTGCTTGTCTCTTTATATTCGCTCGTATACCATCACATGCACCCTTACCATGAGATGTACCATGGAAGTGCCATTCAGCTTGGATACCAAAATCTTCTTCATGGGCTTGGAGATTAACAAAGCTACTCTTATTTTTAAAATGTTGCCCTGCACCATCAGTGAAATAGTAAATTTTCTTTGGCCTGAAATGAGTAATGCATGCCTTGTTAATTTCACCCTGAAAATGCAGAGAGCAGTCATTCTTGTAGCATATAATATTACTTAACTTGAAAAACTGGCACTAAAGCGTTGCACAAAGATCCTCGGCGTGAGCGCACTAGGGTAAATCGCGCGCCACCCGCCCTATCACGGCATCTTCTTTACGTATCGTTATATTACTTGAAGACGAATTAATTTGCCACTCTGAAAATTGGTGGTCTTATAGGAAAAAATCTCAGCTTTCTTTTAAAAATATTTCGAAGAAAAAAAAAGTGCCCGTATTTGAAAAAAAGTCAAATTTTTTTTTGATTTTCAAAAATTCGGGTCAAATTTTGACTTTTTCCAAAAATCGTTATCACCACCAGAAAGTTTGTGAAAAAATCTATCAAAAATATTTGAGGTGAAATTTTGTTTGAGGCAATAGGACAAAAGTTACAAACGTTTGAATCTAAGGCTTTGCTTGAAAAACCCAAAAATTGTACCCCCTCCACTTTGATAAATAATTATCAAAATTAATTAATTTTTGGTTTGAAGAGTACTATCTAATAGGACTACAATTGGGCCAATTTTCAGCCCGATCGGACAACTTTCATTTTCGAGGTGGGTACACTTCAGAAATTATGCCCCATATATATAAATTGTTATTTCCGAACTTATTACATTCTCATTCTAATGAGAAGGTATTGGTTTTATGTAAAATTTGACATAGTCGGTTTTCATCAAATCTCCACGTTTTGAGACCTCCTGAGTCAGAAAAAACGATTTTTACGAAGCTGTCTGTCTGTCTGTAGTCTGTAGTCTGTCTGTCTGTCTGTAGCCACGATAACTTTCGAAAAATGATCAGATTTGATTGAGCTTTGGCACACTTTTTTATGGCCGAAAAATAGAGAACGAGTTCGTTAACCAGCTATTTTGGACGAAAATCCAAAAAGTGAGCACATTTTGAAAATTTTTGAGACCACTTTTTTTGAAGATTTGAAAATTCTATGTACGGTTATTAGTAGTACGCAAAATGACGAACAAAATATTCTTATGACTTTTTGTGATAAAAAAAAATTACTGGAGTTATAGCATTTTCAAAATTCCAAAAAACAAACGAAAATTAACATTTTAAGCCGAAAAACGCACGATATGAAAAAAAGTCAAGAGGTGAAAAACGTTGATTCCTGAACACCCTATAATATTTTCATAACAACTTTTTGAATTTTTTGAAAAATAAAAAATTCAAATTTTGATCGCACAAAAAATTAATGAAAAATCAAAAAAGCCATTTTGCTGTCAAACTATGCAAGATACCAGAAAAGATCATGTCACCAAAATTGTGCACCTAAAAATGATCTACAAATTGCTTATCATTCACTTTTTGATATGACGCGTAGTTTTTGTTTCATTCGTAAAAAACAGCATTGAAAATAGAAAAATCAAATTTTCAGACGAATATTACCAGCTACGAAAAAATGACCGAAACAAAATTTGTTCATCCAAGGAAGAGGTACAAATTTATTGTGACTCATGTTTCGATAGGATGCGTGGTTTTTGTTTTATTCGTGAAAATAACATTGACAGTAAAAAAAATCAAATTTTTGAAAAAACAATCAAGGTACGAAAACATATAAATGAACAAAAATTGTGCATTCAAAAAAGACTTACAAACCCGTAATCAATTTTTGTGGTAAGAATATATTCAAAATGAAAAAATTAACTTTTTTGATAAACGGCACAAGCTAAAATAAAATGTTAACTAATAAAATTTGTCGCCTGAATTATATCATTACTTTTCATTTAAAATCAAATACAAATTTAGTAATTTGTATATGAAGAACATATAACACGAAGCACAAAGTGCGCGCTCAGTGTATTTACCAAATCGCACGCCGTAAGTGCGCTCAAACTTTTTTGTTTCTATCACACGGTTCAAATGATTTTCAAATCAAATATCGAGCGCGAAGCGCCAGTGTCTGGATGAGAATGTGTTCCTTAAGGTCGATAGAACCTTGAGTAAATAAAGTTCCTTTTCAGTCTAAAATAAAAACAAATTTAACAATCACTTAATATGTAGAGGTTTTGATAATTTTATAATATTTGCAAACAAACTTTTTCTTTTCATCGAAGTCGAACACGAAGTTCAAAAATCTAGAGGAGCCGAGCGTAAAGCGCGATGTAAATACGCCCGAGCGCGTAGCGCGAGGTGAGTACATAATCGAGCGCGAAGCGCGAGATAAATATATGATCGAGCGCGAAGCGCGAGATCCAACAGTCGCGCGCCGTAGGCGCGCTCAAACTTGCGAGCGAAGCGAGCCGCGCGCGATGAGAATGTGCCCGCGAAGCGGGCAGATTTTTGATATTTTTTGGAAGCATTAAAATTTGATGTTTTTTCAAACAACTTCAAATAAAATTAACACATACTGCCTTTCATTCATGCCCATAAAACGGGTACTTTTATCACCTTTCATGCAATGATTGAAAGAAAATTTACAGTTTGTTATTATTAAAACTAGGCTACTTGTTCAAACCTATTGGAAAATAGATGTCTGCAAACTTTTTCACGACATTACAAAGAGAAAATAGATTTTTATACTTCTACTTGTACGTGAGCTATTATTTGCCTTATGTAAGATTCAAATTTCATCTAACGTTTACCGAAGATGTTTACACATAAATCTGTCTTGGGTCATAGTTTAGGACGCGCGTGATGTTTTTTTAAATCCAGTTTTAGTTTTAAAATTATAAATATTAATAGGACACAGTGTCAGTGATTTCAGTCGATTTTAATCTTCTTAAATTATATACAATATTAAGGAAAAGGGCCAATTATTATCATTCTATCCTTAAAATAAAAATGAGTAGAACATGGAGGAAAAATATAATAGTTTGCCAAAGTTACCTATCTGTGAAACTAATTAAATTGATTATAAGCGAATTTAGAAATACAAAGTTTTCCTGGAAGTAAGATGGTCACTGAACCTTTTGGTTAATCAACTTACATTTGAAACATGTAAACAATGCAAAGATGCTCATTCATTTTACTTTATTGAGACCGATGCAGGAGTGAAGGAAATGGAGAAAAATTTAATTAATTGAAACCTCACAGCATACATCTCTTACTAATACTAAATAGGAACTCTAGGACGAAAGTTTGCAAACAGCCAGCGCCACAGCGTTCCGAAATCTCTTTTTGTCTGCAGCTTTCGAACAAGTAATATCGTGTCGACTAAATTTTAATTTCATTAATGTTAAAAATACAGTTTTTAGTCAGTTTGTTTTCCTTTAGAATCCATTTTAACCGTTTGAGATATCGACTCCGTTTTTTTATCCTGTTTTTTTGGCGTTTGGCAAAACTTCAAACTAGCTGATTGAGAATTACTTCTTTGATTAAGCGGATATTGAATTCCTTAAATATTCTAAATCCTTTTTAATCCCCGATGTCCTCGTATTTATCTGCATTCCTCAATATTCTGAACTCTCTGAAATCCCTGAATTCCATTAATTCTTCTCAATTCATTACATTATTTTGAAGTTCTTGAAATGCAGAGAATTCTTAGAATTTAGGAAATTCCATGAATTCAGCGAACTACAAAAATTTAAGGAATTCAGATGATTCCAAGCAAGTTAAAATAATTATAAAGGATTTGAAGGAGTTTAAAAGCATTCCAAAAAGTAATTCGAAACAATTGAAAAAAATATAAAGAATTTAAAAAATGAAAAAGGTTTTGAAGAAAGGCCACATTCAATATTACTAATTTAATACTGATATATATTTGAAATTTAACTATTTGACATATAATAAATTTGAATTGAAATTCTTCACATTAAAAATATGCTGAAAGAGCAATAAGAACTAAACATTTTTAGGTATCATTTCAATTTTTCAAGCCGCTTTCTAAATTATTATTAATAAAAAAAAGATTTAAAAAGATTGCATGAAAAATAAAAACAAGCCTTCAAATTTTTTTAAAGTAATTAAACTTAAGAATTCAAAATTGGAATCATAATAATATTCTTTCATATTTGTATAATATTAATTGGCAAATAGAGATTCTATTTATATTTATCAGCTACAGGATCTACAAGAGAGGCCGAGAATATAGTGGCGATAGCGTTAAAAATGAAAAATTGAATATTTATTCATATTATTGTAAGCAATCTGCACAACAAAATTTGAGAGGTGGAAGTTTTGACAAAGCTTATTTTTTATTTTTTGAAAAAGCACCATTATATTTTCATTCATCAACATTTTTTTTATTTTCTTCCGTTCATCGATAGAAGAAAAATCATTCCATCTAAAAAAATATATATATATATTCACATGTACCTTCGATTGAAAAATAGAGCTTTAAGAAAAAATCTGCTACTGTTTGATATTTTGAAGGTTACCTTCACACATTGTATGTCTTTAAGAAATATAGAATTTCTGTACATACGACGAGCACGTTTTTGAAGCCTGGCGCAAATGCTGATAATAATAAGTTTACAATTTTACGAGAAAAACAGAAAATAACAGTCAACTAACTATGAATTTGATTCCCGTTGTTTCCACTTTATATCCGGACACTGGTTTAAAACATTGTATTAGAAATTTTTTAATTAAGGAAATTCCAATTAAAGGAATTTAAATCTTCCGATACTGTGGACTATGAGGAAGCAAAAACATTACCTTTATTGCGTTTTAGTACGCATTCAGTTATTTTTACTAATGTAAACAAATATAAGTGTCGTACATTTCATAGTTTTAATGAAGAAATATTCTCGATAAAAAATTTCATTTTTGAATAAATATTCATTGTCATTTCCAAAATTAATTATGCTAATGAACAAAGCATACTAAATTAACTTCATTTTCGTTATGCTACTGTACCATATAAAATAAATTTTTCCAAGTTTAATTCTATTAAAATTAAAGGCATAGGACGTTCAGGCTATGATGTGCTATAAGTATTTTTTTACTAGAAGTCTGTGGGGGGGGGGGGGGAGTTGCTTTTCTTTATTACTACAAGCAGCTATATAGTATCAACTACTAAATTTAACATTTTGTAAGATGTAATTTTTTAATTTTAATCTATTTTCGTTTCTGTTTTCTCCGCATAGTCTTATAAATCTAGCAAGTAATGCGACATTTACGAAAAAATGCTGATCTAACTAAATCCAGAAGAGCGACTCATGTTTCTTTCAAAATTTTTATTTGATTCTGTGAATGTATTTTTATCTCTAGATTCATATCATCGTTTTACTCATCATTTCAAGCGGTGAAAACTAAAATTGTGGAAGGAAAATGTAGCAAAGAAAATCTGCCTTTCTAATCTGAAAAATGGTTCCTTTGCAAAAATTATTTCAATTTTGGTATTTTATTATTCTGCCACACTAAAAAAATTTCATTCAACAAAATCGTTCAATTGACATATTTATTTTGAGTCGGCCGAGCTCGTTTATTTTATTCAATCAAAGATTTTGTTTGATTTCTTTTTAATTTTGCCAGTATTTTTTTTTTTTACGGAACCAAATGTTTCGGCTGTATCCAAAAAAGTATTCATGTTTATTGAAAGAATATTTTATAGACTTTAAGCTACTCAAGAATTCTTCCTAGAAATCGGTTTTTTCTTTACTTTATCCTTGTTATGTTAAACTACTTAGGTAAAAGATGACACTTAAATTTTTCATATAAATGCTGCATGGTACATATACTGATGCTAATTCAATAATTGATACCAAATTAAATATAGATTACACGCCAAAATTTGATGATGTACAGAAAAATTAATTTTCTTATCTATTGCAACTTCATTATCTGATCCTTTCCAATCAGAAATTCTTGTTTTTCAATTGAAATTTATCTTTATCCTCATGAAGGGTAGGCTCAGTATATATGATGTACATACATAGGGAGAACATCCTGGTTTCCTCATGGAATTTGATATTTTTTAAATTTTGTTTTTGCAATTAGAGTGCAATTAGAAAAGGGTTGATCATTTCGCAGTTTTGACAAGTAAAATAAAAAATCTCATCTTATTCACGTAAGGCCTATCCCAAGGTATTGAAAATGTAACATATTTCAGCATGACACGTAAACGGTTCTGACATTTTTTTTTCAAAAACTGAGATGCGATAGAAGGGCACAATATTGATATTTTGTGAACATTTCATCATTTTTATCCATTTCGCTCTTTTTTTTTGGCTTTGTACTTTTTCTAGTTTGTAAATGAATAATTAAAAGAAAAAAGTCAGTAATTAATTTAATCTGTTAATTCTCAGTTAAAGATACTCGAATTCTTCCAAATTCATTTGAATTCTTCTGAAATCTGAATTTAATTGACTACTTACTAATTCCGTGGATTTGCTTGAATTAATTTGATTTTTGTTGAATTGTTGCGCATTCATACAAATTTCTGATTTGCTTAGATTTGATAAAAGCGCTTTAATTCCTTCTCATTCTGTTCAATCCCTCGATTCTTCTCCAAATACGTGATACAATTTTAATCTATATCATAAAAAACACCGACAGGGGCGGTTCCCGGTAAGGGTTTCGGGGGAAGGGACATTAGAGCTGGTTGGGATCCTCGCTAAAAAAAAGGTCATCAGAAAAATCTTTAAAATGTATAATTATGAGTTTTCGAAGGGGGGGGGGCGATGACTCCACGGCACCCCCCCCCCTGAAGCCGCGCGTAAACTCAGAGGAATGTTGTAAATTAAAAAGATGAACAACTTTTACTGAGAAAATTTCCCTGTTATTTTTAATTATTCATTCACAAAACTATTTTATCAATCATAGAATGACATTACAAAAATTGTAGTTTCTTGAGAAAGATACAACTTCGACCGCTTTTTTCATATTTGAGTAAAAATTTTGTAACTAAGCGAGACAGAGAAAAATTCGAAGAGCCTTTTTACACTATCATCACAATGGGAAGGTATTGGTTTTATGTGAAAATTGAGTTTTGCGGATTTCATAAAACCTCGACGTTTTCGGACTCACTGATGGAGAAAAAATGGATTTACTTCGGTGTCTGGCTGTCGTTGTCGTTGTTGTCTGTAAACACGGTAACTTTAGAAGGAATTATCCGATTTGATTGCCCTTTGGCACATTGTTTTTATGCTACGAGAAATTTTTTCGAAAACTATTAATTTTAGAAAAAAAATGTTGAACACAATAAAGTTGTTTTTTTTCAATGCCTTTAAGATTTTCATGAAAGTGCATTATGAAAAAATAGCAACTTTCATCATGATTTACAAAAACTACAAGGAACTTTTTATTATTATCGTGAAAACTGTTGTTATCTAGATTTTTCGTGTGGAAAATTCTTGTATGAAATGCATACTTTTCAAGGTATAGTTCGTTTTTTGAAGAAAATCATGAAAAATTAGCGCGATTTTTGTTTTTGGTCGATTTTTTCGAAAAATAATAATGATTCTATCAAAAAAAGGTGTATCTTTATGAAATGCACAATTTCACTGTATAATATTTTTATATAAAAGCAACATTTTCCAACAAAAATCACGAAAACCGTGAGAATAGAGGTTCTTTCCAAAATTCACCATACCTGAGTATGAATTTACATATAACAGTCATATGTAATGTATAAAACAGTCTCCGGATGGAAGGGTCAGTAAAATCAAAACAAAAACTTTGTTTCTTTGAAAAATGGAAAAAATTTTCAAAGAAACAAAGTTTTTGATTTGATTTTACTGACCTTTCCATCCGGAGACTGTTTTATACATCAATCAAAGGTCGAAACTGAAGAAAGAGATGCAGTCATATGTAATGTTCGGATTATAGCAATGAAACCGATGTGAAAATGGTAAATTTGATGAAAAATAGCTTCTTGAGTTCTCTAAATTTTTATGTAAAAGCAAAACGAAGTCTTTAATAAAATTATTTTCCTGAAATTTTTATTTAGTAAACTATACCTTATAACTTTATATAAGAGCAAGATGGCTGAATTTGCAAACGAGAACTTGACAGCTCTTTTAAGTTAATTTTTTGACAACTTCAAAATCGGTTATGAATTACCTTTTTTGTGCAGGTTTGAAGATAAAACTAGAATTGAAGAAAAAATCGAATCAAAAAAGAAATCTCACGTAAAGTTCTGATTCGAAAAATCGAATACTCTGTTTTGGGTGTTTTTGGCCACCTACTATTAAGAAAAAAAGCCATAACTAAATCGCTGAAATGGTCGCACAGCCAATTAGGTATTTTCACTTCAACCGTAATGAATAAAAATTATTATTATTTTATTATTTCATTAAATAGTTCTTAGAAAATAAAGAGTTTTTTACAATACACTTAGATAGAAAGAAAATAGTTCTTACGAAGATATTAGCGAAATAGGGCAAAAATGGACCGAATCCCATGCATTTGGTCCATTGTTTTCCCCTCAGCACTCAACGAAGTAAAGTTAGCTGGTTGTTGAAATAAAAATACATAATTTAAAAAACAAACTATTTTGACTATTTTGACCCTCACATGGTCCACTTATAAACGTGTTTTGAGAGCAATGTAGAAGAAAATTCAGATTTTCCCATTTTCTTTTCATTCATATATGACCAAAAGTCATATTTTTTGCCATTTTTTGTCTCCTACAAAGAAGAAATCCTTTGAGTTTTATGTGGGCTAAACAAATTTGTAACTAGGAGAATCTTTTTTTCATTAAATGAAATTTTGTCATTCTTCTCGGAAACAACAAAAGGTATATACAAACAAATTTTAATATAAAAGTTTTCACATCTAGAAAAGTTTTACAAAAATACCTCTTACTCTTTTCGGGTCAGGATCATGCCAACCATCGGCAAGTCAAATTTGCGGCAAATCACATTGCGGCAACTTTCATTCGGAAAAAATGTGTAGTCCAGAAAGCATTAGCAAAAACCAGTGGGGGACCTAAATTATTTCTGTTACCAATCACAGCGGTGTCTTCCCGTTCCTCAAGGAACGTTGGAAAGGGGCAGGGGTTTAAAATACATTATTTTTGTGATAGGGGTATCTTCCCGCACTTTTGCCAATTTTTTCTGGACTTCAAATTTCTCCGAATGAGAGATGCCACAATGCGACATGCCGCACACGTGACTTGCCCCAAATATGATGAGCCGCAATGTGACTTGCCGGGGATTGGCATGACTCAACCCCCTCCTATCAGTTTTATTCCGACTTAAAAATTTTTAAGGCCAGAAGAATTTTTCATCCTAAAAATATAATTTTCGAATTTTTCTCGTAAACGATGCAAGATATCACAAATATAACAATTCAGATATTTTTCATTGAACTTTCTCAGACCTGCAATCTTTTATCTACACACCTCTTTTGTGCCTTACGCTGTTTCTGAGAAAAATGCAAAACTTCAATTTCACGAAAAAAAAAATTATCGTATCCACAAAAATTATTGAATTTACATTAGGCTTATAGTATGTAGCCTAATTTCCTCTGAAACCCAAAATATTAAGTCGCTGAGAGATTCTGCAAATCGCAAAATACCATTTTAATCATTATTTCATTAATAGAAGTTAATTTGTAGTACGGAAAAATATCGTAATCAAGTAAATAACAAACATTTATTTTCTTCTTTATAATAGGAAGCGTGAAAGTTTCAAGATTTTTCTGTTTTAGTCAGGAGTCTGTTAAAATATTCTTTTTTCTCCAATGCAATTTTGGTTAAAAGCTTACAATATACGTAAGTATATATGTAAATCTGCCAGTTGGCGATCACTGCACGAAAAATAAATTAGCTTTGCATAAAGAAAATATTGACTTGAATACGGACAATACAAATGTTTCCTTTCTCAAGTAAATGTACTTGATTGCAAAAAATTATGTTTCTCCATTCATGTAGATTTTCTCGAGACAAGGAAAATTTTCTTGGATCAACGGCCATACCACGCTGAAAAACCCAGTTCTCGTCAGATCACTGAAGTTAAGCAGCGTTGGACGCGGTTAGTACTTGGATGGGTGACCATTCAAGAATACTGAGTGCTGTTGGCACATCGTGGGTTTAGTGAGCCCACACTTGTAGTTATTTATAACTACAAGAAAACTATCCACCTAGAAACACTACCCGAATCGGGTAGTGTCACGCCTACCCTGAAAGGGAAATGGCTTAATGGTATACATACAAGAAAATATTGTATCGTCCGTATTGACATCAATATTTTCTTGATTCAATGTTCATTTATTTTCCGTGTGGAGTCTTGGCCTTTCTGAACTCTCTAGCACGTTAGGTTGTTATGAAATGAATTTTCACAAATAGCAAACAACGCATTTTTTAGTGATTTTGGACACATTTTTCTCAAAAAATTTAAGTGATGGAAAATTTTTATTTGTATTTTGCAAAGAATTGACTTAGAAAATGTCGTGATTAAAATATTTATTCACATTTTTGTGGATATTCTTCTAGACAGAAAGCGCTGACTCAAGTCACACACGTGAGAATGAAAAAGACGATAATTGCAAGTTTCATTTTAATTAACAATTGAGTACCTCTTCTGCTTCGGTCACAGCTTATACACCATGCAGAGCCGCTTATCTCACACAAGTCAAATTGCGTCAAATTTTCCACATGGAGGGAGGTCAGCCAATAATCCGGGTACACATACCCAACACAACATGCACGCTATGGAAAATTTAAGTCAAGTTGCATCATATTTCCTTCATGGTGAGAAGCTACCCAATAAAAAGGGCACACATAGCCAACACCAAACTGAAGGAAAAAACATAAAGGACAAATAAAATTTCTCAAAAACCAAATGCAAATTGATGCGGTGTAACGAAAAATCGCACAATACACAATATTCTCATTATCATACCATTAAGCCATATTTCTTTCGGGGTAAGCGTGACTCACTCGGTGAGGGAGAGAATTATACCAGGCGGTATGGGGGGGGGGGGTTATAGATTTTTAGATTAATCTGGAATCACCCCAGGCGAGCAGCTTCACAAAGTCACCATGTAAGCTATCCACCCGGGCCCATTAGTATCCAAGGTCTTTCGTTTCAGACGTCATTCACTCGACTGACACTCTTCATCATGCATTTCTAAAAAACTATTTTTTGCAACGCATGTACGAAATTTTTGCTTTTTGAGGCATATATTGCGTGCGGAAAGTGACTAATTCCAAAACCGTGGTAAAAAGCAGTTATAAAAAGACTTTTTCTAGCTGCTGCGCTTGCGCTCTTTGAGCAAGATTACTTTTTCTAGCTGCTGCGCGTGCGCAGTTTGAACCAGATTACTTTTTCTTGCTGTAGCGCTCGCGCATTTCAGAATTTCCGAATCATAACCTCACTTCATTATGATTTGAGGCTTAAGAGACTGATTGTGAGTAGTGAATAGTGATTGGACTTTTGGATACCTGAAATATCTGGTGATTTAGCAATTTCGCATAAATTTCCGAATATTTAGCAATTTTCAATTAATTTCCGGAAATTTTTGGATTTCTTCTCAAATGGTTTGCATAACTTTAATTTCTGGATATTATAGGTAATTTACGAATTCACCAAAAATTTCCAGGAATTTTCGGTAATTTGAACCTAAATTTCCAACAATTTCCGAAAGTTAGTTTTCATTGTTTCTCAAATCGGAAATTTCCTGCATTCGTTACAAAAAATATCGTGGGCAATAGGTGGTGAAAGTAGACACTTGCAACTCTTGTGAAGTTTGCAGTACTTGCCATCGGTTCATCTTCGGATCTTTTCCGGCTCGTCTTCGGCTCGTTTACAGCTCGCATACGACTCGCTAAACCCTTCAATTCGCCTTTGGCTCGTACAGCAAACTTTACACTTGTGGAACTGCCTATTTTCCGCACTTGTAGCACAATATACTATTTCGCCACAGCTTTCTGTCCTGGCTTACCTTTTTCGCATCCTTCACGTGCATGAATTTTCTCATGCGAGCTCTTGTGTTTCTATGGCTTCTTATGTCTCTTTGAATTAGGGTCTCATTCACACATTTTTATCATTCTGTCCTGGGTCTGCCTCTGGGTACGCTGCCATTTACTTTACCTCGATATACTTGTTTCGTCAGTTGTTCATCTTTCATTCTCTTAATATTCCCGAACAATCTCAACAAATTTTTTTCGCATTTGTCAATCAGTGTCTTCTCTACACCACATTCTTGGATGATTGTCTCATTACTGACTTTCTCTATTAGCGTTTTACCAGGTCTCGCTACTGTACAACACAGTGGGCGTAAATACAGAATTGTATATTGCCATTTTAGCTTCATCTGCTATATTTTCACTTCTGATAATGGATCCTGCTCTGCCAATAACGTTCTTACCCTCGTTTATATCAATTTTTCCATCAGTAGTAAATAGGCTACCAAGATATACGTACTTATCAACTTATTCTATTCCCAAATCGTTTAAGACAATGCTGCATATTGTTTTCTCACCCTTTCCTTCCAATATCATAATTTTTGTTTCATTTACGTTAATTTTGAGGCTCAAGTTATTCATGATTTTATTCAGTTTGCTCTACATTCTTTGCAAGTCTTCAGTTGACTCTGCCATAATAAACTTATCATCTACGAACACTAGCCCACGCACCGTCACTGCCCCGAGATCCATGCCTTCTTCCTCTAGGTGGACCATTCTTAGATACTTGTCCTTGAATATAATAAATAGTCCTGAGGACATAACGCATCCTTGTCTAACACTTTGCATAATATCGAAACGTGAGGGTTTCTCATTTTTTTCAATCCATATACTGTTTTTGAAATTTTTATATCGACCCTTTACCATGATCAGATCAGCAATCCTGAGATGACCGAGTTGACCGTCCGAGACGATCAAGTCGACGCTCTAAGATGATCGATTTTAACCTTCCAGAGATAGTCGCATTAGCTATCTAGAAGGGCTGTCCTATAGTTGACCCTCTAATATAGTCTGTCTGCACATCTACATGGCCAAACTGACCTATCATTCTTCTCCGCGTATTCACCCTCACACTCGCTTTGTTAAATGTATATACCCAATATAAAATTTATTTCATATATATATTGCTGTATGTAGATTGTAGAATATTTAGCTTCAAAAAAAAATTTAATAATAGTTAGTTTATTTCATTAAATAGATAGTTTGCGTCTATGTATTTCTTCAGACGAAGATTTCTCACAACACTGTAAATCGTACTCTGGAATTTTTCGGAACCAGAATACAGTTCATAGGATTGTAGAAAATGCACTTCTGAAGAAATACATATGCGAAAACTATCATAAAAGTTAAACCGATTCTTTGACATTTTTTGACTTTGCATAAACAACCACGGCAGGGTCCCACTGGGAGCACCTGCCATCTAAAAATGACACCTGCTCTCAGTAGAACCGCGGTAAATCACACTTATGGCCACGTCTCACGACCGTGAGCTGAGTGGCACGATGAAATTATGACGACAGGTCAGCGAAACATATTTTTGGCACGCGGGTATGGCTCTAAGGTTACGAACCAATGATAGTTTCGTACCTCCGAGAGCACCAATCACAAGGACAATTACTTCAATCGAATATTTTAGGTACAGTCGTTGCAGCTCCCTTCTGTAGTCTTGATATCTCTCCTCCTTTTCCTTCTCCGTGGCAGTGATGTTGCTGTCGGCCGGAGCCGAGAATTCGATCACGAATATGGTCCGTTTTTCCAAGTCTTATGGAGAACGATGTCAGGCCTCGAGTGTGCAACGGAAACTGCTGTACAAAAATTGTAGTTCCAGAAAATTGGGCACTTCGAGTTTTGGACCATTGACTCTATCTCCCTTGGAGCGTGCGGCAGAGCAGGTCGCGGTCAACACCGTAAGCGCGACAAAGATGGTAATAAAGCACTCTTAGGGCCGTATTATGTCTGTAGATATCCGTCGTTCCTGCATGGGTGGGACACCCAGAAATTATGTGTTCTAGGTACTCAGCGTGTGCATGACACGCACTGCACCTACCGCTGGGAACTTCTTGACATAAAATGCGGTCACGGTATACTAAGGTGGAAATGACACCGTCCTCGCATGCTAAAATGGAATCCTCTTACCTGAGTTAAGCCCTGCTGATCTTAGGGAAGCAAAAGTTTGCTCCTTCGACACGGACTGTCTTTCTACATTTCTGTGAAAGTTTCCGTGCATTTCCTTGTCCTGATGATCTCAGAAAAGCAAAAGTTTGCTTCTTCAACACGGACTGATTTTCTACATTTCTGTGCAAGTTTCCGTGCATTTTCTTGTCCATTAGCTGTTGGTGAAATTTTTCAACTTCTGCTTTCGTTACTTCGGCTTTTAAAAATGAAGCATCTACATGGAGTAATGCACTATCCTCACTTCTGAAGTTCAAATTCAGACCAAGAGTCTCGGCCGCTTGCTCCGCGGCTTTGTAAAGAAACGCTCCTTTGCCAATCATCTCGTGGTTCCTGACTATTTTTAGGAGAGGATCTCTACCATTTTTAACAATGTAAGCTGTACTTAGAATAATTCGGTGATGAAGACACTGGGGATTCAGAAGTCCGCGTTCGCCTTGATGGCGTGAAATGTATAATCGCGGAACTGACGAATTAATGTGTAGGCTTTTATGCATATGCATGATCTTACATGTGGTGATCTCAAGGGCCGTAAGCTCGTTCTTCCTCCATTGAACCACCCCAAACGAGTACAGTAGAACCGGGACGGCAAGCATGTTAGTTACAGATACCTTGTTCAACGCCGAGAGATTGTAATACCAAATCTGTTGAAGAAGATGCTTGTATCTGCTTCGGAGAGACTCCTTCACTGACGTTACGTCCTGATTGCGGCTTTGAGGCACGCCCAGGTATGTATAGGTCTCTGCCCTTCAGATGAATTTTGGCACACTTGTCCAATCCAAAGTCAATCCCAGTCTCTTCTGTGTACTTTTCGACGACATTTATAGCAGCTTGAAGTTTGCTTTTACCAGATCTTCAGGTCATCCATATAAAATACATGAGAGAAATTATGCTCGCGATAATTAGTTTCGCCACAGAGGTGTCCAGAAGAATTTCGTAGTGTGACAGATAGAGGCAGAAGTGTGATGCAAAAAAGCTAAGGGCTCATAATGTACATATATATAAATATATATAAAAATATTTCATATATATATATTGGATAGCGTATAGGCAGCAATCGAAAAACGTATAAAAGCTCATCGAAAATAGCGAAAAGTCAAGTTTTTATCAACTTTTCTACCAATTTCAGCCTAAAAATTCCAGCCCAATTAATACAAAGCTTTTCAAAAATAGCAAAACGTCAAGTTTTTATAAATTTTTCTTTCAATTCCAGACTCAGAAATATTTATTTGTTCGTAAAATAATGAGAATAGCGCGATTTTTCGTTATTTTAATCTTTAACCGCCCTTTGGGGGTTTAAGATTTTTACCTTCAGGGCAATCATTTTAAATCCAATAATCAACCTTTCCACTTCCTTCCAATTAGAAATCAAAAAATAAATTTTCCTGTGCAATATTCAATATACGCACCGTCGATTTTTTTGTTTCAAGACACAGGTAGACAGATTTCATTTATTAAATCTTTATAGCATATTACTTCTATTATAACTGAATTAGGATTCCAATTGTAAAACGAAAATCTTCACAAAAGCCTGAGCCATACTGTTCATAAATCCCTTTTTGTCAACAAAACCTACCTATGTACTCATATGTTTATGTTGAATGGTACCTATCATTTTCGAAGTATTGTTTGATGCTGAGCATATTTGTTGCTACCATATGTATTATAATACATATTTTCTACTCAATTTTTTGTTAAAAAAGGTTGTAATAATTTTTGCATAGAAAAAAAGAAAATTAATGAGTTTTTTTATGCCAATTTCGGACATCACCAAAAATGGAAAAAATTTATGAAAAATTAAATATGCTCTATTTTAGTTCATATTTAGTTTTTAGTTTGTTAATGAAAACTAGGGCCCAATTTTTTCATTTTTTATCTCAAAAAATTATCTGACATTGAGATATCTTTCGTTCTTCAGATATCATATAAAATCTGCACCGTTGTTTCCGAATGGGTCAAAATTCAGTAACGCATCAACCTATGGGTGATTTCCAAAAAGTTGACCACTTTAAGTCCCAGTCATCTTCCACTTCTTTGAATAATGAATTTTTTTTCAAATTATCTCAGTAAGGTACTTATATCAAAGCACACTTGAATGAAGTTTTAAAATTTCAGATGACAACGTTTCGAAATTAGAAATAAAAAAACTACGCGAAATATATCTTATCACGCAACTGTCACAACCAACAAATTTAAAATGAAAAAATGCTAAATAATATGAACACCATTCTTTAAATATTTTAGATTCACAGATATCAATTATATTGCGATGAAGAAGATAGAAATTAATATTAGAGTCCAACATTTTAGACGTGACGATTTTAAAAATCACTTAACACTCTGTCCCACAAGTTTTTTGTCCTGTCACGCTGCATTGCTGTTTTAGGATGAAACGCGAAAATAATTATTTGTTGTCATAGTTGATTGGTCCTAAATTCATAATTGTTGTTTGCCTAGTTAAATCAGCAATAGCTATAAATTATTAACAATCACATTTCGAAGTAAAACTTAATCAAATTGAAAAAATATTAATTTTTTCCCCTGAAGGTGTCTGGGAATCGGTAACTGGTCATTTGTAAAGAACAGTTGCTTATTCAAATTCAAAATAATAATCAAGTTTCTTTACTAGGGACATTTAGGAATCGTAAATTGGTCCTTTTTTAAAAATGGTAGTTAAGTTTTTTAATTTAATTAGGAATGGCGTCGAAATATGAATTTTATTAATTTTTTGTTCTTATTGATGAAACTAGTCAGACAAAAATTATGAAATTAGGACCAACTAATTATCTCGGTATAACGATGATGAAGAGAGTTGATCATTTTTTGAATTGGATTAAGATTGACGTCAAAATATCAACGTTGATAATTAATTGTTTTTTTTTTATTTCAAGTAGGCAATCAACAATTATTAAATAGGGACCAACTAACAATCCAGGATTACCCAAGCACGGAGAAAAATGGATGGTCAAAGTTAGAGGGTCAAAATTTAGAGAGCCAGTCCATTCTTCTAGATGGTCTAAAGAGCGTTTCAGAATTTTTTCGACATAGTCAGAGAAACTCTTATTTAATGGCCAGTCTGAGTGTTGTAATAAGGTCAGACTCACTATCAGGGATAATCGCAGTATCCTTTCGGCATGGTCTATACGATCATCTTGTTTTCACTCATTTCGACCATCCACGGAAGAGCAAATGACCCATCGCGGATGGCTAACCTGATTAGTTACCGTTGGCGTGTTTTTTTTTAAATGAATAAATGTGTAAGTCCAATGTTCACAACGAATAATAAATGCAAAGTGCATAAGAATATTAGGAATTATTGTAAATTCATATTTAAGGTGAAAAATATATTCCTTTCTTTAGAAATTAAAATCTATCATTTATTTTTAAGGAAAAAATCTAATAAATAATTAAAATTTTACCTTACAAGTCCTTATTGTGAGCAAAGTATTATTTTTAATAACTTTACTCTTATTACTTGCTGTTTGAAATTGCTTTTCACATTTAATCATTTCAAATAAGCGCGCCAACGCCAACCAATCCAGTTGTCGACGCGATGGATGCAGTGTGAATGGATACGAGAGTTGGGAGCACCATGGTTCAGAGCAATTTCGGAGTGAGTGAATGTCATTTTGAGCCGTTTAGCGTCAAATTTGCTGTTTATTGAACTTAACATATTTTTAACAAGTTTAAACTGCTTTTTGATATTTCGAATATGCGTGGAGAGTGAAGTGCATAAAAGAGAATATGATTGCAAGTGAATTAAGTTTATTCTTTTGAATTTTCAACGTCAAATTTGATGCTTCCAAGGGATTTAGGATAAAGGCGTAACTGGACGTTCAGCTATCAATTTTTTGTCACCATGTGGTTTCAAACTGAAAAAGTGCAAAAAATTTCAGCATGCAGAAAGTAACTATATTGGTTTCTGAATTCACTTCAATGTCTGGAATCTTACAATTCAGCGTGACACAGTGCCGTGTCCTTAGCCATCCGTGCTCCAAAAAATATATTGTGAATGTGCACTGTTTTTGCATATCAAATTATGTCTCATACACCTCACTCTCCACAAAGAATAAAAAATGCTTTCAGAATTCATGTATTTCATATAAATTTTCAGGTTTTGTAGGCTCCACTTAATTTCATAATTTCCAGTCTCTTATAAGAGAGAGACTGGAATAAGTAGAAAAAGGACAACAAATATGGATAATGTAAAATCGACCTTCTATGATGAGCGATTCGACCCTTTATAATGACCGGTCCGGCCATCTCTCATCATCGGTTCGACTTTCTATGACGCTTGAGTCGACCGTCCCAAAGAAGCCTCGGTGGCTCAGACGATAGCGCGTCGGACTTCCATGCAGGAGGTCCGGGGTTCGATCCCTGAGCCGGGTACCAATGGAAATTTTTCTATGTACTTCTACCGGGGCTTCGGTGGTTCGGAACCCACCTTAAACTGTAGGTCCCCTCAGAAAAAGCTGGTATCATACCAAGGTGGGGCTCCATGTCGAGGGGACTAGCCTTGGGGATCGAAGCCGATTCTGTGAAGACTCGAAAATGAGTCAGCGTTCTTCTTGCGTTTGGGGACTCCTACAGGAGGCACCACGCTCGATGGTCGCTGGCCGATTTCGAGTAATGAACACACACACATACACTTACATAACACACCAGGGCAGTGCTTCGAATCTGTGCATCTACCTGATGACCTCAGAGGGATCGCTCCGTACACCCTAGCCTGCTAGGGAGGCTGCCGAATGGCGGAGTGGGTGAGGATCACTTTGCCTGATCAACAAAGGAGGACGTCATTTACTGTGCGATAGGTATGCCTGGCACCTGAGAGGTATAATCTCAGAACGTTGATAACAACGAAAAAACCCACCGAGATTCAAAAACACTCGGCGAAGGATGGCCGGATTCGTAGTACTGCCTTGAGAACACACACGGGTATGGCACAATAGCCTTTATAGCTTGAGCGCCAGGGGTGGGACCTCACGGGCCCCCCCGCCTACATTACAACTAAGACTAAGACTAAGAGTCGACCGTCCTAGATGACCAAGTCGACACTGTGAGATGATCGATTTGAACCTCTTGTTTTAACCTTTTAGAGATAGTCGCTTTAGCCATCTTCAAGGGCTGTCCTATAGTTGACCCTGCAATATAGTCTGTCTGCACATCTGCATGGCTAAAATGACCTTCCATTTTTCTCCGTGAGTGAAGAGAGAGTAACCTTGCAGACGACGACCGACAACATCAAAGTAAAATTCATTTTTTCTCAATCAGGGGGCCCAAAAACGTGAAGATGTCGTGAAATCCGCAAAAATAAATTTTCACATGAAAAGAATACCTCCTTATCAAGATGAGAATGTAAAAGAACAAATCAGGGAGAACGAAAGTAAAGGATTTCTGTCTAGTAATACATTATACGAAAATATGAGAGAGATTTTCTCGTATGATGAAATGCGACTTATATTATAAAAATAATACTTCGAAAGTAATAGAAGTTTGTATATAAGAAAAAGCCAAGAGTGTAAGGAACATTGTAAATAAATATAAAAGAAGAAAAATGTATTTAACAAAAAAAGATTTATGCGTTACATATATCAAATATTATACAAATAGAACAATTGTCATTAAAAAATTATAAATGGGTTTATACCACCAAATTAATCCTCTATGAGGAAATACATGGGGTTTCTGATCACATGTATTTAGCACTTCAGTGCTCATGAAATTATCACATTCAAAAAAATACAAAGTAAATCTGTTACATTTTTTGCGTTGTAACATGACTATATGATTATTTAAAGTATGCTTAGTTTTTTCAGAACATTCCCTTCGGAAAGATATACTATGGACTGTGAGTATCATCAGAATCAATCACCTAGCTTGTATAGGTTTGCATTCATTGCAGCTAAAAATTGTCAATGTATCCGTTTCATTGTTCAGTACGGATATTTTAAGCTATTATTTCAAAATATCCTCAAATGAAAACGTTGCTATAATGAACAATGGTTTCCTATGAAATTTCGTACGTTCAGTTCGAATCTGTCGTCAGTATTGGTCTATCACGTGAGTACTGTTGTATTTCCAATAACAGTGAAGTTTTTCTTATATAAACAGAGCATACAATTTTTTACATTTATAAATCTTCAATAGATAATAGATGCAATAGGTCATAACAGGTTTCCCAATTAATCAATCGATGTGTCTTGACGACGTGAACAAATATATTAGATACAGTACGATTTACGCTCTATTCTCGAGGCCTGCAGTTTTTCGAATTCTTGTTGTTGCTTTTAATTCATTGCAAGGTCAATTCATTTAATTCTTTTGTAAATTTTTATAAAATTATATAAATATAAAAGTTATTGTACAAATAGCCCCTTTGAAAAATCCCGCTATTAATAGCGAAAAATTATGGCTATTTGTACCGAAATTTCGGTGCACTAAATTATAGCTACATCCATAAAAGAAACATAATAATAATATTTTATAATATTGAAT
Organism: Andricus curvator; assembly: GCA_932195095.1. Classification (NCBI taxonomy): domain Eukaryota; kingdom Metazoa; phylum Arthropoda; class Insecta; order Hymenoptera; family Cynipidae; genus Andricus; species Andricus curvator. The sequence continues at coordinate 529,379 of CAKNYM010053020.1, forward strand.
TAATTTTTATTGAAAAAACATATGTGCAAAGATTATAAACATTTGAAAAAGCAAGGTTTCCCTTGAAAGTGGGTGCAATGGAACATCACAGTTCATAAGAAGGTCACAATTTTACAAGAAGTTCGATGGACCCTTCGATTTGGAATGTTTCGTGTTCACTTCATTGTATGTAGTTCTATTTTATAAATATACGTATACAACTTACGTTATAGGTACACTTATAGTCGCAATTTATTTTTTACGAAAATATTTAAAAAATTTAGTACCCCGGTAAGAGAGCTTGCATTGAAAGGTATTACGAATTTCAGTACCTAGAAATGCCGTTTCTGTCCCTTTTTTTTAATCCCCGTATCGGCAAAGTTGATTGGAGCTTTCAAACAAAACCTAAAATAAATTAAAGCACTATTTGCGTTTAACGCATTGAAAGGCGCTTCAGAAGCATACAATTTTTCATAATCTAGTAGGATTGCGCATAATAATACACCACTTTATCCTAAAACTCCCGCTTTATTCAAATGTGATTAATTAAAAAAGTATAAAATAATGATAAACTAATTTTGAAAATTAGTTTTTATTACAGCTATGTACCTCTGCAGCAATCAATATTAAGAACGTAAAATGACTAATACTATGTTTCTAAATGCTTTAACCTAGTTATTCGAAAAACAGTACAGCGAAATGTGCAAATTCAGAATGGATTAAAGATGTTCTATTTCATGATCGATTTGGGATATCCAAAAGTATTCGGAAAAATATTATCGCCACAATAAAACGGTATCGAAAAGCAATCAATAATTGTCACGTCACCATTAAACAGAAAATTTTCTAAACTTTTCAATGCAAAACTCCTCACCGGGTTATTTAAATGCATTTGATGTCACGCTGTCTACACTCAGCACTCGAGGAAGTGGAGGTAGCTGATGATAAAGTGAAAATTCCAAATTGAGTCTCGTTCAGTAAATCGTAACAAACCGAGCTCATAAACACCCGAAGGTAACTCAAAGTTCCACATTACGTTCTCAAAACAAATTTTATTTGTACAGACCTGATTCTTGCTCTACGATTTGAAAGTTTACGCAACGCACTTTCAAATTTGTTACCAAGTAAGTATAGAAAATCAATTTAAACTTTCCCCAAACGCCTCTATGTCCCAGCTATACGCAAAGCATGCAGGAGGTCTGGGGTTCGATCCCTGAGCCGGGTACCAATGGAAAATTTTCTATGTACTTCTACCGGGGCTTCGGTGGTTCGGAACCCACCTTGAACTGTAGGTCCCCTCAGAAAAAGGTTGTGCCTTACCAAGGATAAATGGGCTCTTTCGAGGGCCTAACTTTGGGGTCGAAGCCGATCTTAAGAAGACCCGAAAATGAGTCGGCGATCTTCTTGCGCTTGGGGCTCTTACGGGGGAACCACGCTCGATGCTCGCTAAGTATGGAAAATCAATTTAAACTTTCCCCAAATGCCTCTATGTCCCATCTATACGCAAAGCGTATAGCCGGGGAAGCATGCAAAAAATGCCCCCAAAGGGAATCAAACGTTGAGTCAGCCATTTGAAAGGTTACAATGAACAAAAAATTTCCCCAAAATTTTAAACCGTTAGCCGCCATATTGGATGAGTTAGGTGGGGGGACGTCCATTTTAGTTTTTAGTTTTTTTCTCTGTTTTGTATCGTTAGAAAAAATCTACCAAAATTCATATTACTTCTTTTAATAATTCTCAGCGTGCATGATTTTTTCGAAGAATTTTTGGCGAGAAATTCAAACTCAACAAAATTTTTAAAATTTTTCTTGAATTCTTTTGTGTGATAAAACTCAAGTACTATCTAAGTTTTTCTACCACATAATATTCACCCAAAGAGCTATTATTGTCCTGAGGCTTGTTTATACCGGAATATATTCATATAATACAATGATATAAGTGTATTTATACATTATTAGATACATTATATATACATGATGTGTATATAACTATATATATATATATAAATATATATATATATATATATATACTGTAAAAGAAAAGATACAATGATTATTCGTGGTACTCTATCATTTATGAAATTTTTTGGAAGCGCCATTTATTTATCTGATTTAGTTTCATATTGATTGAAAATTTAATCGTCGTCACTGTCCTCATTTATCACAGTGACACATTTTGTTTTTGTGAATAAACTGCTCAAAATTTCTGCCGGTCTGATAATTCTCGACAAATATCGAGCATAAGTTCAATAGTACACTACCGTCGGAAATTGTAGTTACGATCAGCAAAAGTACTATTAAAAATGACTGCTGACTTTGAAACGTGATTACTCGTTCCCAAGAGAAGCGAGTAATTTTGGTAAAAACCCGTTGGAAATCTTATTGAATTACGCGTTGAATAAGCCATAATGAAGATATTTTTCATATTTTAAAGAAAATATACCTCACGAGAAGTTTTAAAAAAATGCAAGAATTTCTCGAAATTTGTACCTTGATTTCAACTTGTGGCATGACCTAGGAAAGTTCTAGCAAAAATCTCACATTGACATCACAAGTGTTTAAGGCCTTATCTTTAATTTGCGCCAATGAAACTTGAAAAGGCTTCACGGGTTCTGGAGATACGACTGAAAATGTCTAAGCGTGTCTGCGCCGAATTTCAGTCGCTCTAGCAGCAAGTCTGGCCATCTGCGGTGATCGCCGACTAAGACTTGATGCAGACACACTTGAAGATTTATGTCAGATTTCGGGAACACGTGAATATTTTTGAAGTTTTATTGGCTTAAATTAAAGACGACATTTCACAGATTACGTCACAGCACGAGTAGAAGTTAAGAAACAAAATCTGAGAAACTCTCGGCGATCACCGCTATAGCGGTCGACAGAAATTTCAGACTCGGACATTTTAAGACGTATCTCGAGAACTCGTGGAGATTTTTCAAGTTTTATTGACTCAAATCAAAGTTAAGACCTCAAGTCCTAGGTCGTGTCACTTTTTAACGGGATTTAAAAAAAATTTCTTACTCCTTTTGGGAACAAATAATCACGTTTCAAAATCAGCAGTGATTTTTAATAGTACTTTTGCTGATCGTACCGACAATTTCCGACTGTAGTGTACTATTTAGCTTATGGTCGATATTTGTCGAGAATCATCAGATCAGCAGAAATTTTGAGCAGTTTATTCACAAAAACAAAATGTGTAACTGTGATGAGTGAGGACAGTGACGACGATTAAATTTTCAATCAATATGAAACTGAATCAAATAAATAAATGACGCTTTCAAAAATTTTTTTAAATGATAGAGTACCACGAATAATCATTGTATTTTTTCTTTTACAATTTATATATATATATATTATGTAGATATAATGTATCTAATAATGTATAAATACATTTATATAATTGTATTATATCAGGAGTTGGAATATGTGAAAATTGCAGTTATTAATTTTGTACACTCAGATTACCAAAATTTAAGAATCTGAAAAAATTCACAATAATAGCTCTGTGGGTGACTATTCTGTCGTGAAAAACTGAGATTGTTGTTGAGTTTTATCACACACAGAAATTCAAAAAAAAATTTGTAAATTTTTTTTAGTTTAAATTTCTAGCCAAAATTTTTTCGAAAAGGTCATGTACGTTGAGAATGATTGAAAGAAGTCCTGTAAAATTTTGAGATTTTTTCTAACGGTTGAAATAGAGAAAAAGAAACGAAAATTGGCGTTACCGCCCCCTCCCCCTCTCTAACACATCCAATATGGCAGGTAACGGTTTGAAATTTTAGAAAACATTTTTTTTTATTGTATGCTTCCAAATGGCTCACTCACATTCGATTCCCTTTGGCGCATTTCTTGCATGATTACCCGGATATACCCTTTGTCGGAATCTTTCTCCAATATATTTCCATCGCGCATTTTGCAACAAAAACTGAATTATCTGCAAATCAGAATTTTATGAAACCTTAGAGGATATCTTAACGGAAAAAATGATCTAAACTTTTATTTATAAAATCTGAATATTCTCACCAACTAAACTTGTAAACAAACTGCAATAATAAAAGCTCAATTAATATCGATTAGTCAAGGACTAAATCCGTTTTGCTTCTTTCAATTTGAAACAAAAATAAATTCAAAGCAAGTGACAAACATAATCAGAGAAGAATCTAATTTTTATTATTTTTTGCCGCTATGTGTATTACATGAATTTCTGCTGATTTGGTCTTCAAGGCGAACCGAACATTTCTATTAGAATATATTTTATTAGTTGAAAGTCTATTTTAACTTTGTATAGTTACTTATTTATCAGAACATTTACTTCGAAAAGTTACACTGTGAACTGTGTTCAAGAATTCAGGACATGCTAATTAAAATTCGTTGATTTTCCACCACCTCAGGTTCTGAAAAAGTGTAGCCTCCTTCTCTCTGCATCGCACCAAGTTGTCTTTATTTAGGATCTCCCGCGCATATAAGCTGCTTCCCAATTTCTGAAAATTATAAAAATATATTTTTTATTATTAATAGTCAATATATTAAAATAGGCACTGACTAGTATTACGGAATTTCCCTTAAGACTAATCGGTCAAATTTAGCGCTAGGACTCGTATTACAGAATTTTCCGTAACGGTAGACAGTTTGTAATTTGTTTAATATATGATTTTAAAATATCGTTGAAGGATAAGATAATCACTTTCAATTCATCTACATTTACAGTCTTGATTCTAGTAAAATAACACAGGCATGCGTGGTTTATGTGTTCTGGTATAATTGAAAGTAGCTTCTTAATTAAGTGCATTCAATTCGAATCTGTTCTCAGATTTGCTGTGTCATGTCAGATTTTCAAAATAAATAGGTACAAGTAGCCCAAAAATAGCGAATTTGACTATGTTGAACTATTTAACAATTTCAGTCTTTATGTGTACAATTTTTTTACACATATATTGAAAAATATGGCTAATAAAATACTTATAGGCTACATTTTAAGCACTTTCGAAACAACTTGTTTGGAAAAAAACACATAAAAACACTTTTATTTTTTAAAACGCAGGAATTTTTTTTAAAATGCAGGCCTGTATAACTCTTATTTTGCCAAAGAATTAATTTAGAAGATTTCGTAATTAGAGTATTTAGTATTAATACTTCTACTTACGAGATGGTACGCATTTCCCAGAACAAGAAGGATGACATTGTCCGGGTATCGACCAACCAATGACAACAGCCACATACATAAGAATGAAGATAGCGATAATTTTGGGTTTCATTGTATTTGACAACTGAATACATCTTCTACTTCGTTCGCAGCTTATATACCATGCAAAGCTGGCTATCTCATCCAAGTCAAATTGTGTCAACGTTTCTTCATGGAGGGAGGTTAAACCATAAAACGGCTACACATACCCAACACAAATACCGTCCAAAGTACGTAAGTCAAATTGTATGATATTTTTCACATGGAGGGAGGCCAGCCAATTTTAACAATTGTCGAACAATTATTATTCACTTTTAACTTTTTCTCAATGAGAGGTAGAAAACTCTAGTTTAAAAAAAAATTGTTTGCTTTTCATTAAAGATATACGTCACTCTGATATTACTCAATCATTATGTAACAAATTCATATTTTTTTAAATAATTTTTGTTCTTTATGCAATTTGATTTGAAATAAATGTTTAGAATTGACCTTTTTCCGTAATCAATGGGGTAGTTTGGCATCGTTAAAAGCAACATGTTATGGTAAAAGCATTATCCAATTGTTTGAACAATTTATTAAAGTTTAATAATACGTTTTGATGAAAATGCGATCTAAAAATCGCATTCTTACATTCTTATTGATGAGAGTGCAATGGAATCGTCCAAATCTTCGTTCTCTAGTTTTAAACAGATCCTTAAGTTTCGGCACTCACAGAGTCCGAAAATCATAAAATTTTGTTGTTGTAAGTCTGTATATCTGTACTTTTGCCTTTATGCCTGGGTAGTTACCTGAATGTTGTAGCCATGCTAACTTTTTAAATATTTGTCCAATCGAGTCAGCCTTTAATTGATATTCTTTTTTAGGGTCCCAAAATGATGGGCAAGTTCGTTAACGAAATATATCAGAATCAAATATGGCCAACGGCCATACCACGCTGAAAAACCCAGTTCTCGTCAGATCACTGAAGTTAAGCAGCGTTGGACGCGGTTAGTACTTGGATGGGTGACCATTCAAGAATACTGACATGAGAGCTGTTGGCACATCGTGGGTGTGGTGAGCCCACACTTGAAGTTATTTATAACTACAAGAAAAACCTAGAAACACTACCCGAAACGGGTAGTGTCACGCCTACCCTGAAAGGGAAATGGTTTAATGGTATATAAATTAAAAAATTTAGAGCATTTTCAAAATTAGAAACAAATATTTTGTGAGAGTCTTAGAAATGTTTGTAAAAGTTTCTTGTACATTACAAATATCTTGAAAATTATCCAAATGGCATTTTTAAATTCGAAAAATTCAGAAGGTTATATTCTTTTCAACATTTTGAAAATTGAGAAGCTAGAAAAACAATTTTTCTGATAGACTAAGAAATTTTAATCCAAATTTTGACTAGATACCAAATATATTCCGGAACAAATCTAATTAAATTTTTCGATTAGACCAAACATCAGAAGGTTAGATCTTCCTGAATCAGACTATAATTCATAGGATTGTAGGAAATGATACTTATAAAGAAATACACATGCGCAAATTATCCTAATAGAGAAGAATCGGATTCTTTTAAATTTTTTGAAACTTTACTTTTCAGAAAATGATGATAGTTTCGAATTATTTAATACATTTCTTAAGTTAAATCTTCTACATATACATTACAGGGACATATATTTGATTTTATATAGGCAGAAAATGGAAAAACGTAGCAAAACTCTTCCAAAATAGCAAAAAATCAAGCTTTTATCAGTTTTGCAGTTTTACACTTCATTTTAAAACTGTTTATTTTTAAAAATATTTTTAATGCAAATCAATTCTAAAATTTCAAACGCATGAAATATAAAACTTCTTTCTTCTGTCAGCCAACAAGGTTTATGACTTTTGAGAAATAAATACTGATAATAAATGTTATTACTTCCACGATGTTGTAAGATTCTATTTTTTTAAAGATATGAGTGTTTTAAAATAATAAATACCTATAAAGTAAAGGACCAGGCAGAATTGTATACTGGAATTGAAAATAAGCAAGAAAAGGAAAAAAAGATAATAGTTTTCGAAACGACTGAAAAATTCCAGAAAATAAAATTATCGACCCTGTGAAACTCCCGAAAAAGAAAATATTCGGAATGCAACATTCCCAACTGTTTATAATATTACTGAATTTGAAAATTCCCACAATAAAATTGCCTTCATTATAAAATATCCGACTCTATATATTAGCTAAAATAGAAAAATGTCTGAACTATGTTATTCAAGAATTTAAACAATTGAAAAATTGTTTTAGTAATAAGTAAATAATAAAATTATACATACATTCATCAAACAAAAGTTTGTTATTTATTATTTTCTATATTTATTACTCAACCATTTTTTATAGTTCAGATTCGGGAATTTTCCTGCGTGAGCAGTTTAACAGTATCCGATATTGTATAATGTCACCAATTTTATTTCAAGAATTTTCAAATTTATGAACTTTGAATTGTCGACAATGTTACATTTCGAATGCTTGCGTCCATAAATTGAAAGTAAGGAAGAAAGGGAGAAAAAAAATTTAAGTTTTGAAAATATACATTCTAATAAGAAAAATGGTTCATTCTTCTGTAATCCTAATTGAAATATGAAGAAGAGGAGGAAAAAGATAATAGATTAAAAAAAATACTAATTTCTTAATTTAATTTTAGTTTAGTTTGAAAGTATTCATTAAAAAGAATATTATTTCTAATATGAATTATTTCTAAAATTTTAAACGCATAAAAGATGAAACTTCTGTCTTTTGTCAGCACGCATGGTTTATGACTTTTGAGTAATAAAAACTGATAAACCAACGTATTATTTCTACTACAGTATGTAGTAAAATTCTATTTGTCGAAGCTATGCATATTCTAAAATTATAAATAAAAATAATTCATGATTGTATCTTTAAATTAAAAATGGAAAAGAAAAGAAGGAAAAAGTTAACTGTTTTCGAAAGACATCTTTTTGAAACTAGTCATAATGATTAGAAGCTTATTCAGAAATACAAAGTTTTCCTGGGTGTATTCAATTCACAGAACACCCAACAGTCTTTTATGAACAATAAGTTTATTGATTAAAAAACATATATTTTTTCGAATTCAACTCACATTAATTGAAATGAAATAGAGGTACTTACAATCGAAACATGACAAAAGGCAAAGGTTCTAATTTATTTCCTTTGAATGAGGTTGATTCTGGAGTACAGGAGAAGTAGACAAATTCAATTAATTAAAACTTCATAGCATATTACTCCTATTAGTAATAAATAGGGACTCTAAGACGAAAACGTTCACAAGAACCTAACGACAGAGTGTTCAGAAATCCATTTTCGTCAGCAAAAATGACCTATGTATGTTCCCGTTGAATGCAGCCTATCATTTTCAAGAATTTCTTGATTCTGAGGATATTTGTCGTCATTAGCTGTAGTTTGATAGATATTTCTGTAGTCTGTCTGTCTGTAGCCACGATAACTTTCGAAAAAATGATCAGATTTGATTAAGCTTTGGCACACTTTTTCATGGCCTAAAAAGAAAGAACGAGTTCGTTAACCAGCTATTTCGGATAAAAATTCAAAAAGTGAGCACATTTTGAAAATTTTTGAGACCACTTTTTTGAAGATTTGAAAATTCTATGTACGGTTATTAGTAGTACGCAAAATGACGAACAAAATATCTAATGACTTTTCGTGATAAAAACAAAATTACTCGAGTTATAGCATTTTCAAAATTCCAAAAAACAAACGAAAATGAACATTTTAGGCCGAAAAACGGACGATATGAAAAAAAGTCAAGAGGAGAAAAACGTTGCTTTTTGAACACCCTATAATATTTTCATAACAGTTTTTTGAATTTTTCGAAAAATAAAAAATTCAAATTTTGATCGCACCAAAAAATAATGAAAAATCAAAAATTCCATTTTGCTGTCAAACTATGCAAGATACGAGAAAAGATCATTGTACCAAAATTGTGCACCTAAAAAAGATCTACAAATTTCTAATGACTCACTTTTTGATATGACGCGCAGTTTTTGTTTTATTCGTAAAAAACAGCATTGCAAATAGAAAAATCAAATTTGTAGACGAATAACACGAGCTACGAAAAAAATGACGAAAACAAAATTTGTTTATCCAAGGAGGAGGTACAAATTTGTTGTGAATTATGTTTCGATAGGATGCGTAGTTTTTGTTTTATTCGTGAAAATAACATTGACAGTAAAAAAAATCAAATTTTTGAAAAAACAATGCAAGGTACGAAAACAGATAAATGAACAAAAATTGTGCATTAAAAAAAGGTTCACAAACTTGTAATCAATTTTTTTTGTAAGAATATATTCAAAATGAAAAAAATCAACTTTTTTGAAAAACGGCACAAGCTCAAATAAAATTTGAACTAATAAAATTTGTCACCTAAATTATATAATTATTTTTCATTTGAAATCAAATACAAATTTAGTAATTTGTATATGAAAAACATATAACACGAAGCACAAAGTGCGCGCTCAGTGTATTTACCAAATCGCGCGCCGTAAGTGCGCTCAAACTTTTTTGTTTCTATCATACGGTGCACAGAACCGAGCGTGGAACGCAAGGTTCAAATGATTTTCAAATGAAATATCGAGCGCGAAGCGCGAGTGTCTGGATGAGAATGTGTTCCTTAAGGTCGATAGACCCTTGAGTAAATAAAGTTCCTTTTCAGTCTAAAATAAAAACAAATTTAACAATCACTTCATATGTAGAGGTTTTGATAATTTCATAAGATTTTCTGAAATTATAAATAATAATGAGGCAAAGCGCCAATCATTTATGCATCCTTGAATTGAATATAAGGAAGAAAAGGTGGAAAAGGGTAATAGTTTTCGAAAATAGTTTTTGTAAAACTACGCAAATCTGTTTGAAGCTAATTCATAAATATGAAGTTTTCGGCAGATAATTAATTTATGAAGGTTATTTCGTAATGAAAATTCTATATAACAATAATCAACATTGCCTTTCAATTAGTTTCCGTACATAACCGATACTCAAATGCAAATTTATCGTGCTTGAAGAGAAAAAAATTGGGGTTTCACCGTCAAACGCCTAACTTGTATATCAGTGATCTTATGTTTTTTATAACAAATAAGTCAATTAACTTAATAAATATTTTTATGTATCACAAAATTGATTTAAGTCATGGTGGGTTATATGCAATTCACTGTACAGAAAAAAAAGTTTCATTTTGAACAAAGAAACGGCGACAAAATGTACTGGAACAAAATTTGAACCATAATTGGTTCATATTAAGCTATACAATGAATATTTCAAGGAATATATTACTTTTTAATTTTTACCATTTATAAATAGAGTGAACATGACTAAAGTTCAAAATAAGTTTATAATAAAATGTCCTGAAACAAAATTGAATCCCTAGTATTCTCTTTGTGATACAAAGGAAAAAACTGTTTTTCTCAAAAACACGGTTTTTTACCACTAAGAAAAAAAAGAATGTACTTGCATTGATTATGATTCACAAACATTTTATCTAAGTCGTTTTCTCGGCGATAAAAAGTAACATTCTCAGAAGGTCCCATTTTTCAATTTTTTGTTGTTCATACAATAAATAACATAAGAATCAATGTAAGAAAATAATTCATAGATGTATATTGTATATTTAATTTTAAGCATTTCTAAGAAAAAACATCAACATTTTTTAAAAGCGCTATTCAAAGAAGGCTCTCTCAGCAGTTTCAAATAATTGAAAATACCTACTGTCAACAGCAATACGGTGAATTCCCACTTTTCAAAATATTTCAAATGCATTAGAATGGTTTAAAGACACTGGATGATATTTTGATGTATTTCAAAATATTTAGAAATATTTCAGAATATTTTAACGAATTTGAAATGCTTTTAATAGATTTTGATCAATTTAAAAGCATTTCAGAGGATTTCAAGGTTCGAGCATTCTGCCTGCAAGTAATTTCTCATTATTTTAAGGAATTCCATAGCATCCATAAATTACAAATCAAAGCTTCGCCTTAGCAGACACAACTTCGGACCAACAAAAATATTTTTGTTTGATACTATCTTTATAGAATGACAAGCAAGTTTTTCTTAATAATTTCCTGTTCTGTATCTTCATACATATGTCATAGAGCAAACTGTGTCATATAAAAAAGTATGTCAACATTTGGTCACGTTTGAAACTAGATTTCAGAAAAACATATTATTTTTCTTGTTCCAGCGTTATTTTTGCCGAGGCTTCAATTAGAAAATTAAATTTTCTATGATGTATTTTTTTGCTGTCCAAATTCATCCTAAGTGATTGGAACTAACCCACGAAAATTTAGCTTTTTTTAGATTGTATTTTATAACTTACAAGCTGTAACAGATAAAAGAAAAATTTCAGGCCAAAAGCGAGGCCGAAAGTTCATTCTTTTAATTAGGTCTATTAAAGAGTGTATGATTCTTCATGCTCTAAGTAAGTAAGTATAACATTAAGCCATTTCCCTTTCAGGGTAGGCGTGACACTACCCGATTCGGGAAGTGTTTCTAGGTGGATAGTTTCTTGTAGTAAATAACTACAAGTGTGGGCTTACCACGCCCACGTGTTAAAACAACTATAAAACAGTTGTTTACGAAATTGTTCTATCGTGATTAAAAAGTAGAGCTCTTTCTTCGTGTAAATGATTTCAGTGTTTATTATTTGTAAGCTTATCTCAACGAATCCAGGATTGAGCGCAAACTAGAATTTCGCGAAATCTCAGAGTATTTATAAACGAACAAAATAAGCTAAACTTTTATTTATAAAATCTGCAGATTCTTAAAAATGTAGCTTGTAAAAAACTGCATAAAAAACTCAACTCAAGTCGATTACTCAAGAACAAAATCACTTTTTTCTTATTTCATTTAAAAATAAAAATAAGTCTAAAATAAGTTACACACAAAGCAATCGAATAGCGATTTGGAAATTCCCACCATCGATTCATTTTATATCGAAAGATTTCAAGAGAGATTTTGAAGGAAACAATACGTACTTAATTCTAGAGATCCTCTAGGGAGAGTTGAGACACGTGGGAATCGTTTCTGATTGGTTAGGGCCAACCGGAATACGGTACTCCTTTTTAGCGCGCGATTTTCAAATATCAACCAATCACAGTGTCGCAACTATGAATTGAGGTTAGGTTGTTCATACATCTTTCGCTACGCGCATGCGTTGTCAAACATATCCAAATTTTGTGACGACTTCCGTATTCCGGTTGGCCCTAGTCGAGTGGTGGGGGTTTAGGTGTCTCAACTCTCTCTAGAAGATCTCTAGGGCTAGACTGTTCATCCATGAATTAAAAATGAGGAAGAAAAGGAGAAAAAATATCAAATTTAGTTCACGAAAAATTACAAATATTTAAATTATATTTTACTTCGATTCAAAATTATTGGTTTTGGAAAATATTTTCAATAGAAATTAGTACTGAAATTTTAAACGCATAAAATTTAAAATGTGTGCCTTTTCTCAGCATGCATGGCTCACGACTTTAAATCAATAAAAACTTATAATTCATGGTATTAGTCCTCGATATAGTTAAATTCTACTTGTCGAAAATCAACTTTCTTCAAAACTACTTAAATCGATTGGAAGCTAATTCATTAATACAAATTTGTCGGGAGAAAAACACCTAACACTCTTTTAAGAGCAATTAGCTTATTTATTGAAGAATTTCTCTTTAATCTCACACAAATTGAAATGAATATGAAATAATTATACTCCTAACATGCCAAAAATGCAGACGCTAGTTTAGGTTCTTTTGATGAGATTGATCTAGGAGTAAAGGAAAGGTTTTTCAATTCAATAATTATATTCTTCTAAAATATAAATCATACTAGGACTGAAAATAAACGCAAAAGTGTTCACAAGAAAAAATTAAGGAAATCTTTACACCTTCCTAATGACGCCTGAAACAAAAGACCTTGGGTACTAATGGGCCCAAGTGGGGAACCACACATAAAAATTTTGTGTGGCTCTTCACTTGAGGTGATCGGTAGATAGATTGATCAGCAAGCTGGCTCGGAGCAGTGTTGCGGAACGAATGTGTTATTTAAATAAATAACACGAAAATTCTAGATCTATCTAAAAAATCTATACCTCCTTTCCAACACTACTATTTTCCAACCGAGCGAGTCTAGCCTACCCCGAAGGGGAAATGGCTTAATGGTATGATAATAATAACAATAATAAAAGTTTTCTTACTAACTTGAATATCTAACTGAAATCCAATGATGACAGGCGTCATCAGAGGCTTCTATGGCCTGTCACCTCTAACCTATGAACTCTGATCTGTCACCTTTGACTACTGAACTTTGACATATGACGTCTGAGTGGTCACATGATTTCTGACCTATGTATTTTCATCTATGCCCTCTGATCTTTCATTTTCAACATCGATCTTTCACCACTCACCAGCAATCATTCACCTTTTTTCTCTGACCTTTTAAAACTCACCTTTTCCATATATATATACGTAACTCCGAAACTGTAAATATCGTGATGTGTATAGGCTGTTTTGGCTAGAGCCTGATGAATGATGAAAAAAGATTCAAAACACTTCAAAAAATCGTACAATACAAACTGATAGTTGAATACGAATAAATAATTTGTTGTTAACAATCGTATAAAACAGTTACAAAGCCGAATTTTGAGTGAATTTTGACGAATGGATCATTTTTGTTAGCTACATACGTTTATAGAAACAAAAAATGACTATGCCTTTTACTGGATAATTAAATACATAACATGAAAGGTCACCTGAAAATGCCACCAATTCAGCTTCGTCCACATTTTAGTGTTCGAAATCAATATCTGAATTCCCATGAGCAGCTTCTGTTCGAGCATGACCGATCACCTTCAATGAAATCGACAAAATAACAGTTCCTTTTTTCGCTGATTCATTTCACTGAAAAACGCCGGCAGATCCCATATTTTAATGAAAGAAAATTCGCTAACCATGAAAAGGAACTGGAAAATCAAGCCCTATACGTGCTCATCTAAGATGTAGAGTTTTCAAGTCAGAGAATATTCGCAGGGCATTATACTTGACTCTACACTGGGAGATGAACAAGGGAGATCCATTTCTTGTGATCGACTATTGAAATCGTTGACCCGTTAAGTATATTAGAAACGAAAGTATATTATCATCGCTTTCGACATATTATTATGCCAAACAAATCCTTTATAAATGAATCTACTTGGAATAAAATATAATTACGAAAAGGGTGTTCTCTATATATTTATAATTTATATTGATATTCATTTCGCTTCTTTATATTCGATTTGGTTTCACTGAAATATAAATGAGATTGCCTTTTATGAGTTCAATGTCATTTTTCATTTTATTACACTCTAGTGTGTTAAACGCTTCCTTGTGTCGGTAAAACACATATATTTTTTAAATACGCGTAATGACTTGACTCTTTCAAGTTTCGACAATTTTGACGTAGGACGGATTATTTTCTTACACTTGTTTGACAAATTATTTTTCAACGAAAAAAAATATTTTCAGCATTTTACTAGGATAATTGATTCCGACTTTTGAAAATATTTATCTATTGTACAGGTAAGAAATTTTAAAGAAAAAAAATAATATTTCAAGCTGCAGAAGATAAAAAAATTATTTTAAAAAACTGTCGAATACGCTATATGCATCAAAAAGTCATCCTAATATAGAAAACAAGATATTTTTATATTGTTAGTATATAGTCTATTCCACATGTTTCTATATTATTAGTATAGTAGGGAAATATAATAATAAAATTGATCATTCTTCATATTTCAGAACAAAATTTTGCAATCGAAAATATTTATTGAAAATAAAATCAATTTATTATTTTATTATTATATTTCATTACTATACTAATAATATAGAATAATGTGGAATATACTACACCATTATTAATAATAAATAATAATAATATTTTTCTTTATAAATTACAATGCAATTGCCTACCATTTACAGACATTCAATATATACGCACTGACTCAACACGATGTTGACATAGTAACCGTTTACGACGCTAGGTGGCACTTGTAGTAAGAGTGATGAGCAAAATGTTTTGGGAATCACGGAGAACATTTTGCTCGCCGGTGAAAGCATTTTGCCAAACGATGATGGGGATTTTAGTCATCGCCTTCGCGCGCGTTTCAGAATCTACCATTCTAATGTCTGTAAATGGTGACCAAACAAGGGTTTTGCATGTATGTGTAAAGAAAATTCTTGTTTTCTACATTAGAGAGACTTTTAGATGCCTAGCATTTTCGACCTTTCTGTTTTAACTCATGTTTTTTATTTCATACCTTGTTGTGAATAATATACATAACTGCAGAAGAAATTTTACAGTGCTTTCGATATATAATCACTTGCATATATATTACTATTAACATTATACTTTACTTTAATTAATTTCAAGATTTCACTAGTTTTCTTTTATTTCTTCTTGAATTTCTTCGTTAACTTGAAAAAGGGGTAAGGGTGTGTTCTAATTCATCCCTATCTTTTTGTCAGATAGAGAATAACAAAACACGCTACATCCCAAAATGTCCCCATTCTTCTACCCTTCGGGTTGGAAGGGACTACTGGCAATGGGATATAGTTGTATTTTCACTTTTGACATAATGAATTAATAGAACGGGTGCTGGAAAAGGGGTTTCTATCTTGTTTCAGATATAGCCTCTTTAAAAAAAAACACTAAATTCTAGAATGCCCTTTTTCTTTTGTCCTTCGGCCTGAGAGGGATTACTGGAAATAGGGTATGGTTGCATTTTCACTTCACGTAATAAAAATAAAAGGCACTGGAAAAAAGGTAAGTGTGTTTCTACTCAGCCCTATTTTTTGAAGATGTAGCTTCTTCAACAAAACATGCTAGACTCTAAAATACCTCTTTGTTTCTACCTTTTAGGTTGAAAGGGACTATTGGAAATGGGATATTTTTGTATTTTCACTTTTCATGTTAAGAAGAGAAGGATTACTGGAAATATGTATGATATGCTTGTATTTTCTCTTTTCACATAATAGAAAGGAAAGCTACTGGAAAAGGGATTAGGGGGTGTTCCTATTCGGCCCTATCATTTTTTAAGATATTGACTCTTTAAAAAAACATGCTACATCCTAGAATACACCTTTTTTCTAACTTTTGGGTTGAAAGTGAATATTCTAAATGGAGTATCATTGTATTTTCACTTCTCACATAATGAAAAGAAAGGCTACGGGAAATGGGATTTGGTTTTACTTTCATTTTTCAGATCATGAAAAGAGGGGCTACTGGAAACGGTGTAAGGGTAGTTTAAAAATCCTATATTTTTTCAAATATAGAAACTTTAACAAAACATGCTACATTCTAGAATTCTCCTTTGTTTTTAACCTTTGGGTTGAAAGGGATTATTAGAAATGGGGTATGGTGTATATTATCACTTTTCCCATGATAAAAAGAAAGGTTACTGGAAGTGGGATATGGTTGTATTTTCACTTTTTACATAATGATTAGGAGCAAGGATGTGCTCCTACTCAACTCTATCTTTTTTTCAGATATCTAATAAAACACGCTACATTCCCTACCCCTAGAATGCCTCTTTCTGCATTTTTATGTTTAAAAATTAGTTTTATCCTATTGTGGCCTTGGAAATTAATTGTGCGGGTATTTTTATTGCAATTTTTGTAATCAACGCATGAAAATACATAGATTCACGAGTTTTCAAAAATTCAAACTTTTCATAACCGGCAGTTTTCGGAAACAATACATAGTTCATGCCTAAGTTTCACGCATACATACATACATACATTGATTAGCAGTTCGAACTGGAAAGTTCATTGCCTCACTACCCGATTCGGGTAGTGTTTCTAGGTGGATATTTACTACCAATGTGGGCCCACCACACCCACGACGGGCCAACAGCACGCAGTTTTCCTGAACGGTCACCCATCCAAGTACTAACCGCGCCCAACAATGCTTAACTTCAGTGATCTTACGAGAACTGGTGTTTTCAGCGTGGTATCGCCGTTGGCAAGTTTCACGCATACAACTTATTTTATTCAAATTTTTCATTGATTCTGAATTTTTTTCATGCAAATCAGTCAATAATTGACAGAGATATCTGATACAGGTAGAAAAATCGATTTTCAGGGTAACATTTTCGTAGTTGTAGGTGGCTGTGATTCACCTGCATTTTAAATGCGCGTATTGAACTCAAAACTTTATTCCGCCCAATTTTTTTTTTAATTAAAAGTTAATAACCGTTAATGTGAGATTGGAATTCTTCTCCATAAAAGAAGAATAAACTTGCCTTTATTGTCAAAGAGGATTCATTTCCAAGGAAGAAATAGGAAGCTCTTATACAAAGCATACAATCGAATCAATACGTCTGGGTTGAAAGACGAAGAGTGACGAATGTTCGAGGTTCGAGTTACCATTAAATTTCTTTTCTCTCCTGAACTCCACCTGTGTCAGCGGCACGAAATCATTTTAAAGTGTTCGTACGAACTTTATGAATAAAGACAGGGTGTATATCAAACACTTTGGTCGCATCGACTATTGAAATCTGCACTAGACTGTTTTGGAACCGACGCATATTTACTGGGCAGTTCCCGTAAATAAAATGTCATGCTGAACGTGGTTGAGCTTTTATGGGTTCTTATTTTCAACGATTCCAACTCCGTGAGAATAGTTTTTCTGAGACCATATAACCGCTCAGTTTTTCACATCACTTGTCAAGCACAATCACACAATTTTCCGGGCTCTTTTGCTCTTGTGAAGCTGAAATTGCTAGAGAAAAGTCGGCAATAATTAAAGCAGTATTTGTTCTTACATGGAAAGAGTAATCCAAGAAAAATCGAGAATTATCCAACCTTTATTTCTGAGGTAATGTCTTCTCAAACTTATGGTATTATGAGCACGAAAAAATAAGTATTGGGGAAAAATATCTAATTATACTTTTAAAAATTGCAGCATTACCACTAATGGTCTCGTTTCAAGGAGAAAAAACGTATATTTTTCGTGAAAAAAAATTAAAACATAATAATAGCATGTTATAATATGAACAATATATAAATTATATAATAATCTTTTATTTTTTGCTTACAAAACTTTTTTTCCATTGAACTATTTTTCTTATTACTCCTTACCAAATTTATGAAAATGATGCGGTTTTAATGAATGATAGCTTATTTTCCCAGGAGAAAGATTCAATATACCACTTGACCTCAGTCAATTTTTAATAATAAATAAATTATTTTTGTATATAATTGTTTGTTTATAAAATTTTTCGTTTGAAATTGTTGTTTAATGTTTTTGGAAATTTTTGGAAATTTACTACCTATCGTTAATTACAATGGTACCATTTGTAAAAAGGCCGTGGATACGTGTACCAAAATTTTAGTACGAATAGCCAAATTTTTTTGGTACGAATAGCGGGACATGAAAAAGGGGCTATTGGACCATTAATAATAATATTGAATTTTTTTTTAAGTAGGTATAATAACATATTTTTCCCGTGACCTGGTCTTTCAGATTCAATTATCTCAAAGGTTCACTCAAAAAAATGTCTGGTTGAATCAACCAGAATTCTGGTTAAATATGCATTTACTATTTTTTTTGTTAGACTAACCAGAATTATGATTGAATTAACCAGAATTCCGTTTAAATTAACCAGAAATTCTGATTAAAATAATCAGAATTCTGATTACTTAACCCAGAAAAAATAGTAAGGCCATATTTAACCAGAATTCTGGTTGATTTAACCAGACATTGTTTTGAGTGTTCAATGTGAAAGAATTTCATAGTTCAAGTTTTGCTAATTAAATAACATTTAGTTTTAGCACAATGGTAAGTTATCCATTTGTAAAATCTAAAACTGCAGACATAGTATTCTAATATATAGAAATCTTTGGAACTGAATTATTTTAACTCTAAGTGCTAAAAATACAGTGATTTCCGGCTCAAATCAATAAAAATTGAATCGTTTTTTTTAACGTTGAAGTTTTAATTTTTCTAACTAAAGACTAAAAGAGTTTAATTCTGAAGTTGAAAATGTTTTAAACCGGAATCATCAAAACTTAAAATTTCGCATTAAGCCGTTCACATTAAAACATTAAAAAATTAAAATTTGTTCTATATTAAAAGATTAAAACAAAAATTCCTTTAAAATTCGATACAATTTAAAATAGAACAATTTACCTTATGCGTTAAACAGTAAATATTTTCAAATTACCATCGTGAAAATGTTGACAAATTCAATCTAAAGTATGTTTTAAAATTAAATCGTTCAACTTGCAATTATTGAAAATACATGAAATTGTTAAAAAACGATTTCTAATTTTAAGCTTTTACTTCTACACATTTAAAAAGCGGGACGGACAGGCGAGACGGACAGAACCCCTCACCCTTTTCCAGCTACCCCAATCAACTTTGAAAGATTCTCGTTTTTCGTCCAAAAAAGCTTAGTGACTAGTAGGGTTTCTTAAAAAATCGCAATTTTTTGTTATGATGCACCTCCTAAACTTGCTAATCTTAATTCTTGTGAATATGATCATTGTTTGCCAGGGAATAGAACCGATGGTACCATACGTTCGGCAAAAAAATTTGACTTAATAAGACGAAAAATACTACCCCTTCGCTTCAAAAGCTATCCTTTAAAAGGGTTAAGATATTATATTTTGAATTATGCAACATTTCTTTTGATTATGAAAAAAATTCTTTTGATTATAGAAAATTTCTTTTTAATTATATTATATAATTATATTTTGAATTTTAAAGATTTTATACGCCATTTTTTGGATTTGCTGGAAAAATAAACATTTTTTTTAATATACATTTATTTTTATTTTCATTTTTAATATACATTTTTTTTTTCATCAAGTATAACAAGTTTAGGCGGTGCGTCATAAAAACAACATTTATTTTTTTTAGGGCACTCTAATAACTAACCACGCCCTTAAAAAAGTAAGATGTAATAATTGTGTACAATAGTACATTGTGCACTTTCAAAACTGTACATTTTAAATTTTGAAGAAATAAAAATGAGCTAATTTCATATCGAATTTCACAAAATTATTCAATTTAGAATTTGAAGTATTTAAACATGAATATTCAAAGCTGGGTCTCTTTTCAACAGTACGGTTTTGAAATTTTCAATAATAACAAGATCTAAAGTATTCTAAAACTTTTGTAAATAAGCAATTTAAGTTTGTAAGCATATTTATAAATTAACTATTTTAAATATCAAGTGTTGGCAATTATAAAATTTAAATAATATCTTTATTGTAATTTTTTAACCTATGCGTGATATGTTGTGGTTGATCTAGGATAATTTTGCAAAAATATGTAGGCGAGATCGTTCAAATCTTTGAAAAAGAATTTCCATAACAAGCATATTTTATTGTTTTCTGATGTACTTTTAAGTTCACTTGCTCTCAAATAGTTAAAAAGCCTGACCAATTATCCAATTTAATTATTTCACTATTAATAAATAGCACGTTTTGAATTTTTATGGTTAGCTAGCGACTTCATCCTATAGGATGAAGTCGCTAACGGATAAACTCGCTCACACTATACATCCATTAAGAATCTTTTACCGTAGGAAATTATCTAACGCTTATTACGATGGTACGATTTTTAAAAATTCGGTAAGAAGCGAAAAGAAAAAAGTTCGGTTGAAACCCCATTTTTACATTCTCATTCTAATGAGAAGGTATTGGTTTTATGTAAAATTTGACATAGTCGGTTTTCATCAAATCTCCACGTTTTGAGACCCCCTGAGCTAGAAAAAACGATTTTTACCAAGGTGTCTGTCTGTAGTCTGTCTGTCTGTAGCCACGATAACTTTCGAAAAAATGATCAGATTTGATTGATCTTTGGCACACTTTTTTATGGCCTACAAAGAGAGAACAAGTTCGTTAACCAGCTATTTTGGATGAAAATTCAAAAAGCGAGCACATTTTGAAAATGTTTAAGACCACTTTTTTTGAAGATTTGGAAATTCTATGTACGATTATTAGTAGTAGGCAAAATGAAGAACAAAATATTCTAATGACTTTTCGTGATAAAAAAAAATTACTGGAGTTATAGCATTTTCAAAATTCCAAAAAACAAACGAAAATGAACATTTTAAGCCGAAAAACGCACGATATGAAAAAAAGTCAACAGGAGAAATACGTTGCTTCTTGAACACCCTATAATATTTTCATAACAACTTTTTGAATTTTTTGAAAAATAACAAATTCAAATTTTGATCGCACAAAAAAATAATTAAAAATCAAAAATTCCATTTTGCTGTCAAACTATGCAAGATACGAGAAAAGATCTTCTGACCAAAATTGTGCACCTAAAAAAGATCTACAAATTTCTTATTATTCACTGTTTGATATGACGCGTAGTTTTTGTTTTATTCGTAAAAAAACAGCATTGGAAACAGAAAAATCAAATTTTTAGACGAATAACACGAGCTACGAAAAAAATGACAGAAACAAAATTTGTTCACCCAAGGAAGAGGTACACATTTGTTGTGAATCATGTTTCGATAGGATGCGTAGTTTTTGATTTATTCGTGAAAATAACATTGACAGTAAAAAAAATCAAATTTTTGAAAAACCAATGCAAGGAACGAAAACAGATAAATGAACAGAAATTGTGCATGCAAAAAAGATTTACAAACATGTAATCATCAATTTTTGTTGTAAGAATATATTCAAAATAAAAAAAAATCTGCCCGCCTCGCGGGCACATTCTCAACGCGCGCGGCTCGCTTCGCTCGCAAGTATGAGCGCGCCTAGGGCCTAGGGCCTAGGGCTTCACGCTCGATTATGTATTCACCTCGCGCTACGCGCTCGGGCGTATCTTCATCGCGCTTTACGCTCGGTGCCTCTAGATTTTTAAACTTCGTGTTCGAGTTCGATGAAAAGAAAAAGTTTGTTTGCAAATATTATTATATTATCAAAACCTCTACATATTAAGTGATTGTTAAATTTGTTTTTATTTTAGACTGAAAAGGAACTTTATTTACTGAAGGTTCAAGGAAGACATTCTCATCCAGACACTCGCGCTTTGCGCTCGATATTTAATTTGAAAATCATTTGAACCTTGCGTTTCACGCTCGGTTCTGTGCACCGTATGATAGAAACAAAAAAGTTTAAACGCACTTACGGCGTGCGATTTGGTAAATACACTGAGCGCGCTCTTTGTGCTTTGTGTTATATGTTCTTCATATACAAATTACTAAATTTGTATTTGATTTTAAATGAAAAATAATGATATAATTTAGGCGACAAATTTTATTAGTTAAAATTTTATTTTAGCTTGTGCCATTTTTCAAAAAAGTTAATTTTTTCATTTTGAATATATTCTTACAACAAAAATTGATTACAAGTTTGTAAATCTTTTTTGAATGCACAATTTTTGGTCATTTATCTATTTTCGTACCCTGGATTGTTTTTTCAAAAATTTAATTTTTTTTACTGTCAATGTTATTTTCACGAATGAAACAAAAACTACGCATCCTATCGAAACATGATTCACAACAAATTTGTACCTCTTCCTTGGATGAACAAATTTTGTTTATGTCATTTTTTTCGTAGTTCGTGTTATTCGTCTAAAAATTTGATTTTTCTATTTTCAATGCTGCTTTTTACGAATAAAACAAAAACTACGCGTCATATTTTACGCGATCAAAATTTGAATTTTTTATTTTTTTAAAAATTCGAAAAGTTGTTATGAAAATATTATAGGGTGTTCAAGAAGCAACGTTTTTCTCCTCATTAATACTTTTTATATCTTGCGTTTTTCGGCTTAAAATGTTCATTTTCGTTTGTTTTTTGGAATTTTGAAAATGCTATAACTCCAGTAATTTTTTTTTTCATCACGAAAAGTCATTAAAATATTTTGTTCGTCATTTTGCGTGCTACTAATAACCGTACGTGGAATTTTCAAATCTTCAAAAAAAGTGGTTTCAAAAATTTTCAAACTGTGCTCACTTTTTGAATTTTCATGCAAAATATCTGATTAACGAACTCGTTCTTTCTTTTTAGGCCATAAAAAAGTGTGCCAAAGCTCAATCAAATCTGATCATTTTTTCGAAAGTTATCGTGGCTACAGACAGACAGACAGACAGACTGACAGACAGACAGACAGACAGACAGACAGACCGACTACAGACTACAGACAGACTACAGACTACAGACAGACACCTTGGTAAAAATCGTTTTTTCTAGCTCAGGGGGTCTCAAAACGTGGAGATTTGATGCAAACCGACTATGTCAAAATTTACATAAAACCAATACCTTCTCATTAGAATGAGAATGTAAATATTAACTTTTTTGAAAAAAGGCACAAGCTAAAATAAAATGTTAACTAATAAAATTTGTCGCCTAAATTATATCATTACTTTTCATTTGAAATCAAATAAAAATTTAGTAATTTGTATATGAAGAACATATAACACGTAGCACAAAGTGCGCGCTCAGTGTATTTACCAAATCGCGCGCCGTAAGTGCACTCAAACTTTTTTGTTCCTATCATACGGTGCGCAGAACCGAGCGTGGAACGCAAGTTTCAAATTATTTTCAAATCAAATATCGAGCGCGAAGCGCGACTGTCGGGATGAGGATGTGTTTCTTAAGGTCGATAGAACCTTGAGTAAATAAAGTTCCTTTTCAGTCTAAAATAAAAACAAATTTAACAATCACTTAATATGTAGAGGTTTTGATAATTTTATAATATTTGCAACCAAACTTTTTCTTTTCATCGAAGTCGAACACGAAGTTCAAAAATCTAGAGGAGCCGAGCGTAAAGCGCGATGTAAATATGTCCCAGCGCGTAGCGCGAGGTGAATACATAATCGAGCGCGAAGCGCGAGATAAATGTATGATCAAGCGCGAAGCGCGAGATCCAACAGTCGCGCACCCTAGGCAGATTTTTTTAAATTGGAAATGGTTAAGATATATCATTTAAAATCTTTATATGATAGAAAACTTTTTTCCGCAGATACCTGATTTATGGCACGACAACTACCTTGAACAAGAACATCAATAATAATATTGAAATCTTTCAAAGGTCAAAGTGCGCAAATTAAATAATTTTTAGTTTTAGCAGAATGAAAATTTATATATTTGCACAATCTAAAAATAATAACATATTATTCTAATTTCGAAGACTTTGAAATTAATTTTGTTGTTAAATTTAAGTGATAATAATGCAGTCATTTCAAGCTTAAATCAATACAAATTAAATTATTTCAAATTTGAAAGGTATGTTAGAGTTTTTACTTTTTCTAATTGGAACCTAAAAAAGTTAATTCTCACAATCCGTTCTAAAATGTGCACAAATTGAAGCATTTTACTTGGTATTTGTGAATATAAAAATACAAAAATAAAAAAATGTTCAATTTTAAGCGTTTACTTCTGTGCATTTTCATATGAAAATTCAAAGCTGA
Source organism: Andricus curvator (assembly GCA_932195095.1). Taxonomy (NCBI): domain Eukaryota; kingdom Metazoa; phylum Arthropoda; class Insecta; order Hymenoptera; family Cynipidae; genus Andricus; species Andricus curvator. The sequence goes on from CAKNYM010053020.1 coordinate 553,984, forward strand.
TTTTCTTTTCAATCATACAAATTTGGTTTTAATAGGTTCAATATTAAAAACACATGAAATATTTTTAAACTTTTAAAGATAAAACAATTGAAGGTTGAAAGAATATTTATCAATTAACTATTCTGTATTCTAAATATCAAGTATTCTTAATTTTTAAATTTAAACAAAATTGTTATTTTTGTCTTTCATCTTTTTATATCGTTAAAAATTGGGAAGTTCTTACTTCTAACAATGAGACTGAAAGTATGCAAAACTATTGATGTAAAGTATTCGATATTTTTTGTTTTAAAATTTTTTCTATAAGAATTTGCAATGATTATTAATTAACTTGAAAATAAACAAATCGCAAATAGTGATAGTGATGTCAATTGAACAATTTGGATGTTAGTCAGAGATCAAATTAAAATACTAATTTCTTCATTTGTATATACATACAATGGTTTAGTGTTTTATCCTATATACAATTTTCTATCAAAAATATATTTTAATAATTATAAGAGTTTTTGTGTGTTTTAATAATACAAATCTTCTTGAAAATTTATATAAAAAAATGTATTTCTTCAGTGGCGCATAGTTAATATTTATACAGAGATATAGACAACAATATGATGTCTTACATCACTCGAGTGCATTAGGACTCGTTCTCGCTTTTCCTTATCTCTTATTTCCTTTCGAAACCATTGTTTGGCTTTTTGTATTGAATTTATATCAAGAATCAGAGAGTGTACATTGTACAATTGTACATTCACCTTTTCATCTTGTATTATCTGCTCCCTTTTTCAATAGGTCGTCAAATCATGACATTTTTCACGATATTTAATCAAACTACAAATCTCTTTTTTGATTGGCTTACATAAATAAAGTGTAGAATATTATACCTAAAATTGAACATCTTGAAAACATTAACATGTCTTTTATAGCTCTGAAAGCTGATCATGCAAAACTTGTTTTTTTTTTTATTATTATTATTGGGCAATTTCAATTATTAATTGTGAGTACCATATTACACTATTGCGAGGAGAGATCGAACATAAAAGACACATCATCTGCTCATCGAAACTTGTCATCATGCTATTCATACAGAAAAAGGTAGTGAAAGAGAAAGATTTTTTTTACTCCACAAAACGGTGAACCGATTTTAAGTAAAAGGTATCCTCTTAAAGTGTTGTCAATGAGAAGCAAGTGAAATTTATTGCCGAAAATGTGGCGCTGAGAAATGAAAGTGGGTTATAAAGAAATCGCTGCTGAAGTCGAATAGCCGATACTGCAGCTAGGGAATTCTTTGCCGCAAGCAAACTACTAAACTTACCCTCTCAAATTCTTCCTGATGCTTCCGCCCATCTATAATTTATCGTTTATAGGAAGTGAAATCAAATAAAAGTTTTTGCTTCAATGGGTTTCATAGGGTCAGTAGAGATTAATATGCGTAAAATCGAAAGATAAACTTCTTTAAAAAAATATTTTAAATGTAGTTGGAATCAATCAAATTTAAAATATTTTTTTGATTAAATCATTTTAAATTTACAAATTCTTATAATTATATTTGGTCAACTTATTTTCATGAAAATAATTCACTTTTTAATATGCATAGATGGCATTAAATAAACTATTTACATGTTCATACATCTCCAGGCTGTGATTTATAAGTGATTTATAACATGACAGAAATATATATGTGCGAAGAGAGTAACCGTTACCTTATCGTCTCGCATATGTTCAACTATACAAAAGAAAGTTATAATCGTTTGCGAAATATATCTTTATATTTCTATACTGGCACTCATTTTCATGTCGATAGAGAATTTTTAACGAGTGGAGAACAATTACTTTCTGCCATAAATTAATCAATAGGGAAAGCAATTCTCACAGCCTAAAATGGTTGTCGGCAGCAAAAAGGAATTTCCACTGACCATAAGTGAGCCTTAATGATTTTTTTTTTAAATTCTTGATTGCAAATACTTTTCCAACGCAGACATGAGAAAAAAATTTAGCCACTAGCTAAATTTATTCAAAAATTAATATTGCGAATTTTGACAGTATTATTAAGGTAAATATATTTCTTTGAGCACAAGCAGCAACTGGTTTCTTTGAATTATACAATTAACCTGCAATAATTGTTAATTGATGAGAAGTCTCTTCTCTAGGGATACCACAATAATATTAGAATCATAGAAACGATTAAATCACCAGTTATTGCATAAAATAGATTTTCCAATAAGCCAAAAGTAACCCAACCAATTTCCTTGTAGATAAAAGGAAATTTTATGAATTTATGATACAACATCAATCTTTCAAATGATAATCTACAGCGTTTGAAGAATCTAAAATATTATGTTTAAGGATATTAAATCCTTAACTATTTTAAATCTTAAGTAAATCAGAGATTGATATTTTGTGAGATTAGATTATCGTAGTCTCTAATTAAACTCTTAATCAAAGAAATCTGATGAATATTTTCAATATTTGTGAATTGATTTTGATTGCAGAGGAATTTCTTTTTTTAGCAACAAACTATTCAATCTTGTATAAATATAGTCTGTAGAAGCGGTCGATTTATTGAAGAGAGAGGAGATTACTTTTCTTTTACTAATGTCTGTTTTTAATTATGTTTTTGGATAAAGTGAAATACAGATTTAATCAAGTCTTTGGAACTAAAAGATTCGTGAAATTAGAAAGATTCTCTTATCACTGAATTTCGCGAAAAAGACAGATAACTGGTTACACAAGCTAGGCGTGTTCTGAATTTAGTTCAGCTTTTTTTGAAGAGGAAAAGGCAAGATATCTGTATTTCGAGGTGTAATACCTTGGTGTAGTGAACATTTTGCATTGTAGTACCAAGCCTGTGTGCAGATATTCTGACTTAGTTTCCACCGAAACGTAGATTCCATTTCGCAGCGACGCGAAAATTGGAAAACGTGCTCACGATTCCATTGGGACGAACGAGAAATGGGAATAAAATGAAACGGAGCAAAAGAGCAGGTGAGGATTTAGCATTTCAAGTCTACTTTTTAATATGTCTCGATAATCCCTTTTAGTATGGTAATGCAATTACCATGCTTCTCGAAAGAAATTACACCTGATGCTTCCTGGATTTGGTAACCATGCTTCAAGTCTTACTTTGAATGTTTAAAAAGGAAGTTAGGATTCAGATTTATTTTCATATGCTCGATTTCATTGATATGTTGGGTGGGACAAGAGTAAAAAATTTTGAAAATCGTAAATAATACTATACAGAAAATTGGTGTATCACGGCCCTACAAATTTATAATTATAATCTTTAGTCGCTTTCCTTGGTTTTGCGTTTTACAAAGAGTAGATGAAATTTTCTTATATAGACATGAGAATGAATATTTGTCAAATTTACGTTTTTAACGATTTCAAGTAATTTAGGACACTAATGATCGATCCATATTAGGAGTATATGAAAATAGTATCTCCTTTCACTCAAAAAAATTAATTTGAAAATGATGAAAATTACAATTGAATATGCACCATTCGGGTTTGCAAACCTCAAACAGACAAAATTAAAAAATATATGTTTTCATCTGCTTGAAACATTTTAAATAATATCTACCTAGGGAAAACTATGCATGAGTGGGTCGCTAAAATTTCAAAATGTGTCTAAAAAATTAATAAAATCCATAATGTCGTTAATTTCAACTCTTTGAAGAATAGTTAATCGCCTCTGGTGAAAAAATTCTAGGCGAAATCACTTTTATTTCTATACAGTCATAAAATATCGCACATAAACTCTGAATATACCGAAAATTCTTCAAAATATATATATTTTTTTAATCTAACCATGATTCATTGACACTTTCGGATCCCGATAGGGGCAAACGTTTGGTAAGAGGCATATCTCGCAAAATCTAACCAATTTGAACTGACGTATTTGACCATGTTTGGCAGATGTAATTTTCTGCTCCATTCAATGATACCAATCACACTAAGCAATATTAAGAATAGCCTACTCTTTCTGATCTGCTTTTCAAAAAATACACCGAGTAGCACAAAGTACTTCAGTACTTACAAATAAAAATCTGCCCGCCTCGCGGGCACATTCTCATCGCGCGCCGTGCGCGCGGCTCGCTTTTCTTGCAAGTTTGAGCGCGCCTAGGGCGCGCAGCTTTTGAATCTCGCGCTTCGCGCTCGATCATATATTTATCTCACAGTGCACACTCGGTCTTTGTATTTCCCCCACATTTGTGCACAGACCTGTTAAAAGTAAAGGTCAAATTATCGACAACTGTAATTTGGTTATTGTGAATTCTCTTTTGTTAAAGCTCCTTCGGCTTTAACGAATACATTTTCATCACGTACCTCGTGCTTCGCACTCGATTTTAGCCAAAATGCAAAATTTTCCACATTATATGTTCAACATTATTATGTCAAATGTATATTACATTTATTTCTGTACGTTGGCCTACCGTCAAAATGTCATATCATTTCAATAAATGTATATCATTGCAATTCATAATATTCATTGATATTAAAAACAGACCTATTTTCCTTGTCTTGTTTCTGTAATTGAAAAAAAGTGCGCATCCTATGAAAACAAAAACAATTTTGTTATTCTGCATTTTATTGCAACTTGTGTCGTTTTTCCATAAATTTAATTTGTTCACGTTTAATGTTATTTTTTTTTGGATTAGAACCAAAAATATGTATCCTAGCGTAAAGTCGTTCTAAGAAAATTTGTAAATGTAATTTAGGAGAAAAATTTTTGTTAGATAAAATGTTATTGTAGCGTGTATCGTTTTTCCAAAAAGTTTATTTTTTTATTTTAAATGTATTTTCATAACAAAAGTTTATGAAAAATTTGTAGATATTTTTTGTTTGAAAAAATTTTGTCTATTCATCTTTTTTTGTACCTTGCGTCGTTTTTCCAAATTTTTTAATTTTTTATTGTTAATGCTATTTTTCACGATTAAAACCAAAATTACGCATTCTATCAAAAAATGATTATTAAAAAATGTGTAGCTCTTTTCTGAATGAACAAATTTTGTCTATTAATTTTTTTCATGGTTTGTGTCGTTTGTCAATTCATCTTTTCTCGTATCTTGTACAGTTTGACCGCAAAATGGAATTTTTGATTTTTCATTATTTTTTGGTGCGATACAAATTTGAATTTTCGATTTATCAAACAAATTTTAAAAAGTCTTTTGACTTTTTTTCATATCGTGTTTCGTTTGGCTTAAAATGTTCATTTTCGTTTGTTTTTTGGAATTTTGTAAATGCTATAACTCCGGTAATTTTTCTTCCAACAAAAAAGGCATAATAATATTTTGTTCGCCTTTTTGAGTACTATTAATATCCGCCCATAGAATTTTTAAATATTAAGAAAAAGTGTTCTCAAAAATTTTCAAAATGTGAATTGAATAAATTTTGAATTTTAATTAATTAATTAAATTTATTTATTTAATTCTTAATTTTTATTTTTGAATTTTTATCCAAAATGACTGGCTAACGAACTAGACCTTCATTTTAGGACACTCAAAAAGTATACCAAAGCCCAATCCAATACGTTAATTCTTTTAAAAGTTATCATGCTAACAAACTAAAAATCTACAGACTAACAGACATTTTGTAAAAACCTGTTTTTTGGGTTCAGGGGGTCTCAAAACGTGGACATTTGACAAAAACTGGAGGGTTAAATTTCACACAAATCTAATACCTTCTCATTATTGAAAGAAAAATTGAAAAAAAATTTTTTTTTGCAAAAACGACACCAGGTACGAAAAGTCATTAATCAACGAAAGTGTTCAACCGAAAAAGAGCTATACATTTTTTTAAATCATTTTTTAATAGAACTCGCAGTTTTTGTTTTAATCATAAAAAATAACTTTGAAAATGAAAAAATAAAATTTTAGATAAACGACACAAGGTACGAAAGAAGTAGACAAAAGTTATTCACCCAAAATAGAGCTACAAATTTATTTTAAATCATTTTTCATAAGACGTTTAGTTTTTTTTTTGATCGTAAAAAATAACATTAACGATGGAAAAATTAAATTTTTTAAAAAACAACACAAGGTACGAAAAAAAATGATTGAACAAAAGTGGTTCACCCAAAAAAGATCTACAAATTGGTTAATAATTATTTTTTGATAGGATGCGTATGTTTTGTTTAGATCGTAGAAAATAACATTGAAAATAAACAATTTACGTTTTTAGAGAAACGGCACAGAGTGCAATAAAATGTTTAGTATCAAAATAGTTTGTTTTTTTTGGAGGATGCACACTTTCTTTTCAATTATAAAAACAAGAAAATGAAAATACATCTATTTCAATATCAATGCATATTATGAATTGTAATATTATGAATTTATTGAAATGATACATTTTCAGTGTAGCTGAGAATAAAAATTAATGAAAAAGAAGGAAAAATATTAAAGTAATCATGAAAAATAACATTTGTACAAATTATTTTACCATATGTCAATAAGCAGTCCCAGACCGGGGTACAGAAATAAATATAATATATATTTAATATAATAAAGTTAAACATAATGTAGAAAAGTTCGCATTTTAGACAAAATAGAGTGCGAAGCACGAGATAAGTGATGAGAATGTGTTCGTTAAAGCCGAAGGAGCTTCAACAAAAGAGAATTCACAATCACCAAATGACAGCTATCGATGCTTTGACCTTCAATTTTAACAGGTCTGTGCACAAATGTGCGGAAAGTACATAGACCGAGCGCGTAGCGAGGGGTGAATATAATATCGAGTGCGAAGCGCGAGATAAATACACTAGAGACTCGCTATTTGAACACGCGATCGGACGCGTTATATGAATTCCTAGAATTGCTGGTCCCCGCAGTTTCTCAGGGGGCAGGGCGAGAGACGGTTGCGACTCCGCCTCTGAAGGGACGCATGCACTATAGTCTATACTACTCAGTCTGCCTGTTTACGTTTCGCTGTACGCGTTATATGAACAAGGCTATTTTCAGGCAACCCCCGAGATTGTTCATCTATCGATTCTCTGGTGTATATTATTGAGCGTGAAGCACGAGATCCAACAGTCGCGCGCCCGAGACGCGCTTAAACTTGTGAGTAACCGATTCCTGCTTTACCGAAATTTCTCTTGTTAATAACCTTCATGCTTTATCCACACGAAATGAGATATGGAGTTTAAAGTTTCAATAATTGAATACAAGATTCTAAGGCACGTCCGTATGGGTTTAAAATTGTAGAGTTATGGAAATAAATTGTTCCTAATGTAAAAATTCATATTATAGTACTATAATATATTTATTTACATGAAGTGTGATAGTCTTGCATTCTGAGATATTTTGTGACGTATGTGAACAGTACTTATAGAATAGTTTCATGCAAAATGTTCATTTTATACTTAAAATTGTGGTGGAATTAGCTGGAATCACCAATCTTATATTTTAAAACTGAAAATTCATAGTGAATCATACGAATACATTATAAACTATTGTTTAATATCAACAAAATCTCTTAGGATCACGATCTTATGTTAGTCTTCACGTTCAATACTCTTGCGTACTTTTTATTTGCACCCAAATATCATTGACATATTAATATAGAAATTTCAGAAATCAGCTTTGTGTATATCTAGTGAAAGTGAAGACGAGTGGACCAAGTCTGTCCAAAGCGAAAATTGAATCAACCTTTTTTCTGGGGAAAGTAATTCTTAAGTAATAGCGCTCTCTATTTTGTTAAACTTGTACCAAAATTATAATTAAGGCAAAATTATCACGATGGATCGCATTATTACATTCGTCTCATTTATAATTTTGAAGAAGTGAAAGGTGACCTTCAGGAAGCGGATTTATAGAGAGTTATAAAAAATAGAGTGATCAATTAATCAAAGTAAATTTAAATTTTTCAAAGGATTAAATAGCTAAGTACGTTTAGAAAATCAAGCCATTCCATAATTAATTTTAATGGTCTGAGGCTAAATTTGCATGTCGATGGACGGACGATGATAATTAGCAACAACGATCCAACTGACCACTGACTTCAAAACATGCATGCTGTAAGTGTAAAATGTCAGTTCTACAATAAGAAAAATATATTTTACTGTTTATGATCTTGGAATTTACAATTCAGGCCAACAATCTACAGATATTAAGACCTACAATCTGCATGTTAATTTTTCAAATGCTAGATGATAAAACTTAATTTACACTTGATGTTAAATTTTGTTGACCAAATAAATAAATAAATATATATATATATATATATATATATATATATATAAGTAATTATTTGATGTTAGTTTTTTCTGCCTATTGGTCATATATCAATATTTTAAAAAAATATTGATTTCATAAGGTGTGAAAAAATGTCTCTCTAGCTCCGCTGGGAATAAAACCCAAGTCTTCAGATTGTCGGTCTGGTGGTCTTATCTACCAGACCGGTATATAAGACCAGTAGACAAAAACAACTAACACAAAATAATTATAAAACTTAATGTCTACATTGTACGGCTTAATATCTATAGATTGCTATCCTAAATTTAAGAATCGAAGATCGTAAGTGATATAATCCATTTTTCGCAGGGTAGGATATTAATCGATTATATACCATAAACACACTATGACTAGAGTCTTAGAATAGAGTCATTTCCGAAATTTTGAAAACCATTCTAAGTCGAAGTAGAGAGTTATTGTAGAGTAATAATATAACTTTTACTGTGAAGAGTAGTTTCATTTACTTATGGATTAAAATAAGTAGAAATTATAATTTAAAATATCAATATTTTCGTAACAAAGGTATGATTTACAAGTTTAACGCGTCTCACATTTGAGGTTAGTGGTTAGGTTGATGCAGCCATTTATTGTATACGGGCGACTGAGAATAATACTCCAAGGAATATTATGGACTAATTATTGTACTGCACGCATGCTTATTCGCTCTCGCTCTTGCTGTTGTGTAAACGGTTACTTTCAGAACTGACAAGACGCTGATAAAACGCGTAAATCATGCCTGGCTTACAAAAAATATTTAGGTAATCTGAACTTGCAGATTAGAAATAATTTATAGAAACGGCTACTTTGAGTGCGAAAAACAAACATGAAAAGACGCATAAACTAAATTATTGCGTTACGTAAAATATTTTTTGAAACACCCACCTCAAAAGTTGACGTTTTCATGCTTCTAAATTGTGCCTAAAGGAACTTATTTGAGCAGACTGTGTGCGAACAATTTTCGCGCATGCGCAGTTTGAAGATGGCTTACCTTTATCACTGGTGAAAAAGCTGCGCATGCGCACTTTCGAGATGAGGTGCTTCAGACACTGGCAAAGGTAACTTTAAACATTGGTGTTGGTATCTTCTTGAAATAAAGTTATATTTAACTTGAACAAATCTTTTAATGATTGAAGTTTTGTTTTTAGGGTTTCGTAGCCCCCCCCCCCACCGGGCAGAAGAGCATAAACGCCAACATTTTTTTCAACTAATTTTTTTTCCAACAAATTTTTTTGAACCCATTTTTTTGTTTCAAATTTTTTTTTCGAAATTTTTCTTCTCATAAATTTGTATTCACGAAATTTCCTTTCAAACATTTTTTTTTCAAAAACTATTAAAAAACAATTTTTCAAAAAAATTTCTTTACTTCACTCTATGCAATATAAAATTAGTATTTTTCATTACCTCCTGCTAACAACTTATTCGGACGGGCGTTGCAAAAATCAATATTTAGAAACAATATACCATACAGTGTCTACTTCAATGAGATAGTTCCAAGCCACCTCTGTATACATGACGAGTTTTTGCGTACGTACACAGTACAAAGTAGTATATACCATTAAACCAATTAAAACAATTTAACACAGAAAATTCCCTAGAATGTCTCATAAGCATTTACATGCGCGATAAAGCCTTAGTAATTATAATCAATACAAATGTGACAAATGTGCTTTACAAAATCTAGTGTAAACATCCTGGCAATGATGATACAAATGAAAATTAGCTTCGTTAGTTTCGAAAAATTTAAATGAAAGCAATTTTATTCAATAATCGAAGCATGTATTTCTTTTTGAAATTGTTTAGATATTTTAGATTCATTTCTCCATTATATGTTTTCACAAACTGTTGCAATAATATTGTGGTGATCACTGAATTTATTTAATTACGTTCTCAATGTTTGAAAAAGAAATTAATTAATTAAATTAAAATAAATTTAAAAAATGTCTTCTAAAAATGTAATTTTTATATCCATGAACAACGACCACTAATTACTGTTATTCTCAATATTACATTTTTTCTTTAAAACTAGTTTAAACAGTCAAAACGTCGTAGTCTGGCCTGTCCCTAGTAAAGTTTCCAAAATGAAAGTTATGTTTTCTAACGAAAGAAACTAAACAATGTTATTATTTTTGATGTATTAATATTGCTCTTTTTAACGAAAATACAAAGCATGATTCTCGAAAATTATCCAAACCCTTTTTTAGCTTTGCTAAGTGTAGTCTCCATATTTATGCTGCAATTTCACTTCATAAACACTTGTCAAACAGTGAATTTGAGCCGGACTTCATATAATCGTCATGGCCTGGTCTGGTTATTATTTGCAATAAATTCATTAATAATTTCCCAAAAACGTAAAAAAAGTATGATCATGTTATAATGGAGAAATGTAACATAGAAAATTTCAATAATAATAAGAATTATTATTACTTTGTTATAGAATTGGTATTCTTTTTGCGTCCAAACTTCATGTTCTGGCCCTACATGGTCTCTTTCTTCGCGCTTTGTTTTTATCCAATTTTATCGTAATTTGGACATATAAACATATTGTGTTATATTGTTTATAGACAATAACACTCTAAAAAGTTTTTTATCTATAAATTAAAAAATTTTTTTACAAAATTGGATCCGGTAATTCCTTTTCTCTTTATCTTGATTAAGGGGTATGGCCACAGTGAAATTTTCAAAAAATCGATTTTTTTTTAGGCTTAAACGATCCTTTAACATCATAAAAATAAGATACTATTGGATTTATAAAAAAAAAAATTTTTTTCTACCAATTTTGAACGTATAACGTGAGGCCGCGTGCGGCGTGCTCGTGGAGTACTCGAGCCCCCCCCCCCCCCCCCGGCTTGACTAACCATCAATTGATAAATTTAGAAAGGCTTGTAGAGGGCCTTACTTGGCTTCATGCATGAAAATATACTTATAGAGCAACTTCAAATGCCAGTAAACCCGTTGAAAGGACGCCGTTCAGTTGTAATGTAAAACTTTAAACGCATTTTTCTCAAAACAGCTTTTTTAAAATCGGCCTGACAAATAACTTTAACCATTTTTATCCGATCGACTTCAAATTTTAACCACATCTTTATAATTGCATTTCGCAGAGAAGTACAGACGGAATTTTCGATAAATTTAAAACTTTTCATTTTCTGAGCACTTTTATACGAATTTTTTCACTGAAAATTCGACTGTTAACTTCAAATGCTTGCCATTTTCAGAAAGTAAGATTTTATTCAAGATTAGAGAATCTTGAAGGGAAATGAGTTAAATCACGACCGAATGAATCAGTGGCTTTTCGCTTCTTAATTAATCATCTTTAACGAATTTCGATTTAAAGAGATAGTATCTTATTGTCTGATGTTAATAATTTTTTATTAGTGATATATGGCATGACCGAGTAGCCAACTTTTCAAAACTTCTGGTTCTAAAAAATGCTTACTCAAAATACTCAAAATTTAATTTGAAAACAGAGAGTACTTTATACGTATTCTTTACGGACAATAATAAGTTTAAAACAATTTAACACAGAAAATTCCCTAGAATGTCTCATAAGCATTTACATGCGCGATAAAGCCTTACTTGAACCATATTCGCCATATTCACCTAAATCACACGCAAAGAAATCGATCCTTGCATAATATAATCCACTTCGCGACCCCGGGGGGGTCCTTGGAAGCAGTTTCTTCGTCGTACTGAACAAAGGTTATCCTGGATGTTTTAAATCCATACCCCTTTTTTGACCGTCGGAAGCTCAATTTGTCGACCTGTCGGTACGGATCCTGCTGTTATCTCGTTGTACTTCTGGAATAAAAAGATGAGTTGCACTGAAATGTACGCTGCTGACCTTGTGATGCATAATACTCGATATGTGCTTTTTTGGTACTGGGTCAACATATGCATCCATTTCTACTTTCTGCTTTGTCGGCATCCGATGCAAAGTATGTCTCTGCTGATGTTTCGAACTATACCCTGAATGAGTATAATCATTATTGTCGGCTATGAGGCAAAAGTGAAATGCAAGAAAAACCGTTTCTTTTCAGGGTGCAAACCCTGCTTCATGCCTTATTATGGATTCACTTTATTTTCCCCCTCCACGAAACCAATGCACGTTATGGGGTAAACATAGCTCTGTAAAGGCTGAGTTAAATTGTATATTTGCTAATTCTTGATCAGTGATCACAGACAAGCCATAGAGAGAGGCACCGTGGTTGCAGCGATTCATTCCGCTGATACTGGAGAGATTCCTTTGAAGCTGGGGCCTTGGAGAATTTGAGAGAACACGATAATCAATCTTATCTGCTACAAAATGATCTAAGAATGTAACTTTTTTTTGTTTCCTTATATCGATAGGTTGAACTTAAGCATGGCAGTGCTTAGCGAAATTAAATTGGTCCTACTAATATTTTGATCAAGTGTTTGCTCTTGGGAATGATGTTCTAAAATTTTACGGAAAGCATCCTTATAAGGACACGTGTCTGAACTTTCCTCGAGGGTGTTACAAATTTTATTCCCATCCCTTACATAGAGATAAGACAGATGGTACGTGCACATTTTTACACGTGCAAAGTTGCAATGTGTAAAGTTGTCTGATACCCAATTTCAATAATAAATTCTCTATGTGGACTTCATTGGATTTTAATGCTTTATTTCTTCAAGCAAAGAGTGCATAATGGTAATATAACATTTTAATGAGCTGAACGATGTAGATGAGCAGATATACATTTTTTCTGAGTTTCTGTAAAAGGAGAAGCCCATTTGGTGAATGACTTCAGCATAACGATTGATATTGAAGATGGTTTAACGACCTGAATAGGATCGATATATCATAACATTAATCGAGAAAATGGCCCCAAACTACCCCAGTTGACTTTCTTTTTTCTCTGGTCCTCAGCTTTTTTCGACATTAATAATTCCTGATGAATCAGACGACTCTTACTTCTCTCGCGTTTTCTTCGGCAGGTATTTCCCTTCTTATGAACTTCCTTCGACCTTGGAATGGGTATGCAGTCGAGTCGTCTGAGAAATCGAAAAGAATAGTGGGATGAATATGATCGAGAGCTTTGAGAAGGAAGGGAGGAAAAGGGATGGAGATGGAGTCTGCAATCAAAGTCTAATGAAATTTATATCCGGGTGGCGTATTTTAACAGAGCCGGCAACTTAGCTTGGAATTTATGATAATTTCATCCGAATCTACCAGTCCTATCAAGCATGGTGCCCTCGACCGAAGAGCTTTTGAAATTAAGTTTCGTCTCCGTCTTACCTGCCCATCCTGCAACCCTGCAGCTAAGCTCGGTTGAGTTTCTTTGGATCAACTTAGAAGCTGCGAACGTAAAATCGAGCATTCTGCACTCCTGAACAGGAGCACAAAACTGGAACGTCAGTACTTGACACTGCTCGACACGAGAGCAATGGACGCTGCTGAAACCGAGCATTGCATTAAGTACGGTTCGAATACGATTCATTCAGGATCGATTAATTTATTCGATAAGTCTGCTTCTCCTTTGGAAACCTTCTCAGGTTTGTGATAAGGAGTTTGCGATAAGGGAAAAGCAATATGTAATTAAAACTAGTTTGAATGTCCAGGAAAATTCTGAATGAGTGCATCTTCATTATGATATGCAGGGTACTTGTATTGAAAAGCTGGTCCTTAATTGTTTAGAGAAATTATTTTTCTAACTAACGCATTTATTAAATTTTAAAAACCCTATTATTCATTCTAATTGTGAATATTTATTAGGAGCCACAACAGGTGGTACCTATACTCAACGTGCTCCGCACATAGCTTGATATATTTAACGGCCGGAGTTTACGGCATCGGGAGTTTACGAATCATAAGAAAATGCAAACTATATCCCCAAAACTGAATGAATTAAACATTCTTTGGAGAATATATTCATATCTACACCCTTCAAGCATTTATTACTTTGATGTTGACTTATTTTCTAAAAAGTCACCGATTTAACAACAGCCGTAGTTTACACATAATAAAAAGACGTACAAATTATATTTTTATTTCATGTTGGTTTATATCAAAATCTTGTCATTTATACTTATAGTTATCAAAAATTTAAAGTTTTATTAATTAATGAACTCTACAGGAAATAAAAATGAAATAAAAATGATTATAGTGGAATCATGTTTTTCAAAATAAGCTTTTGCAAGGTAATGATGAAAATGTTTATCTTATTTATAATAAACTTTCCTGAAGTTCGTCGCTTATATGTGGGGTACATAGAAAGCGTATTTTTGTGATATTTAGACTAGCTTAACAAATTTTTACTGTGCAATAAATTATATTTCGCTTGTGCTAAAGTTGAATGTGAGAAAGATAAATAAATGTACCACACAGATATAATTAATTTGAAAAAGAAATCAAACTTCTTTAGATGAGTTCAAACAATTGTTTAAATTTGTATCATAACATACTAATGATATGGTAACCTACCATAATGATAATAACAATAATAATAATAATAAAACATCCATAGAGTCTCGGTGGCTTAGTTGGTTAGACGCCCGGACTTCACGTTAGAGGTTACCGAGGTTCTGATGGTTCGGATCCCATATTAAGCTGTAGGTCCTCCCATCGTGCACTTGGCTGCAACCCAGTCCGTGAATGATGGGGTTAAAACCAGGCTTTCCCAAATATGTTAAATGAGGCACACTGCTCTTATCAGGTCAGTTGATTGCACTGCAAAAATGCGTCCTTGACTGACGATATATACTGGGACAGCCCCGTGCAGACAATTCAAACCAAAATTTAAATCCAACTCTAACAAAAAATGCCTTCCAAATATTGGGCAGTAACCATCTAAAACCTAAGACAATAATATACTAAAACATCCATTAGAATTCAACTTTTATTCAAACATGTTTCAGCCACACTGTGTCCTGCATTTCCGCTCATTTTTTTATCATTTTATTTTAATATTTGACATTAGATACAACAAATAATTTAAGGGCTTTAAAGAGATTTTGTGATAATTTATTGTAGATGGAGCGAATTCAAAAGTTTTTAAATCTACTAGATTCTTGAAAACTACCCAAACTGTTCAAAATTACACTACTGGATAATATTCAAGCATTACAATTTAATTGCATTAATCATTAAATATTGATTAAAGTTATTTAAGTGATTAATTTTTAAGTTCTAGATACTTTGAAAATAGTACTAACTTCCCTGAAGTTATTTTTTTCTGGCAGCCCAGTGGGCACAAACGTTAAAGAATATCATTAGAATGGCTCAAAAACGTCCTAAGTCTGTCCAAATAACGTTCCTTAAACATACAATGTTCCAGAAATGTTTTAAGGACATATTTGGAACATGAAATGTTTTCAGAACATTATCTGGTCTGACTTACGGCAGTTTTTGAAGCGTTCAAATAACGTCTTTTGACTTGTACGTCCAAGAAACGTTTTTAGGACGTTCCAATTACGTGATTGAATTTCGTGCCTACTGGGAGGACGAAGAAAAAGTGAATTTTAATTAGTTATTATAACTAAATAATTAATAATAAGTTAAAGAGTGACATTAAAAATTAAGAATTGTAATTAAGTTATTATATATTTAACAATTTATTATATTTTATTTTTTCTCAGGCCCTTAAAATATATGATTGGAAATTATTTAATGTTTTGAAATATCTTAAAACTTTGTTGAGTTGTCTGAAAATGATTTATAGACAATTCATTATTCTTGCCTATGTTCTGGATATTTTAGTGAATATATAATATGGCAAAGTTCTGAAACATATAATTTTTAAAGAAATTCATACATTTGCGCCGCACAGTATAGCTATTAAATAAATATGCTCCGGGTTAATTGGATGCAAATATTATTCGCATTCTGGTTCATTGTAAGCGTCAGTGAGTGTAATACTGTAATATCTGAAAACAATGGATCGATTTAGAGAGTATTATTATCAAGATTGATAATAGACAGCAAAAGGCATAGTGGCCGAAAACAATGTATGAAATTAAATCATCATCCAACAATGGGGAACATTCATTAGTCAATTAATTAGCGTGAAATTTGAAAAATGAGTTGCTTCCATCTGCTACCAAAAATTCGTTGAAAATTTGGATGATTTTCGCAATTGAACGTACTTGGAAATTTAATCTCGAAAGCAATTTGAAAAAGATTAAGTAATAACCGTTTCAGATAACGCAAGTTTAACACGAACATTTATTGGCATTTCAAATGTCCATGCATAAAAAGCTATCGGTATTCGGTTAAGAGTGGAAGTTTTTAACAGCTGAACAATACACCTTATTTGGTACAAAGTGTCCCATCCGAGCATAATAGACCCAAGCGCTGCTTAACTTCGGTGATCGGATAAGATTAGAAAATTTCACGTATACCAGTAGATACATGAAATTCCTGAAAATTTCTTTCAAATTATGCAATGAATTTTACTAAAATTTTGAATATCAAATTGAACACTTGAAATTCGGAAATTTCGAAACGTGTAAGATAACATATGACCAATTCCATTTCAAATAAGGCAGGGATGTTCAGCTAAGGGTGTCAGAATGATTTGGTATTCAGATACAAAGAAGCATGTATTTTACACTTTGATTACACTTTTTATTAATACAATCATTCAGAGATTACCTGCAAATTCTTAAAAACTGACAGAAAGTTTTGTCAAAATGTATTGCTTTCCGAACGAGGGTAGACATCAGGGATTTTTTTCTTTGTTTCACGCGAGAATTCTTTTTCTTTCAGTTGATACAAACAAATTTTAATTTAGAAAAATGAAAAAAGCTGCTGCGTTTTTTGAATTCTTGAAAGTCGATTTACCCAAAAACTCCACTCTAAAACATTTTTAGCAAACGATGGATGATGTACAACATACTTCCTGAGTTTTGTTTTTGATAAATCAATGCTTCACATTGAATTAAATTATTTTTGAAAAATATAATCTTCGCATTTTTCTAGGAAACAAAGAAATGTAAAAAAAATATCACATGAAACTTCTCACATTCAGAGAAGTTCTAAAAAAGACATATTCTTACTCTTTTGTGATATCTTGCATCGTTTCCAAGAAAAAAATCAACAATTATATTTTTTTTAACTTTTTCGGCCTTAAAAAAGGGTTGTGCCCCCATAATACTGACAGGATGCTTTCCTGATGTAAGCAGAGACTGTTAACAAATATGGGGAAAAAATGAAAGATGAGACTTTCTAGAAAATATTCTTTATTACATTCTCATTCTAATGAGAAGGTATTGGTTTTATGTAAAATTTGACATAGTCGGTTTTCATCAAATCTCCACGTTTCGAGACCCCCTGAGCTAGAAAAAACGATTTTCACGAAGGTGTCTGTCTGTCTGTAGTCTGTCTGTCTGTCTGTCTGTAGCCACGATAACTTTCGAAAAAATGATCAGATTTGATTGAGCTTTGGCACACTTTTTTATGGCCCAAAAATAGAGAACGAGTTCGTTAACCAGCTATTTTGGATAAAAATCCAAAAAGTGAGCACATTTTGAAAATTTTTGAGACCACTTTTTTGGAAGATTTGAAAATTCTATGTACGGTTATTAGTAGTACGCAAAATGACGAACAAAATATTCTTATGACTTTTCGTGATAAAAAAAAAATTACTGGAGTTATAGCATTTTCAAAATTCCAAAAAACAAACGAAAATGAACATTTTAAGCCGAAAAACGCACGATATGAAAAAAAGTCAAGAGGAGAAAAACGTTGATTCCTGAACACGCTATAATATTTTCATAACAACTTTTTGAATTTTTCGAAAAATAAAAAATTCAAATTTTGATCGCACAAAAAATTAATGAAAAATCAAAAAAGCCATTTTGCTGTAAAACTATGCAAGATACCAGAAAATATCATCTCACCAAAATTGTGCACTTAAAAAAGATCTACAAATTTCTTATCATTCACTTTTTGATATGACGCGTAGTTTTTGTTTTATTCGTAAAAAACAGCATTGAAAATAGAAAAATCAAATTTTCAGACGAATATTACCAGCTACGAAAAAATGACCAAAACAAAATTTGTTCATCCAAGGAAGAGGTACAAATTTATTGTGACTCATGTTTCGATAGGATGCGTGGTTTTCGTTTTATTCGTGAAAATAACATTGACAGTAAAAAAAATCAAATTTTTGAAAAAACAATGAAAGGTACGAAAACATATAAATGAACAAAAATTGTGCATTCAAAAAAGACTTACACACCCGTAATCAATTTTTGTGGTAAGAATATATTCAAAATGAAAAATTTAACTTTTTTGATAAACGGCACAAGCTAAAATAAAATGTTAACTAATAAAATTTGTCGCCTGAATTATATCATTACTTTTCATTTGAAATCAAATACAAATTTAGTAATTTGTATATGAAGAACATATAACACGAAGCACAAAGTGCGCGCTCAGTGTATTTACCAAATCGCACGCCGTAAGTGCGCTCAAACTTTTTTGTTTCTATCATACGGTTCAAATGATTTTCAAATCAAATATCGTGCGCGAAGCGCGAGTGTCTGGATGAGAATGTGTTCCTTAAGGTCGATAGAACCTTGAGTAAATAAAGTTCCTTTTCAGTCTAAAATAAAAATAAATTTAACAATCACTTAATATGTAGAGGTTTTGATAATTTTATAATATTTGCAAACAAACTTTTTCTTTTCATCGATGTCGAACACGAAGTTCAAAAATCTAGAGGAGCCTAGCGTAAAGCGCGATGCAAATACGCCCGAGCGCGTAGCGCGAGGTGAACACATAATCGAGCGCGAAGCGCGAGATAAATATATGATCGAGCGCGAAGCGCGAGATCCAACAGTCGCGCGCCCTAGGCGCGCTCAAACTCGCGAGCGAAGCGAGCCGCGCGCGAAGCGCGCCATGAGAATGTGCCCGCGAGGCGGGCAGATTTTTTTTTTCATCGCATTTTGAAAACATAACAAGAAGACTTCCAGGAAAATCCGAGATTTTTTATTTTTACCAATATTTCAAAAAAGTTTCTCCTAATATAAAACAGGTATACCAATTTTATGCGGGATAGACCATGTTTGAGGTGGGAAATTTAAAAAAAAAAATATAATTTTTATGTTTTTCGCGTAAATGATGCAAGATATCACAAACGAGCAGAAAGCAGTGGTTTACCAAGAAGGAATCTCAGGAAATATGTAGTACATATTACCATCTATTTCTCAAAAGAGAATTGAGAATTCGCAGGTGATCTTCAAATGATTCTAAAAGATAAAACATAAAATTTGGGGCTAAAACGTGAAACAGGTGTCTCCGCATTTTCACTCTAGAATAATATATCCAAATTAAAACTCGTTCTGACACCATGACTTAGACTTTTCTTGAAATTTTGTATGATTTGAATTGATACTGATCATGTTATTTTAGATCCCATAATGTGAATTATTGTATATTTTATTTTGGAAAAGGAAATAATGATTATATTTTTATTGTGAGACTATTAATTCGCACTAATTAAGTTCTGCTCCTTTGAATTTCCAGGCTTTAATATTTCACGGTTTTCAAGTTAATAGCCTTTACAATTTGTAAAGTATCCCTTTGAACTGTTTTTCTCTTGAATATAAAGAGCTGAAAGTATACTCGCTTTGAAACTCACAGCTTTGTAATTGTTTTGGCCTTCAAAATAAGGTTTCGCTTACTACCTCGCAAAGATAAGGGATTTAATACTTGAAAGATTTATAATTTCAACTTTCTTATACATTTTAATTCAAAAGGAAGAATACTAAGACCTTTTTCTTGTGATCTGTAAAAACAATTAGTTTAGAAAATAGAAAATTATCCAATGCAGACATTTTATTATTGGACTCCACAAAGTGTGTCAAGCAGCACATAAATTTAGGTTCTGATTCTGCGATGAGAATTCCCGAACGTAAAGTTTATTGCACATCTGTTACTTTCCCCATCATATCCAAATTGAACAAAATACTCAATATACTGAAAATGAAAACAAAATGTACCTACATGGCGTGATTAATAATTTTAATTAACTTCATATGCAATTTAATTTCATTCATGCAAATAAGTTTTAATTTTCAAGCAAGAATATTCCGTGTGATAATAGCACTGCAATGGGGATAAAGACATAAACGGTTCCTGGTTATGGTTTGTCAGACTTGAGCGGAACAGAAGTCCGACTAACAACGAAATATTCATCAGGGCAAATGAAGCAAGTGATAAAACAAAACTAAGGAGTCTGCATCTGCATATATAGAGCGTATTATTACAGACACACTGGCATTCATTTCCCGGTATTACAATTGCAAATAGAATAAGCAGGAGGGCATAAATATTAATGAAGGTCTGTTTCCTCTCCAAGGTCTTCAACCTCACCTTGCTGTCTTCGGCTGCTTCTCCAACTTGCATCCATGATCCACGAGAAAAGAGAAATCTTTCTCTTTGGCGCTGACCTTACGCTTCCACATATGAATCTTCCGCTCAGAATCACGTGACGTGAAAGCGGGAGAAACGACCAATCCTTGAGGACCCGATTGTTTGAATTTCGCCGAATCAGGTGCTTTCGAGCATGCAAGTAAAAATTAAAAGATCGCTGTCCATCTTCCTTCCACCAGATCTAGAAGAGTGTTCCTCAGTGTTCCTCTGAATTTCTGATATCAGTTTAACAGTGAACTTGGAATTGCGAAGAGTGTCGAAGAAGTAACACCGGTTTCGCGCCTGACACAACGTGTCTTACTTTACGCATGTACCATTCAATTTTAGTCTGTGGATTCTTGTAAGGATACTTGGAGATTTATTGTCCAGCGGAAAGTGCAACAAGATATTTTTAACTTTTGTGAAAATGAGAATACTTTATGTAAGTAAAAGATAAAACTACAATGTTGAAGAGAGAGTTACATATATATATATATATATATATATATTGGTTCTTGGTCACACAAATTTAAATACATAGATCTCAGAAAATATTCTGTATATGATAAATTATTTTAAAAAATTTTAAATAAGTATGTGTGAATAGTAGTAAATTATAAGTATAGATGGTTGAAATTACTAAACAAATCGATTGAAAAATCGATATAAATAAACTTATTATCTACAAATTTTTTCATTAACATTAGAGGCTAGAAATTAGAAATTAAATTATAGGATGATAAACTATCAGATCAACTCCGATTTACCTGAATCCACTTCTAGTCATGAATAATTTGTTACACGTGATACCGAATTAATAAACAAAATTATTTCTCTAAAAAGATTCTAGAAAAATATCCCTCGACACTTTCTTTTACATCGCGTCATTTTCGAGGTTTTTGCGAAAACATGCATAAAATCCTTGGAATTTTATTTTTTCTGAGCATTACAATTTTACGGTGTCATAAAAACAGAGAAGAACATAATTTAACAGTTTTAACAACTTTTATGTCAAACTTTTTAAATAAAGTCTGTTTTTTTTTTAATAATCGACTCTCTACATTTTGTCTTACTTGCTTCATTATTCTTCACCAAAACGTTGTTAGGACTGTCAAATTAAGTTCTTTTGCTTCCTCATAGAGGAGCCTTTGTAATGGCATAAATTTTGAAAAATATGTAACTCGTTTAATTGAACGTTCATTGATTTAAAAATGTTTAATACAATAATCTAAGCAATTTTTTCTGATGTGTGTGGGTGGTGAGACTGGTACGGATAAATTGATAAAAATTTGGAGGGCATATTTTTACCACTAATATCTGAAAAATTATGGAAGGATTTCTACAAATATTTATTACCTTTTTTAAGCACTTCATATAATTTGAAAAATTGGATTTTTATATTCAAACTTTTTTCATTCACGTGATTCTAAATTGATGCAATAATACAACATAGCCGTTATTTTTGACAAATCAATTGACCTACATATATTATTAATACATTTTATTAAACAGCAAGGAAGTTATCGCTATTTATAATATTTTAAAATTGACCCAATGGTATTTTATTATTTTGACTTCGTCCATGAAGAAGCAAATATATTTGCCTATGATTCATAATAAAGAAGCAAAGTTCTCATCAAAGGTGCACGATAAAATTTTTAATACGAAAAAAGTAGAAACACCCGAGATCTAATTCACAGATTGTTTGGTTTTTCATCACGTCATCTAATTGTATTATTGTGAATCAAATAAATCTTAGAGGATTTTATAAATATTTTCGTAAAAATCTCACGTTTCTCCAAGCGGCAGGGACAGGACAGCCTATCATGGAATCCTTACATTAGAATGATTCTAAAAAAAATAAGTGAAAAAAACGGTACGGTTTTAAATGAATTTGGTCTTCATTTTGTTTGTTATTATTCACTACGAAAGTGTATAGTTTCTTAGATCTATGTGTTTTAATTTATTACATTCTCATCAGAGAAGGTATTAGATTTATGTAAAATTTGACCCCCTCCGTTTTTGTCAAATGTCCACGTTTTGAGACATCCCGAACCCAAAAAACAGGTTTTCGCGAATGTTTCAGTCTGTATTTATGCATGTATGTATGTATGCATGTATGTATGCATGCGTGTATGTATGCATGCATGCATGTGTGTAGATTTTTATTTTGTTCGCACGATAACTTTCGAAAGAATTGCAGATTGGATTGGGCTTTGGTGTACTCCTCAAGTGTCCTAAAATAAAGGTCAAGTTCGTTAACCAGCAATTTCGGATGAAAATTGAAAAAGTGAGCGGCTTTTTCAAAATTTTTGACACCACTTTTTTTTCAAATATGAAAATTATATGTACGGATGTTCGTAGTACTCAAGAAGACAAAAAATTTATCTTAATGACTTTTTTTGATGAAGGAAAAATTACTGGAGTTATAGCATTTACAAAATTCCAAAAAACAAACGTAAATGAACATTTTAAGAAAAACAACGCACGATATGAAAAAAAGTCGAGAAAAGAAAAATGTTTCTTTTTGAATACCCTACAATATTGTCATGAGACTTTCCTTAATTTTCTTGAAAAATCGAAAATTCAAATTTTCATCACACAAAAAAATAATCAAAAATTTCATTTTGCGGTTTGAATATACAAAATACGGAAAAGGATGAATAGACAAAAATTGTGCACTCAAAAAATATCTACAAAATTGTTATCAATCACTTTTTGATGGGACGCGTAGTTTTTGTTTCATTTGTAAAAAACTGATTCAAGAATAAAATAAATTAAATCTTTGGACAAATGACACAAACTACGACAAAAGTTGTTCACTCAAAAAAGAGCTACACGTTTTTTATTAATCATTTTTTGATAAGATGTGTAATTTTTGTTTCAATCGTGAAAAATAACATTAACAATAAACAAAAATTGTGGAAAAACGACGCAAGGTACGAAAGAAGATGAATAGACAAAATTTGTTCAACAAAAAAAGATCTACAAATTTGTTATAAAATTTTGTTATAAAAATACATTCAAAATAAAAAAAAAATAACTTTTTGGAAAAACGATACAAGCTATAATAACATTTTATCTAAGAAAATTGTTCGCCTAAATTACGTTTACAAATTTTCTTAGAACCACTTTACGCTAGGATGCATTTTTTTGGTTCAAATCGTAAAAAAACATTGAACATAAACAAATTAAATTTATGGCACTTTTTTCAATTATAAAAACAAGAAAAGAAAAATACTTATGTTTTTAATATCAATGCATATTGTGAATTGTAATAATATACATTTATTGAAATGATATGAAATTTTTACGGTAGCTGAGGATAACATTAATTGCAAAATCAGGAACAAATATCAAAGTAATCATGATAAATACAATTCCTACTTTATTTTGCAATATCTAAATAAGTAATCACAGGCCGACGTACAAAAATAAATGTAATATACATTTGATATAATGATGTTGAACATAAAATGTAGAAAATTTCGCATTTTGGACAAATTCGAGTGCGAAGCACGAGGTACGTGCTGAGAATGTATTCGCTAAAGCTGAAGAAGCTTTAACAAAAGAGAATTCACAATCACCAATAGGGACCCCTTCAATAGGAACCGCACAGAGTGCGGAGCGTAGCGAAGTTTAATTTAATTTCTATTTCTATTCATTTGACGTTTGGCACCGAAAACTTATTTATGTATCGCTGTGATATCTCGTAGAATTAAAACGTAAAGGGTAAGAGATATTAAGGCATATATTATATATATGTAATTATAATTCTTGACTCATTTAATTTTGAATTGGGCACGATTTTGTGCATAGGGAAACTTAGGCTGTCATCTTGGATTTTTATAGAAGATAAAATGATAGTTATTCCTTGCATTTTTCAAAAAGTATGTGTCTATCTGTTAGTGTGTAGATTTTTAATTTGTTAGCAAGGTAACTTTCAAAAGAATTAACTGATCGGATTGAGCTTTCGTATACTCTTTAGGTGTCCTAAAATGAAGGTCAAGTTCGTTAGCCAGACATTTTGGATAAAAATTCAAAATGTGAGCACATTTTGAAAATTTTTGAGAACTTTTTTCTTCAATATTTAAAAATTATATGAACGAATAATAATAGTACTCAAAAAGGCGAACCAAATATTCTGATAACTTTTTTTTGATAAAAGGAAAATTACCGGAATTACAGCATTTAAAAACTTCCATAAAACAAACGAAAATGAACATTTTAAGCCAATCAACGCACGATATGAAAAAAATTCAGGAAGAGAAAAATGTTTTTTTTTCGAGGACCCTACAATATTGTTACAAGACTTTTACTTAATTTTCTTGAAAAATCGAAAATTCAAATTTTTATCGCACAAAAAAGTAATGAAAAATCAAAAATTCCATTCTTCGGTCAATCTATAAAAGATACGAAAAAATATGAAGAAACAAAAATTGTGCAATCAAAAAAGATCTGCAAGTTTGTTTTTAATCACTTCTTGATGGGACGCGTAGTTTTTGCTTTATTTCTAAAAAACTGATTTAGGAATAAAATAAATTAAATTTTCAGACAAACGAAACAAGCCACGAAAAAAATTAATGGAAAAAAGTTGTTCACTCAGAAAAGAACTACAAATTTTTTGATGATCATTTTTTGATAGGATACGTAATTTTTGTTTCAATCGTGAAAAATAACGTTAACAATAAAAAAAATGCTGGAAAAACGACACAAGGTACGAAGAAAGATGAATAGACAAAAGTTGTTCAACAAAAAAAGATCTAGAAATTTGTTATAAACTTTTGTCATAAAAATACATTTAAAATACAAAAATTAACTTTTTGGAAAAACGATACACGCTACAATAACTCTTTATCTAACAGAATTTTTCACCTAAAATTACATTTATAAAGTTTCTTAGAACCACTTGACGCTAAAATGCATATTTTTGGTTCAAATCGTAAAAAATAACATAGAGCATAAACAAATTAAATTTATGGAAAAACGACACAAGTTGCAATAAAATGCATAATAACAAAACTGCTTTTTTTATAGTGTGTTTTTAATATAAATGCATATTATGAATTGTAATAATATATAATTATTGAAATGATATAAAATTTTCACGGTAGCTGAGGATAAAATTAAATGCAAAATCAAGAAAAAATATTAAAGTAATCATGATAAATACAATTTTTACTCTATTTTGCAATATCTAAATAAGCAATCACAGGCCAACGTACAAAAATAAATGTAATATACATTTCATATAATAATTTTGAAAATATAATGTACAAAATTTCGTATTTTGGACAAAATTGAGTGAGAAGCACGAGGTACATGATGAGAATGTATTCGTTAAAGCCGAAGGAGCTTTAATAAAAGAGAATTCACAATCACCAAAATACGGTTGTCGATAATTTGAACTTTAATTTTAAATTTCTTTGCACAAATGTGGGTGAAATAGAAAGAACAAGCGCGCAGCGTGAGATAAATATATGATCGAGCGCGAAGCGCGAGTTTCAACAGCCGCGCGCCCTAGGTGCGCTCAAACTTGCGAGCGAAGCGAGCCGCGCGCGAAGCTGCTTCGGATTCTACACACTTTCCTGAGAGATGGAAGATCAAGAGAAAATATTTTAGAAAAGTTTGAAGTTCGCATGAAATGAAAATGTGAATTTCATCTCAATAATCGTACAGCTTGAGGGTAATTTGAATATATTTTCAACAAATAGGTTAAAAGTAACATGTAATGATAAATAGTATATTGTGCTACAAGTTGAAAAAGCGAGAGATTTAAAACGAGTGTGAAGTTAGCTACCCGAGCGGAGCGAGGGTGGCTATCACACGAGTTTTAAATCGTCGCTTTTTCAATGTGTTGGACACGATACTTTTTCTATAATTTGTGCAAAAGTGCTAGTTTTTGTTTACCTGTTTTTTGTGCAAAAAGAAGGCGATTTTTTGTCGATTGACGCAACAATGACAATGGCAATTTTCAAAACCATGGCAGTAATAATAAGCTGGCTCTCACAATTGAATAGTTGGCCCATCAAGTTGAGGGCTTCAAAATTTCCGATTTTTCGTGAAAAAAACCAAGCACAGTATTTTCGGATAAACTGACGGTGTTTTTTTGCTTTTGCCAAGTGACAAAAGTACATACAAAATACACAACTCGAGACTTTTCAGGAAATTGATTTTAGGTTAGGGACGACAGTCGGAAAATAGAATGAAGTTGGCTGCGCACGATGCACGAGTACACCCGAGGCAGCACGAACCCACCCGAAATAACATTTACTTTTGTCACTGTGCCTCACTTTTATCACTGTCCATATACTTTTTCCACTGCATCTGTCTACTTTTGTCACTGTTGCCCGGAAAGGTCGGCACTGCGCATGCGCCACGTCATCGACCAAAAATCGATCACTTTTTACACCAAAAACAGGTGGAAAAACTGGCACTTTTTCGCGAATTATAGAAAAACTAATTTATTTCCAGAATTTTATAGTACCAAATGTAATTTCATTCAATTCAAATTAGATGAAAAGCAAGAGAATTGGCGTCACGCTTACTAGGACCTGTAAATTAGTAGATCTTGTTACTTAATTATTTTTCCCCTCTTAAGGGATTTTCCTGGATTCTACATAGTCACTTTTATAAGGGATGTGACATTTCCTACTTTGTAGGATCAACAGGAAATGTTTTAGAAAATTTTGAATTTCAAGGTGGAGTTGAAATCCGAACTTTATATTGGCCTATAAAACACTATGGCTGTGAAAATTAAATTATGTTTCTTCAGACTAACTCAGTCATTGCTCCCACTTCTGAAGGATTCACAACTTCCTAGAACAACCAGGGAATGTTTTAGGAAATTTCGAACTTCTGGGTGGAGGAAAAAATCCAATTTTCCTAATTTGGCCAAAAAATAACTCTGCATCTGGAAATTAATACATTTTCCTTTAAAATTGATATTTTTGGATTGACTATATACTACTCTAGCTTCAGGAAGATTTAAAATTTCCCTGTACCAGTAGGGAAAAACAGAGAATGTTTTAAAACATTTTGAATTCGGGGTTGGGGTATGAAAATTCAAATTTTCCTATATTGGCCTACAAATTGTTGTAATAACACTGACGTAAATTAAAAGTCGAAAGTAAACCTTGTTAACCACAAATTTCATCACTCAGTATCAAACAAATTCAAAAGCCAATAGAAATACAGCAACTTCAAGTTGAACGGACGGAAAGGTAACATTAGGAAACCACGTACTTGATTATTATAGACTATAGCATGATATGTTTGCGCTCTAGCGCACGTCTAACATTGATCCATAACTTAATATAGAGTAAAATAAAATAAGATAAAAATAGGATGTATTTCACTATACATTAATATTTTATTATGTATGGTTAGTAATATTCTCTACAAACATTTATTATGTTTCAAATAGCTTCAAAATTGTTCTTTAACCAAGTGAATAGTTTCATCAAGTTACAAAAGTTTTGAAAAAATTGTCTTAACTAAAATTCTAGGCTCAACTACTCATTTCCTCTTAGTGACAGTAATGTTAATATTGGGTCCTCGTTTTTAATAGAGGGCGGAATGAATACAAATATATCGCTGCGTTACGTGAGGAAGCTGTATATGTCCTACACATTTTTTTTACATAACACTGTCCTGAAAATTTCCAAATGACCATGTTTTTTTTAAAGTTTTGAAAACCAGAAAAATCAATTTCACTAACGTTATCTTCACCTGAGGGTTCTCAGTAAGTGTTTCTTACACGTAGTTGAGATGGTAGAAAGGAAAATAGCTATTTTTCAAAAGAAAATTCACATATTTGAAAATACTGAAAAAAAAGGTTCAAAATGTCGAAATCCAACTTTCTTTAAAAAGTGGCCATAATTTTGTTAATCTCTCAGTTTTTTCAAATTTATTTGTGGACTTGGAGAATAAGTAACTTTTGACGAGAATTTGAAAGAAAAATTTAACTATCTTTGTTATTTTGAAAAATACTGGATTTGAAAATAAATGGTGCCCTTTTGCAAATTTTCCAAAAAGTATTTATACCCGACCAAACAACTTTTTTTAGGTCTCAAATAATTGTTTTATATTACAATTTCGTAACAAAGAGTTTGTTGTCATTCGAACAAGTCTTAAACGGCATTGTAGATTCATCGTACAATTTTACTTGCTCCTTGTCTTCTACTGCGATGTATACACGATTGCCATGTTCTATAAAAGTAAAAATAAAAAGAAGGTTCTGCATTTACATTTTTCAAAAATTCAAACAAAAAAATGTAATCCAGCAACTTCAAGCTGAACAAGTGGAAGGATGACATTAGGTAGCCACTTAATGTATTATCGATAGTTTTTAGTTGTATTTGAGCTACCTCAACAGTACCCATAATTTATTAATACTATTCTTCTAGAACAAACTTTCAACCTACTTTTCAATACATTTGTTGTAAACAAAAATAGGATATACTTATTATATATACTTATTTACTAATAAATTTTTTATTTTGATAAATTATAGTTTGATATACGTGTTACCCAAGTGTACGGTCTCTCTCATAGTTAAATTTTATGAGAATTTTTAATTTGGCAATTAATTATCAACATAGTCCTAGATATTTCATTACATCACAGTGAATTCCAGCGATACCTTTTATCTGAAGTTGAATAAAAACGTTGCAAATAATTGACAACTACAGTTATCCGACGCCGGATAATTGTAGTTTTTAATGGTTTTAATTAAATTCAGGTTGAATTATTTTCAGTCATACCTACTGCCATTTCATTGTAATTATTATTGCTTTTACGTAACTCATTCGTCATTTTTCTAAAACGGAGGAATAATTAACATTTTTTAGCGTTAAAAGGCCTTGGGCGACGGGTAAAACATTTTCTTTAGATTCATGAAAAATTGCACAATTATTTCTGCGCCAAATGAAAGGAAATTAGACCTCTGAGATACATTTTTCAAATATTTTCTTTGTTCAGTTGTAATTATTCAGCTTACAGGATGTCCAATTTGAAATACTTTTTCAGTAAAAGGATATTCTTATTGAAGGTACTACATGTTATTTTCCTCTTTCATTAATTTAGATGTATTATTTGTCCTCTTTTAATATAAATGCCTTTACTTGCTCCATATTTCTGAAAAAGTTAAAGAATTTCCACAAGAATATTTTTGAATTCTAGTATTTTACATTTTGTTCCGAGCTTTTACTGCCTTATATTCTTTATTTCACTTCAAAAAGTACATTTAGTATTCCGGAAAGAGAATGAATACTTTATCGGGTCAATCCGGCAAAGTTCCTTGCCCTCCTACTTATGCCTTTGTAATGTTGGCAAGAAGAGTAATTTTTCACTTTTGCTGACTTCATCTGACGATATAATGTAAAAGTTGCTCGAAGCAACTCGAATTGAGGTAAAGTTAGAAATTCTAGATTCGATGCTAGGGTGTAAGAAAAGTGGTGGAAAAGCAACGCCTGACATTGATGTAGCCTGAGGTGAGTCTCGAGTAAACCGTCGACGCATCTAAGTTGACGTCCGATAGATAGGTAGAGAAAAGGGAAGGAAACGATATCGTGGAAAAGAGAGGAAAGAGAAGCAAGCTAAAGTGCTGAAAGTTCGAATGTGCATTTTCAGGTGATGTTCCTGCCTGACAACTTCTTGATTTAACCGGACTTATCTCACAGGTCCAACTTGAAACAAGTAATTTTAACTTTGAAATAGGAACAATTTATTTGTTTCTGACTTACTAAGATCTTTCCATCATGTCGTAGTTTGGCAAAAAGAAATGCATACCTTCCAATATGTTCTACACGAATTTTATTCACACCAATTTTATTTTTACTTCTTCACATTTGTTTATTTCTATATTGTGTTAATTAGGGTGGCCCAAAAACAATATTTTCATTATCTCGTGAAAACTCTTCAAGGAATACGAATCCATCATTAATTTTTAATTTTACCTTTCCTAAAATACTTTCATGGTGTCCTCATTTATTTATTTTTATACATTTTTTCATAGAACGCAAGGGTCCGTTAAAAAAATACGCAACGCCTTTAGCCCTCCGTTTGGCACATGTTCCGATAACCTTTGGTTTGGCACATGTGGTCTGGCCAGACCCCTGTATATTTCCATACAAATGTGTGGAAATATGGAAATATTGCGTTTTTGGAGGTGTATTGAAATGCATGCAGATATATATTTTTGGGTTTTTCTTATTCCTAGTGGCTTTCGCATATATGTTTAGTTACCTACTCAGGTAGAAATAAATAAAAATAAGGTACAAAAACAAATTTTACAGGCTCTACCTTTTTTGTTCTTTTGTTCAATACGTTCTATTATATTTTCCTGATTTAAAGACTTTTTAACCTATTGCTAATTGTTGTAACGATTTTCATTTGTTTAACAAAATTACTATCTCATGATATCGCAAATTATTCGAATTTTCTGTATGCTGTGGCTTATTAATAAAGTAGGTTCAGAAATCTAAGAATCAGGACAAAGTAATGGAACCTATTGAACAAAAAAGCACAAAAAAATGTTTCTCTAACTTTTTTCTGTCAAAAGTTTCATATAAAAAAATGCATTATTCAAACAATTGAAAGAAAATTTTTAACTCTTCAAGTTTATTGAATAGACCATAGAATTGATAAAATACCCTAAATTCGTTATATTTTATGGAAATAAAATCATTCATGTGATCAAAAATTGTCTAAACAATGAAAAATCAATTAACCTAAATCTATATCTATAAAGAAATACAAAAAAATTTTGGTATCTAGTATGATCTTTGATATAAAGCCCTAAATTTTATTATCTTTACTTAGCTTTTCGAATAAAACCGGAAACATTTGGTCACGGAAGGCTGACTAACTAACTTGAACTTAATTTCTTGACCATAAAGAAGTTCCCCAATATGCAAATTTGAATGTATGTAATATTATTTCGCATTGATCTAGAGATTATTACACAAACCTATCTTTCAATCTGGATCCCTTGTATCGACTACATGGGATGAATAGTACAAGCTTAATTTTCCTCGGTATGTCTTACTATGCTCTTCCCTTTCCACTTGTCGAGATATCTTCTTGTTAGTCATTAACGGGAGATAGTTTTTTCTACTCAGAACCAGAATTTCAGATTGAATTTTCATTTATTAATTTGAAATAGAATATTTTTGAATTCGAGTATTAAGTAAAGAGTAAGCGAACGAAACATGAATCATGAGTTATAGATAGTTTTAGCATGTTCAGGACTCGAGGAATGTGATTATTGACCCTTGGTTCATAAAGAAAAATTCTGTCTCATTAAAATTGTGCTTTAATTTTGTAACCTTCAAAATATATGAATCAAAAGTTATATATTTTGTACTAAAGTGTTCAATATGTTATGAAAACTACATTTCCAAGCTAATAGATTTAATAGTTTGATAATATTGGATAACCAGCTAGATAGTTTTCTCTATATGATCCTTTTTGAATTTTTCTTCTATCTCAAGTCTGAATCTGAGTCTGAATATGAAATTACATTTCTGCTTAAAAATATATGTTATTGTAGTCTTCACTTGAGGAATCTGTTTTTTATTATGATCCAGAATTCATGCTATATAAATGGATTTTTATTATGGTTAGAGAAATTAAAATTGAAATTATTAGAAAAATTAATTTACAAACATCTAGTGCAAAACTAGGGTCGGTCAACGAAAGAAATAACTACATTACTTGCAAGTTTGCCTTCCCATTTTTAAATATGTTTGGCAACGTTGATAAGCAATTAAATTTACAGCGCTCAAAATTGAAGAGGTACACACCCCTAAATGAAAGGCATTTTTCTATTTCTTTGAAATATTCTTGATTTCAAACTCTCTACAATTAAAGAAAATCTTTATTATATCTCTATACCCAAATTTAATCTTGGTATTAAAGGGTCCAGTTAAAAAAATATCCGATTATTCACAGACTAGTGTTAACAAAAATGCTATTAAAATGTTTTCAAATGTGATGACTTCTAAATTAAAAAATGTTTCCATCGATCTTCATACTTTGAATTTTGTAAAAATTAAACGGTTTCGAATTTGAAATGGATGAAGTTTTATGACATTCTTGAAACGTATTTAAATGTAGAGTTCACCAAGTTACAAACTGCTCAAAATTGGCTTCAGTAAGCTTCAAACATTTAAAAATATTACAGTGTACATCAATAGTGAGCCGCTTTATAGGTTACGATTATGTTTATAGCTGTATAAAAAGTGGATATCAAGTTGTATAATGATTTTTTGTTTGAAAAAACGACATTTTTATCGCATTTTTTTCTTACTATAGTTGACATCAGTCTATTGCATTACAATTTTCTTGTAATGTCATTATCTCATTTTATATAACTCCTGTGCAGCTAAAAATTCTTTAATATTATTTATAACTATGAAAATCATCCAAATAATTTAGGAGTCAGCATTTTTCAAGTTCCAATAAAATAACTAATAATAACTGAAGATTCAGTAATACATATGTAATATGCTTCATTATTTAACTCTGTAACTGTGCTCCGTTCATTAACGCCTTACAATATGTAACCCATTCTACAATGCCCTATGTGGGTTGCCTCACATGGCAACAAGCATCATCAAAATTTTTAATTGTAGCAATTCTGAACTCGTTTCATATTGATTTTTTTTTCATTAAAATTATAGGACTTATTCGAATTCTTGTTTAAAGCAAGCGACCAATATTTTGAAAGCTCAAAAGCATATTAGGAATTTTGCGATGCAATCAAATATTTTTATGATCATAATAAATATAGTTATCTTCCAAATATTAAATTCGTTGGTACTAAAGGAAATTATGCACACAATTTACAAATTCACACGGAAAAAATTTGCCTGTCTTACAGGTTTTGTTGCTTAAGTTATGAAAACCGACATAATATGAAGGCATCCTAAAACCGACATTCTAAAGATCTCTGAAATTAATGTTTTATCAGAACCGTTTCTTTGCGTGAATAATCTTAATTGCTACGCGATTAAGTTAGTTTTAAAAGCTTATTTATCCCGGTTGTCTGAAGTTTGACACCAATGATTTTTCAATGTACAGATGCAGAATTTTCAATAATAATAAATCAATAATTTTCAATCATTTTAATTAATAAAACTTAAATAAAGTGTAACAAATTTGGCATCACGGTTACTGCGACGTTTACCTTCATTTACTTGGATTGATTGATATAGCTTATATTTTTCCCGCGTACACATTAATAATGGAATCTTCCGAATTTCGTGAATTCTTTGATCACGAATTACAATTTTAAGAACTATTCATTCGAACATGGAAATACAAATCATGTTTTTTAATATTTATTTTCTAATTTATTGTATAACATTGTTAAGTGAATTATATTATGTTATTAATCAGTGCTATAGAATTTATATCCATTCAAGAATACTGACATGAGTGCTGTTGGCACATCGTGGGTGTGGTGAGCCCACACTTGTAGTTATTTATAACTACAAGAAAAACCTAGAAACACTACCCGAATCGGGTAGTGTCACGCCTACCCTGAAAGGGAAATGGTCAGTGCTATACGAAACCATGATTATTTTTCCTCGCAAATTTTGTATGACATGTTGATCAAAGAACCACAGAAATATCCCGACACTGCACAAACCAAAAGTTCAATGAAGCTGAAGCTGAGTAAAATGGGATTTGCTCTGCGGTAATGAAGTAGCATTGTTGTGCGATTAGGCAGAATACAATGATTTACTGCAACCTGCTAACATACAATAAAGTAATTTACACCGTAGTCTCTCTTTCAATTGATTCATTGTTAATTTGCTCATGATCCAGGTATTTACGCTCAAAATAGTTCATTTTACCTTCATGAGAAAAAAAATATTTTCATTTCTACACGTCAAAATAGAATGTTTTTTTTATTGCAAATGTAACTTCATACTCATGACGTTTGTGAGTTCTAAAATTTTTGTCCACGAAATAAAAAAGAGTTGTATTTTCGGATATATAAACTGGCAGCAATATTCTCTCAGCTCAAAAAGTTTTTATTGGAAATGATGGAGAAGCAAATTGCCTTCGATGTTGTTTCTATAGATATCTATGTTTCAAATATAGGTAAGCGTCTTTTGCTTTATTCACATCAAAGAGGAAAAAATGAAAAAAAGTTTGTAATCTCTTATTTTGCTATTGTTACAGTCTCGCTTTTATTATGTGCTGAAAAAGAAGAAATATCCAAACAAAATTATAACTCAGAAAGTCTATAATTTTTTTAAACTTGCGCTCTATATTTTAAAATTGGCAATACTTTACAAGTGGGGTAGACAACGTACTTTTGCTCATTCACCCTAATTCTATAGGTCGCGAAAACTACAGTAAGCAAACATTTGAAAATTAAAGGTGTCATCTTGCAACGTAATTTACGAAGGTTAAAGCATAACCAGAAGATGTAATAATACCAAATTTCTATTGTAATTTTAGTCCAAAGCATACCGACTATGGTCAACAACCGGCATAGCTATTTCCATACACACGTTCTGCGAACACAGTAAACGAGGAAATGCACGTGTTCTTGCTGGAAGCACGTACTACAGACATCTGTTGCAATTATTATTGATCGAGGCATACTCACAACAGAAAGAAAAATAACAGTGACACATAATTACTTTAAAAATAAATGTACCGTCAAACGGGGTAATTTCGGACAAGTGGGATAAATTCGGACATTTTCAAATTAATAGTTTAAATTACTTAAGGGGGTTTTAACCACAATCTAGAACCAGTTATAGCCTTAACTGGTTCTAGATTCTGGTTTAAACCCCTTAAGTAATTTAGACTATCAAATTTGTAATGTTTGAATTTACCCCACATGTCCGTAATTGCCCCGTTTGACAGTACATTTAAAAACTAGAATACTTACAATTTCAAGTTAGCAACTTCTAAAATAAAAGCGCTTCATGCAACGGTATGCAACAATATTTCGACTTTTAGATGTTTGTCGGCCGAATATCCAATTTTCGAAACGGATCGAAGCTGAAATTAACTTTTGCGATCCGCCATAAACCAGCGAGAGTTCGAATTTCAAATTTTCGATATTCGATCGAAGCTAAGATAGAATCTTTTAATCACGCAGAAAATTTTTCTTTTTTTAATTAGAGAAACAGTTTCTTTAACGTAATTTTTCTCACGCAACTAAGAAGAACTTTAAAATGAATGAAATCATTTCAAATGAGAGGAAAACTTTAATTGGAACAAAAAATCATGTTTTTCAACCAAAAATTTTTTTTTTAATCAAAGACTTTTGACTGAGAGCCAATGCATATATTCCTTTGATTCCAAATATTTTTTTTTTCATCAAATAATCTTTTTTCTGTGTGGATTTTGAATACTTTGAATAATATTCAATTAAATTTCGAATCCTGGTTAAACAATTTAAATTTAAAGCGTTGAAAATGAAAGAACTTGACGTAGGTAATTTCAAATAGCAAACATAAAAAATGAGTAATTTTGAATGAAATTTTCGGCATTGAAATATTTCAAGGAAAATAATTCAAATTTGCACAATTTGAAATTGTAAAGCTCAAAATTAAACAATTCGAACTTAATTACTCAAGCTTGCAATTTTTCACTTTTATCGTTTGTTAATTGAAAATTAAAAATGATTGAATCTTTCAAACCCAAATCTCACAAAATTAAACATATATTACCAATTTTAATTCTCGTGAGTTAATTAATTTGAAATTTTATAAGTTTGAGAATGAACAATGAAAATATCAACTTTTCAAAAATTAATAATTTTAAAGTGAAAAAGCCTTTTGAAATATTAAATATTGTAAAACTAAAATTTGATTAAATTAATTGAAACGTTCAAAATTGATCCATTTAACATTCTTCATTTCCCAAAGTTGAATTTGAAAAATGAGGAATATAATGTTACACAAATTATACAATTTTAATTTCTAAATAATTTAACAATGTAGAGTAAGAAGCATTTAATATGTAGAATATTTTAATCGAAATTTTGGACAATGTATTCAATTTTAAGAAGTAGAAAATGCTTCAAGAATTCAAAAAATGTCCAGGTCTGTTAAAAATATTACAAAATGAACATTTATCAACATATGGGCGTTTAAATTAAACAATTATATATGTTATGGGATTCACAAATTAAACAAGTTGAGTTTGAATTGATTATAGTTTCTAATTGATTTGAAGATATCCAAAGATAAGTGCTACAATTTTAAGCTAGCAAAATTTTCAAAAATTACAACATTAGTAATTTTTAATACTGAATATGAATTTTTTAATAAGTATAAAATACTGCTGCATATGCTATTAGATTAGAAATACACAAGAACTCCAATATAAGGCCAGTTTCGGGGGTTGCCTCGCACTGGCCGTGGCACTAAATTGGTCGTTGGAAACGTAAACAGTCAGGGCCGTACGAAAAACACCTGTTGGATTTTTCTCCCGGTTTTGTCGCTCCCGCTTACTGCTCCCCCGTACTGCCCGCTTTTATCGCTCGGCACTGGTTGCGACGAATTGTTGACATTACCTGTGCGCTGAGAAACTGCGTGGGCCAGCAGTTCTAGGAAGAACTAAATCGGACGGCCTTTTATTGGATTTCTTGTGTAGGTGCATCACAACTTGCAGTTAGAGTTTTTGGGTCAATTCTCAATTGAATAGAGAAAATTCTCAATATGTCCGACGATCGACACCTGAAGAAATGTTATTTAAGATTAAGAAAACTGGATAGATTAAAAGGTGATTTGTCAACCCTACGGAAATGCAACTGGGCCCTGCATTGTTTTTGGGCTTTTTTCGGTTTTTGCACATCGTGCTCGGCTTAGATAAAAAGAAGATATTCACTTGCAAATATTATAAAATAGACAAAACGCCTACGTTTTAAGTGATTGTTAAATTTGTTTTTATTTTAGATTAAAAAAGAACTTTATTTACTTAAGGATCTATCGGCCTTAAGAAACACATT
Organism: Andricus curvator; assembly: GCA_932195095.1. Classification (NCBI taxonomy): domain Eukaryota; kingdom Metazoa; phylum Arthropoda; class Insecta; order Hymenoptera; family Cynipidae; genus Andricus; species Andricus curvator. The sequence goes on from CAKNYM010053020.1 coordinate 591,569, forward strand.
CTTATTACAATACCCACTCACTTTTTTGAAGTCCAAAGAAAAACGCTTAATTGCTTAAGAAACAGTTTTGGTTTAACTTACTGAAAATGCTACCAAAAAATCAAAAATTCCGTTTCTGGTCAAACAGTGTTTGTTTTATTCATAGAAAACTATATTAAAATTTATTTACATAAAACCAATACTTCTTCATTAGGATAAAATTATAGAAAATTTGATTTTTTCTTTATTTTGTAATGTCATTTTTCACAATTAAAACAAAAACTACGCATCTTATCAAAAATAGTTAAAAACAAATTTGTAAATCTTTCTTGGATGGATAATTTTTGTCTAATCATCTTTTTCCGTATCTTCCACAGTCTGAAAGCAAAATTAAATTTTTTATTTTATTTTTTATATGTTTGATGTTGTCAAAATTTGAATTTTTTATTTTTTTAATTCAAAAAGCTGTTATGATAATCTTGTAGGGCTTGCAAAAATCAACGATTTTCTTCTCTCAACTTTTTTTTATATCGTGCGTTGTTTGGCTTATAATGTTGATTTCCGTTAGTTTTTTTGGATTTTGAAAATGCTACTCTGATAGTTTTTTTTATCGAAAAAAGTCGTGCGGATAAATTATTCAGATTTTTCAGTACTACGAATTGCCGTACATAGAATTTTGAAATTTTGAAGAAAAAAAAAATGATTTCAAAATTTTTGAAAATGCTCTAACTTTTTGAATTTTTATCAAAAGTAGCTGGCTAACGAACTTGTCTTTTTATTATAGGGATTAAAGAAATGCGCCAAAGCTCAATCCAATCTGATCATTTTTTCGAAAGTTATCGTGCCTACAGACAGACTACAGACTACAGACAGACACCTTGGTAAAAATCGTTTTTTCTAGCTCAGGGGGTCTCAAAACGTGGAGATTTGATGAAAACCGACTAAGTCAAATTTTACATGAAACTAATACCTTCTCATTAGGATGAGAATGTAAAAAGATTGGGAAAGAGGGCGATTGGGAATTTCTTCCTCTTGCCTCTCTAAATGAATAAATCGGTATGGATAAGAGCTTATGATAAAATATTATATCTAGAAGATGTACAGAGAGCCCACTCGTCCTCTGCTCTAATACTTTATCCTCAATTAACCCTGTGAGAAGGACTCCAGAAATATTTGACTCTATTAAGAACACCACGCGGTTTTATCAGAATTATAGCGCAATTAAGGTTAATAAATAAGTTCATACCTAGAATTATAATCAAGAATAAAACCTGTAACACCTTTTAGTAGAATGTCGATTTTTTTAAACTGTAAGATTTTCATATATAAGCGAAAGTAGGGATATGTGTGAGACAAGGAATGCCTGGCTGAATATTTTAGATAACTCTGAAAAAAATTCTATCAAAAAAATTATTATGTTTGTTAGTAAGTTTCACGAATGAGCATTATAATTAATTATATACGCCAAGGTTTTTTGATTTTCTTTCGTTGTAAGTATGGTTTATCTCCTCTGGGGTAATGTTTACCATCAACCTTTAATTTCAGTTTTTGTTTTTATTTATTAGAATAACAGTTAGTTTTAGAATTGAACTGTCACCTATTTGTATGAATCAGATGATTCTCAAACAAATAAAGCACGTACTACTACTACTACTACTATAGTTATATCTAAACTAATATATATATATATTTTTTCCTAAATATTAAAAATAAATAACTTTTTCTTAACCACTTTAAAATAAATCATAGATCACCATTTTGGAGATATGAAAAGGAAAAGACTTCTAAAAATTCCCAGAAATGACTGGAAAAAAGAAAGGAGATCAGTAGCACATGTCAATGAAAAGGAAAATTAAAGACTACGGAGTTTTGTTTATTTTTTATTTACTTTCATTTTTTATAATTAATTTTAATTATATTTTATTGGAAACCACCATGTTATGAGCCTATAACGCCCCTAGAAAAGTGAGCGTTATGTAGCCCTTTACCGAACAGTATCAGCTACTGACAGTTTATTAGTTCGAAACGCCGCCGCACTGTCGATTCATTAGTTCCACAAATGGCCACTGAATTGCGCAAAATGTATTCTCTAACCGCACTGTAGATATATATATATATATATATACAAAAATCTACCTCGCACCGAACCACTTTGAAAATTTCGCGCCATACTAGATTACCAATCACAAGCCAAACAGCTGACTACCACATCAATCGTATGTTTTCATCTACAATAATAGAATTACGGCACAAAGTGGTATAATTGTAAATCTGCGTTCACTCAAAATCATGGAAAAAACAACCAAAATGCCACCCCTCAACATTAGTGAAGAAGTGAAAGAAGCAAAACAAGATTTACTACCCAAAAAATCTAAGGATGAGTATGATCTAGCCTTCTAGGAATTTGACAAATGGAGAAAACAAAACAGGAGAATGTTCGGACAGTGATCATCATCATTATCAAAAAACATTAACTTCATAGGACGTTCTCGCACTATTTCGGTAAAGGACTATCTAACGCTCACTTTTCTGGGGGCTTTCAGGCTCATCACATGGTGGTTTTGAATAAAATATCATACGTCACTCGTAGGGTTACACACGTCTTTACGCGGAAAAGACGCGCCTTACCCTAGTTGTGATGTAATATACTATTTTTTATTTTTCATTTTATCACACACATGTATATTCTTTTCGGATATATACATATCTAATATTTAACCTTACGATGTTCACTTAAATTCTCGCTTCCACAGGAAATCGGCAGACACTAACCCTATAACTCAACCCCAAGTATTCCAATTTCCCCAAATACCTCAACTCTCATTAGGCCTCCGGGTAATGCCTCCTGTGTCGCTCCTAAATCTCATACAATCTGTTAAACGCCACCCATCCGAGCGCTAACCGCGCCCGTCCGTGTTTAATATTCGAGATTTCGTTGAGTCGAAAATCACCACCCAGCTACTGCTTTGAGATCATTTATTTATTTTTTTTTTTTATTGAAAAGCATTTTCAAATAAATCATAGAATAGAAATGAAACACAGAAAAGGCTGGAAAGAGGAAAGGGATCAGTAGTACACGTAAATGAACAGGAGAATTAAAGACCAAAGACTTGTATGTATTAATTTATTATTTTTTGTGTCGAGGGTATGGAACAATTCCTGACACAGCGGCCGTTCACAAAACTGGTATCTCGATTCTAATTAGGTAAAGGTTTTATCTGAGAGTTGATGAAGAAGGGTTGTATCTGGCGATACCACTCTAAACCAGATATGGTAAAGTATAGTGAGGGTATTAGTGATGGGTAGGGGATGGTTGGGCTGTCTCGATTCCCGACAGTTTGACACTCCAAAAGGTCGTAATTGCTGGGATTGCGGGAATGAAAAGCAGGTATGGTCGACGGTATAAGGTTGTGGCAAAGCGGAATGAGGTGCAGCAAAAGCGACATAATGTTGAAGAAAAATTGTATAGGGTTGGTGCAAAGTGTCATAAATTTGGGGCAAAGTAGTATTGCGTTGGAGCAAAAATATATAATAGGGGACGGCGGCTCTACCAAGACCATGTGATAGCTGTGGCTATGGATATGTGACTGAGGGGGGAAAGGACCAGAGATGTTAGGTCGTAGTGAAGGTATTGGTGGATGGTAGTGGATAGTTGGGTATAGAGCGATAGCTGGGTAGAAGTAGGGGGTTAGCTAATAATGTAGCTTAACCTGTAATAAAAATGTGGCACATAGAGAAATGTGGTACTTGGGGTAATATGGCGCATGGGGTAAAAGGCGTCCAGTGTTATGTGGCCCCCGAGGTAATATGGCTGCCGGGGTGATGTTTGCCCCAGATCCTTGGTTCCTGGCACAGCGGGCGCGGTGGCGAGATCTTTTTATAATACAGAGAGATAAGTCCTTCTAAAACTTACTATTACGATTCAAAAGAATAATTTCAGTTTAAATTTATTTTCAAACAGAAATGAAATGCTCGGAGTTAACTGCATCCGAGAGTAAGCTCTTAAACTGTCATCAAGATTTCACCTTCAAGCAAGTAACGTGCAGGAGACATTCAGAAATTATACCAGCCAGAGGCTGCTCAGCACTGCAGAGTGTAGAACTATCATAAGCTCATATAACTTACGCTACATATACGAACAGGGAGAACTGCGAATAACCGGTTATCATACTATTATTAAGTTGAGAAGACTTGAAATGTGATCACTCGACCATTGGAATAATGGACTCAGCGTGGCTTTCTCTGATTGAGCTTATTACAATACGACAAACGTCCTCTTCCGCAAACTTCGCATCCACTCTACTTTCCGCCAGAAAAATTCCTAATGAGAATTATGAAGGGCTCTTTTCAAATAATGCTTAGACTTTATTTCCAAAATTATAGACGAGAAACAATTTAATATTAAGATCGATTCATCAATTAATTTAATCTTATTATTAGTTTATTATTTATTTATCTTATTATTAGGCCAACGGCCTTGCCACGCTGAAAAAACCAGTTCTCGTCAGATCACTGAAGTTAAGCAGCGTTGGGCGCAGTTAGTGCTTGGATGGGTGACCATTCGAGAATACTGTGTGCTGTTGGCATATTATGGGTGTGGTGAGCCCAAACTTGTAGTTATTTATAACTACAAGAAAACTATCCACCTAGAAACACTACCCGAATCGGGTAGTGTCACGCCTACCCTGAAAGGGAAATGGCTTAATGGTATACATACATACATACATACATTAGTGATGTGCAAAATAATTTGACTCAATTCAGAACCGACATCTCGACGTGAGTCGTGAGTCGAATTTTGCCAACCGACTCAAGTTTGGATCGAATTGGAAAAATCTGAATCAACTCAGCGCGCGAGTCGTGAGTACAATTTTCAGAACCGACTCAAGCTCTGATCGAATCGAAACAATCCAAATCAACGAAACGTGTAAGTCATGAAAGTCGGTTTCGAAAAATTCGACTCAATCTAAACTTGAGTAACTTTCGTAAAATTCGACTCATGACTCACGAGCTGATTCGATTCAGATTTTTTTTTTATTAAATTCTCAGCTGAGTCGAATCGGATTATAGTCGGTGCATTTCGACTTATTCACATCACTGCTTATTATTGTTTTTAACAATTCCTCCATTTAATATAATATATATTCCTATTACTTGAATGTCTTGTTTCATGATATCTAAGTTTCTCTAAATATTTACACCCTCCTGATCAACCCTTATAGTTTATACAAAGCAACTCCCTGAAATACATTACATGAAGTTAAAACAAGAATTCCAACTATTTTAGGATACTTAGATAAAAATTGAATAAAATTTAGATATTTATTGTATTATAGTATATAAACCGGAAACGAGCCGAAGACAAGTCGACGGCGAGTGCTTCAAATTTAAGAAGATTATTACTGACTCATTTCTGCTTGTGCCACACACGATATTTTTTATCAAAAATGCTGTTTCTATTCCGTAAAATAAATATAACCAATTTATTACCAATATTCCACTATTTTTATCAAATCTTTTTTTTCTTAAAAAAGAGTACAACCAACATAAAACTGTTCCTAAGAGTCTTTCTTAAGATATCCTATAAAGGTAATTTGAACAAAAATTCTTCTTTGAACTTATTAATAATCAAAGTTTGATGCATATTTACTTTCCCATGGGGTAATTGAAGCAAGGAAAGCTAAACAGTGCTAAGTCCAATCAACTAAATTTTGCAGAAGAAGCAAAAAACCTCTCTTGTGGAACAATATACAAGCGATTCAGTTAATTATTTTCTTTAGATTGATAGATGAGTTTACGAACCATTGTGTGAAAAAATAGATGGTGCTAAATATGCATGTAATAATCTAACGTAAATGTCAATGGACCTAGTACCGTTTAACTTTTCCTGGTATTAAAAATAAAAATAGTGCATACATTGTTTTAAATATCATCTCAAATAAATATTTTTATATATTTCATAAATAAATAACACTTTTCAGGAGAAAACAGTAACATTTGAGAGGTTGGATACAATAACAGCCTACTTTCAATTTCAGAAAACACTTCGTTTTCATTTGTTCTTCATGAAGTTATGTGCAAAACAAGTGATTTATGTAAATACACGCAGGCTATTATTGCACCCATCCGCTTAATTTTAGGATTTGAGCCTAAAGGACCTTATTTGAGCAGACTGTGTGCGAACAATTTTCGCGCATGCACAGTTTAAAGATGGCTTCCTTTAGGCACTGGTGAAAAAGCTGCGCATGCGCACTTTCGCTATGAGGTACTTTAGACATTGGCATAGGTAACTTTAAACACGGGTGTTGGTATCTTCTTGAAAAAAATTTAAATTTAACTTGAACAAATCTTTCAATGATGGAAGTTTTGTTTTTAGGGTTTCATAGCCCCAGGCTGAAACCCTTATGGTTTCGGTCGGGTGTCCGTCCGTCCGTCGTACAAAAGGGCATAATTGCCTACATTTGGCACAGCAAGAGGGCATAAGCGCCAAAAAAATTTTGTTAGAACATTTTTTTACATGATTTTTTTCGAAACAATTTTTTTTTCAAAAATTTGTTTTTAATAACTTTTTTTTCCAACAAAATTTGTTTTAAAAATTTAAAAATCTTTTCTTTTAAGATTCTGGTAAGACTTAAATTAACGTCTTAATAGGCTACGAAACCCTTCCTTGTAGGCGCTCGGTGCCTACTTTAACTCATTTTTTCGTTTTGGGGCAGCAGATGGTGGGGGGAGGGGGTCTTAACTCCACTCTATGCAATATAAAATTAGTATTTTTCATTAACTCCTTCTAACACAACTTTTTCGGACAGGCGTTGCAAAAAATAGCGTGTGATACACGTGCGCATAGGTGATTGCCTACTCGTGTGATTGCATCATTCGCCTGCGGCTCGAAGCACCTCCCAGCTAACCTGTTACCATCCTGAAAGGTTCCTGAATGATCACATGTTATCAGAGGAATTGTTACTTGTATCTCAGTCTCCTAGCAGGTAACGACATAATCGCCGTAGTTTACTAGGGAGGCTTGTTTGCAACCGTTCCCTGTCAGACTAGTAACATGGCGGTAACAGCCGGCAGCGATCTTCATTTATACATATACATTTTGGGTCTAACCTCTATAATGTAATTTCTTTTTCGTAAGGGTTCAGCTGATAAATATCTGTTTTTTTATAAAAGCTTTGTTCACATATTATCTCCCTTTTCTGGAACTTATTTATCATTTAATTATGTTCCTTTCCAACATTTTTGCAAAAATATTCATAATTATAATTCCGAAACGATGTATATTTTGAGGTTAAGCTGTCATTGCACGTTTCGTTTCCAAACATCACTTTGTTACAAGCATGTGATTACAATGGCGGGATAATGTTACCTGCTTCGCTTGTAATTTGTTACTACTTTGAGTGGGAAATATACTGTCACTGGGTGACCAGCATGGAAGTCACCAGTGACTGGTTTTTTTAATCTTGTTACAATTATGTGACTATTCGGACTAGTAACTGTGTTAGCTGGGCTGTCTACGTTTCGGCACTCATTTTGCTCGTGCGCTTACCACCGAGTCATGCTTCGAGCCTGCGGCTCATCATGCTACAAAATTCACACTCGCACACAATCACCTATTTTGGGCACTTGTATCGCAAATAACTATAAAAACCTTATTTCTCTACTGAAATAGGTATAAAAAATGAAGAAAGTATGATTTTGGAAGAAATTTTAATTTCGTCAAAAAGTGGACTAATTACCGTTAAGCTTAATAATAAGTTTAGTATAATATTGAAACCCATCGTATCGCCAATGGCGATACCACGCTGGAAACACCAGTTCTCGTAAGATCACTGAAGTTAAGCATTGTTGGGCGCGGTTAGTACTTGGATGGGTAACCGTTCAGGAATACCTGCGTGCTGTTGGCCCGTCGTGGGTGTGGTTGGGCCCACATTGGTAGTAAATATCCACCTAGAAACACTACCCGAATCGGGTAGTAGTGAGGCAATGAACTTTCGAGTTCGAACTGCTAATCTATGTATGTATGTATGTATAATATTGAAACAAATTTAACTTTTTAATTTTTTATAGGAACACCTATTAATGTTTACAAAAAGTAAATTTTTGCAGGTTATGGAAAGGAGAATCTTTTGAAAATTTGTATTTCATACTTTATATCTTTTTCCATTAAGTTAGTGTCATTTGGAATATAGTTTTTGAAAGACTTTTGTTCATAGTTATGAAAGTTAACGTCAAAATCGTTCAATTTTCAACGAACGTCATATATGTTTGAGCTAGATCCCGAATAATTATTAAACATATTTTGTATAAAATTTAATTTTTGTAATTTTATCCATAACAATTTAAAAGTTAGCGCAGTGCGTACACTTTTGTCTTCTATAGGGCACACTTCACGCTACAAGTTTACATTAAGTGCTTAATTTTGAAAAGTTCACCATAGCCGCAAAAAAAAATAAAATCTGTTTGATCCATAATTACCCGGCTTGATCCATATAATTACCTCAGCTGGTGTCAGATTGAATTAAAAGGTTATTCTTCTCAACCATACGTTAATAGGGGAATTAGCATTCAAATATTAAAACCGATTATGAAATATTGAACAAATTAATTATTCTGAACCTTATAGATACAGATTCATGAGTCAATTTTCTTATTATGGATCATGAATTATATTTGGACGATCGGAATTCCATCAAACACTTATCTTCATTCATACTGTTCCTGGTGGTCTGAGATATTTAGGTGGATATAATGGAAAACTTTATAGGGATTATGACGGGACTAGCAGAGCTCATTATATTTGTCCCTTAACAATCAATTAAGGATAATGGTTGTTATTGCAGATAACGATGTATTTTCTGGTGGCATGCCAGTACGCCATGGCCCTTGTGATGGCGTTGACACCTGCCCAACGAAATGCGATGGTTGTTAGCAGGAGTCCTAATCAGCGATACGCTAACGAACTCTCGAACCGATCCAGCCGCGACCCGCCAACTCCGTTGCTTGATTACACAAATTCGAAGGGAACACGTAGAAGGGCACTTGAATCATCGCAAGAAGAAATTCCTGCAGAAGTCCAGCGATCGATTTCGATGACCCAGGAGCCACTGCTAATTGAGAGGCCAAACGCGAGTGGTTCGTTTGATTACTGGGCAAAAAAGCCGGAAATCACGACAGCCGATACCATCTTCACGAAGACTGATGATCGGGGCTCGAGATTTTTCGTTAACCAAACGCTCGAACGCGGAGGGAATGAGAAAAGCGTCACTGAAAATGGGAAAGAGCTCCAGACTGAAGCTATGTCCTTGAAAAAGAGAGCAACGGGAAACACTACAGTAGAGAGTTTTAGTAGAAAGGAAACGACGGAAATACTCAGTCGGAAGATCGACGTTGGATCGTCTAGTTCTACTGATCTTAAAGATAAAGGTGAGTCTACCACTTGAAACATTTCTAAAGTGTTCACTCTCAAAAGGGGGATTCGATGTCTGACTCGCAAAAAATATTCCACTCACCGATTCTTGTTATATTTACACAACATACTAGTCTAGGATATATTTACAAAATGACAGATTTTTTCAAATGCAAAGAAATAATGAGAATTATTTGTTCCCTTTTAAAAGAAAGAACTTTTCTAAAAAGAAAATGTTTTTTTTTATTCATACGCATCCCAGTAATAGGTATTACCAAAATTGAAATATGCTAAAATAACGAGAGACCGCGGTGCGATAGTGTTAACTCCCGGTTAGATCAGACGGTATTGCTCCCAGTTTGTAACCGGAAAGTCCGGGCTCCATTTCTGCTGCCGGAATTTGTTGCCTTTTTTCAATACTTTTTTTTTCAATCGACCACTGAATTTATTTAAATCAAGATAAAATATTCATTTTTAACCATTCTTTTCGTAAGAAAAAATTTGGTTTGTACAACCTTCACCACTTGCACTTGAGGAAAATTTGTGTATGGAAAATTCTCATTTCGAGGTGTCCAACTGACAAGGTGTCATCTCTGGTGGAAAAGTATTGGAGCTATAAAATACATTTTCTACTATTATTATAATATTCATTCTTTGGAATTAGAATAATGATTGATGTTTTTTAACGAAAAATTTCATTAAGGTTGCTAAAACCAATTATTTCATATGAAAAAATGGTTGAAAATGAACATTTTGGCATTATTCAACTGATGCTAACAGTCAATTGCAATTTATAAAAAATTTAATTAAAAAAAATAGGAAAACATGCTAGCAGCAGGAATCAAGCTCGGACTTTCGGCTTCCTAAGTCGGAGTGCTATCGCCTGATCTAGCTGGGAGTTAGAACTCTCGCATCGCGCTCCATGTAATGTGAGTGTATTTTTTTAAAGCCTTTTTTCTCGAAAATGGCTGAAAATCGCATCTTATTACTTTAGCATACTACAAGTTTGTTAATGACTTATTACTAGGAGGAGTATGAATTTCAAAAAATCCCCAAGGCTGTAGGTTCCCCTTGTTCGTCTTAATAGCGTACATGAAGAATTTCAATTTTTACGACATACTTCATTTTATTTAAAAATTTAATATCTCTTCAAAAACATCTACGATGCAAAAAATTTCACCATGTAAGAATTTAGGAATACAAGCAAGATATTTTGTAAAATCAAATTTTGCCAAATAATTCTAAAAGATATGTAAATACTGTGATAAAAATTCTTGGAAATTTTGAAAATTTTGAATTCTGTTCTGTTAATCCTACGATACTTAATAAATCAACTCCAATGTTTTTTATGAAAAAGTTCGTAATTCATAAAACTCTATGTATGAATTTTATCTTCTTACTCGGTGGGTTTCCTATCACCACTACGTAGCGCGTCCTCAGGTTGCGGATAGAGGAACGGCCCGTAAGGCTGAACAGCCCCCAAGGTTAACTGCGAATACAAGAATAAGCAGTCGCGGACAGCCGATAGGAGCCAGTCGTAGGTGTGGTGAATCTAGCACTGGTAAAAAATAGGTACACGACAACCATGGCTTGGGGGGACCCACCCATTCGCGTTCATACACAATGGGTGGGTTCTGGCAAGCCAGGGTGCAGCGTGTACCCACCTAGAAACTATACCCGAACCAAAACTAAAAATCTTGTAAGGGAAAAATCCTGCTGCCCATTGGACACTGCAGCGATGACACTGCCCGCAAGGGATGTGTGGAATGATTCGCCTGCATAGGGCCAAAGGGGTATTGATGCCAGTAGGCGCGCTGCCTTGCAGGGGGACGTTAGGGTACGAGGATGAAACTGTAATGTGTCTGACGACAAGTTGACATGGTCCTTGTCAGAGTCGGAAAGCTCTTAGACCTAGGGAGGTATGGGGGTTATCACTCCTGGGACAGTGGACTCACCTACGATCGGAATAGGATCCTAACGTGCGGATTATCTTGAAACTACCATGGCTAACTTACAAAAACAAAAAACTACAGTTAAAGATCTAAGGGTGGGAACTCTAAACGCGCGTAGTCTAAAAACTGGCCGACTTAGCGAACTCATTAAGATAGCAATTGAATACAAAACTGACTTAATAGCACTTCAAGAAACCTGCTGGTCGGGCGATTTCGCGTCAATTTCTAAGGATGACTATACTTTTCACTATGGGGGAGCTAAGGGGAAAAGACTGGGGACTGGTTTTCTTATTAATAAACGAATTTCGCAAGCACTTATCGACATGCAATTCATTAATGACCGGTTATCATACATTGTACTAAAGGGTAATTTCAGCAAACACGTATTAATCAATGTGCACTGCCCCACCGAGGACAAAGACGAAGACACTAAAGATCTTTTTTATGAAACAATCGAGCAGGTTTTTGACAAGTTCTCAACGTTTGACGCAAAAATAGTATTGGGGGACTTCAACGCGAAAATTGGAAAAGAACCAATGTATAGGCCTACAATAGGATCAGAAAGTTTGCATGACGTCAGTAATGATAATGGAACCAGAGTAATAAACTTTGCAGCTTCAAAGAACCTCGTTGTCAAAAGCACATATTTCAAGCATAAAAATATACATAAGGCCACCTGGACATCACCAGATGGTAAAACTCACAATCAGATTGATCACGTTCTAATAGACAGAAGACGTCATACAAACATTCTCGATATAAGATCGTATAGGGGAGCGGATTTAAATTCAGACCATTTTCTCGTGATAGTAAAACTAAGATCTAGGCTAGCGCTAAGTAAGAAAACAAGCCGCACAGAGCCAACAGTTCGTTTCAATATAGATAAGTTCAAAACAGCAACAGAAACATTAAATTACCAAGTTGAGATTTCTAATAGTTTCGACGCTCTCCAAGAACAGAGAGACGATAACAATAATCGCGAGGAGGACCCGGAAACCCTGTGGAGCAATACGAAAAAGGCGATAAAGGCAGCCGCGAAACTTACGATAGGTTTTAAGAAAGTAACCAAAAGCAAACCATGGTTTGACGAAGAGTGCAAACTCTGGTTTGAGAAACGTCGGAAGGCCAGACTAAGTAGTTTACAAAATAAGTGCGATCAAACACATAAGAAATATCTCGAGATTAGCAAAAGTACAAATAGGCTCTATAGATCCAAGAAAAGGGAGTGGGAAAAGAATAAAATACTAGCAATAGAAGCGCATAATAAACAAAATAACCCGCGTGAGATGTACAGGGGAATCAATTTTATAAGGAAAGGCTTTCAAAGTAGAACGGAAGTAATGAGGGACGAAAATGGCAATCTAGTAGCCGATGCGACAGAGAGACTGAATTTATGGAAAGATTATTTCGATAAACTATTAAATGTACGCGAAGCCCCCGTTGAAGGTAATCTCGGCGAAATCCACACTGCTGATCTATTAATTAACGATCCTACTGATATAGAAATAGAAATGGCCATCAAGAAGTTGAAAAATAACAAAGCCGCGGGCATCGATGACCTACCGTCAGAACTGATAAAAAATGGAGGCCCTTGCCTCACAAGGCAAATTTGTAAATTGATACGCGCAGTTTGGAAAACAGAACGCATGCCGGAAGAATGGAATACCTCTATCATTATTCCCATCTTTAAAAAAGGCGATAAAACTAACTGTAACAACTATCGGGGAATTTCACTTGTGCCTTCGTGCTACAAGATCCTGTCTAATGTTATCCTAAGTAGACTAACTCCTTTTGCCGAGGAAATCATTGGGGATTACCAGTGTGGATTCCGCCGAAACCGATCTACAAGCGATCAAATGTTTACAATTAGACAACTGTTAGAAAAGAAATGGGAATTTAAAGAAGCAGTACATCAGCTATTTATCGATTTTAAAAAAGCTTACGACTCTATTATACGCGCGCGAATGTACTGGATCCTAGAGTTCTTGGGTGTGCCAAGAAAATTGGTTAGACTTATCGAAATTTGCTTAAGCGGCAGTAAGGGTAGAATACGCGTAAACGGTAGTTTATCTGAAGAGTTTTCGATCCGCGATGGCCTGAAACAGGGCGATGCACTTTCGTGCGTCCTTTTTAACTTAGTTTTAGAATACGTGGTTAGGCAAGTGCAGGCGAATCCGACCGGTGCTACCCTCAATGGGGTAATACAAATTCTTGGATATGCGGATGATCTCGACGTACTAGGGGATGATAAAGAAACGGTAGCTAAAAATGCAGAAATCTTGATCGCAAAAGCCAAAGAGATTGGCTTGGAAGTTAGCGAATCGAAGACAAAATATATGACCGTCGTCAGGTCCGGACAAAGTAATCAAGACGGGGATCTAATGGCCGGAAATATGAAATTCGAAAGGGTTAACGAGTTTAAATACCTCGGGTCTATTATAACTAGCGAAAATAAGATTAAAACGGAAATCAATGCGCGGCTACACGCTGGCAATAGGTGCTATTATGCAGCAAACACGCTACTAAAATCGCGATCGCTATCTAGAAACATCAAAGTAAGAATTTACAAAACGATAATAATGCCGGTCGTCATGTACGGGTGTGAAACGTGGGCGCTGACGAAAGGAGAAGAGAATAGGTTTAGAGTTTTCGAGAATAAAGTACTTAGAAAAATCTATGGTCCAAAAAGGGACGAAGAGACCGGCGAGTGGAGAAAACTGCATAATAATGAGCTGCACGCTCTCTACGGGTCAGCAAATATTAACAGAGTAATGAAAGCGCGTAAATTAAGATGGGCGGGGCATGTAGCAAGAATGGGCAATGAAAGAACAGTGGCGCAAGTTTTAAGAGGGAGACCGACTGGTAAGAGACCCCTAGGCAGACCGAGAAACAGATGGGAGAAAAATGTAAGGGATGATCTAAAAGAACTAGGACATGATTACTTAAACTGGATGGAGAATGCACAAGATAGAGATGTGTGGCGGTCTCGGGTAGATGAGGCAATGAACTTTCGAGTTCGAACTGCTAATCTATAATAATAATAATAATAATAAATACAAGATATGTCAGAAAATGACGTACGAAAATTTTTATCATTAGGGTGACATCCATATACCGTGTGAACAGTCTAGGGGGGGGGGGGGGGGCTTATGGCAAAATTCCTCGCTTGTCCACGAGGGGGACCGGGAGCGAGAATCCACGTGGACACCCGTTCCCCTAAATCCGAGAAAAATATGTTTGAAACCTCGTCAGGGTGTCTAGCGGACCGGGAAACCGAGAAAAACCGGGAAAAATCCTGGAATTTTATTATACCACGAAAAAACCGAGACGTCCCCGGGAATTTTATTTGGGACCGGGAATTTTTTTTTATCGAAAAATAGAGTTTTTTCTACTCAATCTTCTTCTTATTCCAATTCTACTTTATCTACAGTCGCAAGGTTGATTCTTATGCTTATCCTATGTACCGATTTATGTAATTTTTAAAATGCAAAATCGTATCCAATAATAGATAGTTTGCTTAAATTTGCCCGTAATGTATATTCCGTTTACGTTGCTTCGAAGAACGCTACATTGGCTGCAAATAAAAAGGATTTAGAGGACAAATAAGCTAAAAAGGGAAAATCAGAAGAGGCCTGAAGATCTAAAAAGACAAATTCTGGAAGTGGCTGCCGAGAAGGCAGACGTTTTATAAAACAAAATCAATTTTAGATTATTGTAATATATGGAGCAGAAAACGTCAAGTTTACCCACCTAAAATTAATTTTTTTTTATTGGGTTGAAATTTGGCTGAATTATAGTCCTAGTGGACCTATATTAATTCACCAAATCTGAGTGTCCCTGCAAATAAAAAAGGCCAATTGTATTTAATTGGAAATGTTGAAATGAGCATTTGCAATTAAATGCAATTGGTAGAACTATCATTGAATATACCTCAATGGATTTGAATTGACGCAATATATTTAAATCGTAAAGATACAATTGTTGGCATTTCATCATTACGGAATGATGTCAACAAAATTCGATAAATAATCTCTTCTAAATCTCTTCAATAATACTATTTATTAACGTATTATATTATTATTCAATAAATTAAAATTTTATTGCAAAACTCCAATTGAAAACAGGTCCGGTCTATAAATTTATGTGCGATTCAATACAATTAGATGCAGTCAATCGATTTTAAATGAATCTTTTTTTGCAGGAGTAACTTCTTTTAGGATGCTCCGATTGGACTTTTATCATAGTATTTCGGAAAGCTCTTTTCATGCCATTTAAGACTATAATAACGATATATACAATATTTTTTTTTATTTTGTTGTGAAAATCAAAATTGAAATTGATTTTTTGAAAAAAAAAACATATTTAAATTGTTTTGTATTTCAAAAAATAGCTTTTTAAAAACTCTTTCGAATAATGGATAATACAAAATAGGCCTGGAATTTTTTCTTGGTCAAAATTCCTGCCCACATTTTTTTTTAATGGAAAAAAAACTTTTAAAATACGTTGTTTTTTTTTAAATCAATTTCAATTTTGATTTTCACAAACAAATAAAAAATACAAAAAAAATGTATATATCGTAATTATAGTCTTAAAGTAAATGAAAAGAGCTTTACAAAATGATCAAAAAATAATAATTTTAGGTGGGTACACTTGACGTATTCTGCCCCATATATATGCGCATATAAGTATATTATACTTATATTTTATTTTTTCATTCTTCAGATTTTAGTAGCATTTAAGCAACTACTTGTGAGTCTGACTGCATAAATTAAGAAATATTTATTTTACATGTTATTAAAGTTTTAGAATATGTACTTTCGATTAATATAAGTTTAGCACGTCTAAATAAATAATTGTATACATTTTTTGTATGTATATTATGTTAAAATTCCTATTTCTATATCTATATTCCGCGAATTTCAAATTGCCTAATCACTAGACACCCTGCTTGTAAATTAAAAAAAAATTAAATTAAGATTTTCAGATCTATAAGAAAAATAAGAGTGATAATGTTGCTTGAAAATAACACAGTTCAACCAGCTAAATATTAAATTTAATTTAAAAAATACATTTAAAAAATAACTAATTCTGGGATTCGAAATCGCTACAATGCGAAAAATTAGCATATTGGGATCCTAAAAAAGGAAATAATTAATTTGGAATCGATAGTCATGCAGCTTGGTTACCCGTGCTGAGAAAATTTTTAAAAATTTCTGTTTTACTGAGTTTTAGAATTTTCTTAAATTTTAATTTTTTTACATATCTGAAGGTCAAAAAAGTCTTTCCAATTTTTTGCGGATTTCAATTACTTATTTTCTAAGAGATAATTGCTATTTAATTCACCCCTTTTTTCGAACAAAAATTCTTAACACCTTTGTAAATTCGTAAAGAATTTTTAAAATTTTGATGATGGTATTTAATTAAAATAGCTTTTGTAACTTGCGGTTTAAAATACTTCTGATCATATGTAGGTTTTTTCAGCATATAAATAGACACTAGTAAAAAATCGAAAAGATCCAGGAATCGAAAGTAAAAGTACAGCGAATTTTTTAAATTCTGATTTTAGTATTAATTGAAATTGTCTTTATAAATTGTGGTTTAAAATTTTGTCTTCACTTGTGTGGGCCTTTTTAGCATAGAAATAGAGTAGAAAAAATTCTAAGAAATACCAAATTCCAAATTTTGAAAATGTAATCCAATTTAAATTTCGATACCTCGATCTTGCCGATTTTTTAGTGTATTTTTGTGCTAAAAAATCCCACACATGCTCATAGAAAATGGTAACCCACAAATTATAAAGATAATTTTATTATCCCTTCTTTTGGCCTCCTTGCTTTCGAAGACCAATAATATCTATATTTTCATCAAATATGTCCGCGTGGACAGAGTCCCTTACAAAGCATCCTGTATGAGGAAGCAATTTTTAAATTCACTCAAATGAAAAAATTAAAGAAGCTTTGAGAATGTATTACAAATTAAAAAGGGTAGACTCGGCATGATTTTCTGTTTTTTTTTTAATAATAATTATTTTGGAAAGATTTCATTTTTTCCTTTTGAATACATTCTCGAAGGTTATATAATTTTTTCGATTGAATAAATTAAAAAATTCAGATATCTTTTAGAATTACATGGCAAACTTTGATTTCATAAACTGTCATGACTGTAATGATGGCCTTTTACTAGGTGGAATTATTTGCATCGTGGATGTTATTGATAAGATTTCAGTTCTTTTTTATTAAAAACTTTCAATTCACCAAATACTCTTCTCAAAATAATAAAACTATGTACTACTCAACACAATATAATGCATATAATTGATATTCATATTATAATTTAGAATATATAATTATTATTCTAGGTAAAAAAATTGGTTAATTTTTTTCATATACAGAAAATAGAAAGAGCCACATTCAACTCGAGATTTTTGTACCATTCGGTTGAGTATTGTAGGTTGTAGGTGTGACTAATTACTGAAAAATCGATTTTTCTTTCAAAAAAGTATTATATACCGAAAAATAATTACCAAAACAAAAATTCCTAAAACAACAGATGAAGAATTCCATCCAGCAGACTTATCTCAAAATTTGTGTACCGTTCGGTTGAATAGCGTGAATTCTTTGGAATTCTTGAGAATCCTGCCGATGAAGATATTGTGTTGATGAAAAAATATGCCGGAAGAGAAAATTATAAACCCGGCATATTTACCGTTAGGCAGTAGTCGACATATTTCAAATTGGGTTGGTCATTAGAATGCTATGTAATTACTTGGGTAGATTATTATTAATGTACCAGATTCTAAAAATGTTGTTAATACTGTGCGAGAGAATTCTGTTACAGTCTATAAACTTTTCAATTCCTTTAAACTATTCTAAAATTTTCTGGAATAATCTACAATGTTCTAGAATATTCGGGCATTTTTTAATTATTCTAGAATTCTGAATCATTCCGTTGTTATTGGATGTTCTAGTTTATTCTGGAACTTTGCAATACTTTGAAAATTTCTGAACTTTTATCGAATATTCTGAATGAAATCTTATCCAATATCTTTGATAATTCTAGAATTTCTGGAATTTTAGAGAATATTTTTGAATTGTCTAGAATGTTCCAAATTTTTCTGGAAAAGTTCCAAATGTTCTGTAGTTTTTTACATTATTCTGGAATTCTCATATATTTTAGATATTTGTTGTAATTTCTACAGAATATCATAAAATCCGAAATTGTTAAGAATGTTCTTGAACGTTCTTGATAATAATATTTTACAATAGTGTCCGAGAATTTGTCTAACATATTTTTTGAAAACAGAAAAAATGGTATGATCAACAGCAACAACTTATTTCTGAATTAAATACAATGTGATTTTTCATAGTATAGAAATTTAAGGATAAACAGATGAATTTTGGTGATGCTGATGCACTTGGATAATCGATTCAAATAAAATTATTCCTATAACCAGATTCAGAGTCAAGAATGAATCTTAAAAGTTTCGGAAACAACATTCACTCATCTTCCATGCAAATTGACTTAATGAAAGACATTCATTTTGTAGGAGTTCCAATTACCGGTGGCACGAAATCCGGAAAGGAGAGTCGACAACTTATTTCCGAGCTTTTTGAGGACGCGCAAGCCTTGCATCAACAAACCACCAACTCGAAGGCAATGCGTACACATTTAAAAACAAACAAACGGACAACAGAAGAGAACAATATGCCCGAGGCTTTGCCTCTTCGCAGGTTAAATGCTCAACAACATTACAGACATTTCGTGACTCCTTTATCAGCACCATCAAAAAAAAGAAACTGGCGTTTCTCGAGGCAAAATCCCATTCAATTGAATGCAGCTGCTGCTTATCAGAAAGCACTCCATTCCTTGCAGATAGGATCAATTGACCTTTCTGGGAAAACTTCTATCACGGGCGTTGGTCATCGTCAGTTTAGATTTAATCCAGCTCAAGTCAATAGCATTAGAGGAGTCTTTGATTCAGTTCCTCTTACCCAAGGCAATTTTCGAAAGATACCCAGTGACCAAGTCGCCTTTATTCCCCCGAAAATTATTTACGAAACTAGAATTCTACCAGCGCCATTCACGACTGTTGACGCGCAGCAAAAGGAGTTGCGTGGTTTTTCAAACTTCTTCACACGAGATCCTAATTCGAAAGAGACCAAGTTCGATATTAGTGGTTTCAATGATCAGATACACAGTGCAGTCACCATCCAAGGTAATATTTCTGAATTGTATAAACTTATCATTAAAGGAAAGTAATATTTTTTCGCAGGATGTTACAGTTAGAATTAACAGTTCTAATTAACAGTTCTAGTTAGATTTATATAGATAAACTATTATAGGCAGGGTTAATTTGGACGCAATGAAAATCTTTGCTGGTGATTTTATGTCCTGAAAATCAAGACATCAGCTTTTTTAATTCAACATTTTGAACTGTTCTTATTTTAGTCTTTTGATTAAAAAATATTTCTAGATGAACGTTTTTAATTGAAAATTCTTTAATTTTGAGGTCTACGTGACGTTCCAATTTTCGCAATTTACCGTTAACAAATCTGATAAATTGAGGGATGGCGTTCTTGAAGTCATCTAACAGGGAAAAGAAGAGTTTTGAAAACTAAATATGGGTCCAGAGAAAAGAACCTGAGATTTGATGAGGATGTTCTTTCGTTTAGCGTCTCATTACTTATTGACTAAGGTGGTCCAAAAACGCTTTGGAAATTTCTTTGTTTTTATTTCCATGCTCTTACCCACAACCTGTGTTCGGATCAAAAAAAAAATAAATATGTATTTTTAGTTTAAAAAAATTGATATTTAGTAATTTTTGATAGAAGCGTCAATATTTGCACATCGAGTTGTCCCTCAACATTTCTCTTAACAAGTAGCCATAGAATAGAAATCAAAAATTATTTTTTGAATTTTATCCCCATCAGCCGGTTTTGTGTGGCCTTAAGAAATCCCCTGAAGTGAAACATTGGGTTTTGCGAGTTTTTAAATACATAAAATATTACTTTCTACTGATAATTAGATGTTTTCAAGAATTTTTCAAATAATTTATTATTGTATATAGCAATTTTCTCTTAGAATAAATGCAGAAAGTCGCTGTTTTTTTCTAAAATTTTCAACATGTTCTCAACTTTTCAGTTAGAGCGAGGAAAAAATTAATTAAATTTAACAAAAATAGTTATTTGTACAATTTATTATTATTTATAACAATGTTTTCTTAGAATAATTAATAATTAATAATGATAATAATGAATATTAATTAATTAATTATTTATAATAATAAAAAATGATGAAGAATAATTTATAATTTTAAATTATAATATAAATTAATTCAAATTATTTATTTATTTCCTCATTATTTAATTTTTATAATTTATTAATTAATAATTAATTAATTTTCGGAAATTTTTGACCTTTTTCTACTGTTTACTTACAGTGAGATAATAATCAATCAAAATTAACAAAAGTAATTGTTAGAACAAATTATTATTATTCATGACTTTCTTCTCTTAGAGTAATGCTAGAAAGTTGCGCTTTCATCTGAGATTTCCAACTTTTTGTCAACTTTTCACTTATAGCGAGGTAATAATCAATCAATTTTATTTTTACTTTTTTTCTAATGTTTTCAAAATATTAATTCGGAGAAAAAGGCTATCTTATAGTAGAGAGAAAAAGAAAGGATGGAATAATTATGTAGTAAGTAGGTTGGAGGAGTACACGGAAAAAATTTATCCGTGAAGAAGCCACGAACTTGTAGCTAGGTCTCGGATACGAGGTAAAAAAATGAAACATTACATCCTTATTTCTATGAGAAATATATGGATAAATTTCGAAGTTTCTTACGAACAGTTCGAATTTCCTACGAATAGTTCCTGAAAATTTCAGACTGAAATATAAAGAGGAAAAATTTTATTTGTGCGATTTTTTCAATTAATAAGATTACTTTTCTACATTTATATGAAAGACAACGTACCAAAATATATTAGGTAAATTTTCACTTAAAAAATGTTTTAAAAACTGAATTTTTGACAAAATAGTTAACCAAAGAAATGTAATTTTAACAAAAAATTTAAATTTCAACTAATAAGATCACTTTCCTAACCAACATTACTTTTCTACATTTAGATAAAAGACAACATACCAAAATATAATAGTGAAAGAATCACTTAAAAAATGTTTGAGGAAAAAAAAACTAATTTTCAACAAAAAATTAAACTTTCAACCAAAGAAATGATATTTGAACCACACAAAAAAAAGATGTAGTTCCAACTAATGAGATTACTTTTCTACACTTAAAAAACGATTTGTTTCAACCAAAAAACCTTTTTTTGTGTTCGTAAAAATTTTTCTTATTGATAACAAGATAACTTATTAAAATAAAATAAAAATAACTTAGTAAAATGAAATTAAAATCGATGACAAATAACTTTCCTTTAACATTATGCATATGTATCGAAGAGTGTTTTCTTTCAAAGTTTTATAGCTGTCCCTTCCTGTCCAAGACACCAACTTACTCCTTACTCCGCTGCCTTCAAAAAAGGTCCACTTTTCCTCTCCTTACAAAACCCTATGGTGAAAAAAATTCTTCCACTTATCGCGTTAAACCGTTAAGAACACTAACCATTGCATCAGTTTTCATGCATTTTTCAAACGAAATAGACGTCCAAACTGAACTGCTCCACATTTCAGTCTGTTAGAATGCGTACGCATTGGAATTTTCACAAGGTTAGTTGACAAAAATCTGTTTAATTACAATTCGAATTTCAAATTTGGATAAAAAATCTCACATTTGCCAGTTAATTTAATTACATTGTAAATTTTATTCGCTTCTTATAATAAATACGCTCACCCAACTATTATAATGACAATACACTTTTCAATTTCTAAGAACTGTACCAAAGTTACCAAAGCTTATTATCACTTAAGACTTCACTAGACACTTATATTATATTAAAAATTTCATTTTATTAATTTAGATTATATTTCAAATTTTAGTAATTTATCCAATTATTGTAAGGGAAACACACATTTTAAATTTATTCAAACATTACCAAAGACATTCAAGACTGTACTAAACCAAATTTGAAATAATTTTCTTATTTAAGGCCATGTTATACATGGGTCACGTGACCTAAATTATCGATATTTTTTTTTTGCAACAACTCACGTCCACACCGAATGTGATATCGAGTTTAAATTTCGGGGAAAGCCTTAGGAAACAATAATCTACGTTTGTATACAACATTTGGCTCGAAATTCAGAAAAAAATTATTTTGAAGAAAATAAAACCGGAGCAATATTGGCATTTTTTGTGCAACAACTCATGTCCACATAAAATGAGATATCAAGTTGAAACTTTGGGGAAAGCATCAGGAAACAGTAATCTGCGTTTGTATACAACATTTGGCTCGAAGTATTGAAGAAAAAAATGTAATGAATAAAGAAATTCACAACAGCGGATATTCTTCCTTACCGACCGAGAAGAAACTTCTGCATTGTGCCGGTCGATATTTGTTATTCCAATAATAACTTTTTTTTTCTTCCTCAATTCTATGCTTTACCACACACTGTCCTTTTATATTTATTAATATTTTCCCAAAATTTTTCCGCTTTATTTTAACTTTTATTTTTAAATATGGGACAAAAAATATCGATCTCAGGACTGGCTAGGTCACGTGACTAATGTATAGCATGGCCTTAAACTACTTTTTTACACTACGTCCCTTATAAGAATTTTTTGTAATTGTCTTTTCCAGAATACAAATTAACCACTGATGAAGGCCACCATTGTGCGCCGAAACGTTTGGTTCAATTAAAAATTAATTGAATTATTTATTCTGACCCTAAAGCCAAAATTACCATCCAATATTATAAACAATTATTTTCATCGAGGGTCAATATAATCTCCCCACTGAGTAATTTTATATTAATTTATAAATTCGCAACTAAGAAGATTCGAACCCTCAAAGACTGCTGACTCACAAGTTTCTAAACATAAACCAGGAGTGCGTAAACACGTGCAGCCATCAAGGCCAAACAAAATAGGTATTATAAAATTTCTAGCCACTCATCCGACGAGCTCGAGGCACACATACGAGCGCACACACGCACCGCGCGTTTCGGAAAGTGTGTGTGTGGGCCACGTACAGGCGAACTTAGTTTCGAGTACCCAGATTTGTCGGGCAAGCTCGTGAGTGCTCTGAGAATCTTTTCTCAATCACTCGTAATATTTTTGTAATTATTCGCGTAAAAAAAAAGTGATGAACCGTTTTACAATTTTCACATCGAGTTCGTCAATCTTTCTCAAAGTTCGCAGGATATTCACGAAAATACATAAATATCCGATGAATTTTTCTCATATCCGAGACCTAGCTACTAGTTCGTGACTTTTTTACGGATAAATTTTTTCCGTGTAGGTCAGCAAATACCCTGTATAAATTTTGTTTGGACTTACAACTAGAAATTGATTGCAGGGCCTATAATAAATCTTTGGAACCGCGCAGGTTTTATTATCACCCCTTCCCCTTCCCTAAAAAACAAGTTGGTATCGATGATACTCTATATGTATGTATAGTGTATACATCAGTTGAAAAGGTATAAAAAATTATTTCTTGCTATAAAGTGCAGTGTAAAATAAGAGGCAAATGAATAATGTTTAAGTTTTTATTTCAGAAAAAAATATCAAAAAAAAGAAAGAGATTTGAAAAAATTATTCTCTTCAATGTTTATTTTATATTTGCTGTTAACTAACAAGTCAAAAACAAAGTTGGAAATTTTTCAAACAAAATCGCATCTTTCTAGCATTACTCTTCAGAATGTAGTTATAAACAAAGATATATCCCGGGTGGAAAAGTTATATGTAGTTTATATATAGTGGACAAAACACTGATATATTTAAACTGTTTTATACAGACAAATTTATGAAACAAATAAAAAATATTATTGTCTTGTCCACTATATATGAACTATATATAACTTTTTCACCTGCGTTTCTTTGAATAAATACTATTTATTAAACTGCATTAATTATTACCTTTCTCTGACTGAATAGTTGAAAACAGGTTGAAAAGTTCAGAAAAGACGGCGAATTTCTATTCCTATTCTAATATAAAATTGCTATGAACAATGATAAATTGCTCGAACAATTGTTTTAAACAACTTTTTATTAGTAGGAAGTAATATTTTTTGTATTACATACAATTTTTACTGAAACGAACCACAACAAAATAAGAATTAGCGCCACAAACTGAATTTTGAATTTGTATCCTATGGCTAATTGTGGACCAACATTTACGAAACCGTCTTTTTTTCTTATCGGAAATGCGCGTTAAACTTCATGAGGTTTGCAGAACCTCTAAATATCAATTTTTTTCAAAACAAAAGAATACGTATTTATTATTTTCTTTTTATTAGAGCAAATTTAGGGGTGAGAGCATGAAAATTAAAAAAAAAAAGTTTGAACCACCCTATTATTGATACCCCTTAATTTTGTGGTTACCACTTATATTAAGGCTCCTTCCATTAATTTGAAACAATTTAATTTCTATAAATTACCGGTGGAGAAATTTTTTTTGTTTCGGTTACAATATAAATACTTGATAGCAGGTCTGACGAGAGGGTGAGGGGGGTAACGGGGAGATTCTCCCTGGGCCCGGAGTTTTCGAGGGGGCCCGGATTTTCTGGAACTGTTGGAAAATGAATTTTTTTTCAAATAAAATTATTTATTAATTATATTGATTGCGATTGTGGTTATTTCAACAAAAAAATACTATGGAAGCATGAAAGCATCCTGCATCAGGCTGAATTCTAAATTTTAAAAATTACATATAGGGGCCCGTCATTCCTGGCCCGGTTTTCCTCTCTATGGGCCTGCTTGATAGGGTTAAAAGTTTAGTAAGGATAATGATCTATTAATTAAAAGTAACTTAATTTAACATTTATTTTATACAGATTTTTGTTTGAAATCTATAGATTTTTATATATAAAAATTATTAAGCAATTTTCTAAACTAATTATCATACTTTATCAGACGCAATTCCAGTCAGTGAGAATTCCCAGGAGTTGGAAAACACATTCGTAACGCCTCTGCCAGTACCAGAAGTTTCGTCCCCATCAATCGTTAACGAAATCAGTAATCACAGATATGAAGCAGCAGTGCCGATTATCAAAAGCATACCCTTGAATCACAGGCCAAACAGTGTGAATGTGGAGAAAGCAGAATTTTCGCCATCTCGATTAGAACACTCTGAATACATTGGAGTAACACCGGACTTCAGTCATTCGGAGGAAATGCCACACGACACCTACAGCAGGATAAGTAATGTGAGTTTAAAGCTGAAATTTTAATTGATGAGGTCGATCGCGCGCTTGGGCGCGCGTGTTTTCCTCATTTTAAATATTTTGTAATTACACTGAAAAAATTTTGGGCGAGCTGCTCGCCCATGTGATAGAGCTGCGACACCAAATGCGTCGCGTGCTGCTCGCCCGCAGCTTGGTGCGGATCCTCTCTCTTGTTGGGCACGCTGTGTGCCCACATTGGAACAGCTGTAGTCCCAACAGTGTTGGTACAGTAACGCTCCGTTTAGGCGGGAGAAGGGCATCCCCAACCCGAGTTTCGCGCGGAGTTTGTTTCATCCGACAAACGGTTTGTCGTATATATTCGTGCTTATTTTATTTTTACAAATGAACTTTTGATCTTGGATCACTTCTTAGAGAAGAATAACTTCTCGCATTTACGCAATGACCTCAAATGTATATAATTTATGGATATATAAACCTGCCTTTGTGAATAGGCGCCTGCACATAACCTATAAGATAGAAATTTCGTATTTTTTTGTATGAAAAAAGTTAATCTTTTTTGGTTGAGGATTTAACTGTTTTTGATTGAAAATCAAAATCTTGTTAGCTCGAAATATTAACTGTTACATTTTTCGTTCAGTATTTATCTTTTTTGGTTGAAAATTATACTACTTAGTTGAACGTCAAACTATTTTGTTAAAAATTAACTTTTTGGTTGATGGTTCATCATTTTAGTTAAAAACTCATGTCTTTGGTTAAAAATTCAAGTATTTGGTTGAAAATTCGCTTTTTTTTTAAATTTTGGTTGACTCTTTCCTTTTCTCCTTCTTTTTTCTTTTGTTATGTATTTGTCTCTAATGAGCCGAAATGAGGTTGATTAAAAATCTAATTTTGATTTGTGATTTTTTTTCAAGCTCTGATTTCGGTACATAAAATTATTAATAAGAAAGCAGCTTTCATTTCGATCTTAAATTAATTTTTAAATAGAGACAACTTTTTACCTTAATTTGTAAAAAAAATCTATTTTTATTTAAATACTGTACCAAGGATGTTTTGAAATATTAGCTATTTTAGAAATGTATGGTTGTTTGGATTATAGCTTTTGCTATTTCGAAAATTCAATAATCTGAATGGATTGGTTGAGAATCAACTACAAAAAAAATGCCTCTTATTTATTTATTTTTTTTTATTTTGGAACAAGTTTCAGGAATCTTTTTATTATATCTACATTTTTAGACTGACATATACTTTTAAGGTTTTCGAGACAAGTAACATCATAAAGGCATTCGCAGAATTTTTTTAAAAAACAAAATAAATTTTGCCCTGTATCAATAGACGAATACAACACAATTGTTTGTATAATTTGTTATAAAAAATTGAATTTTCGACTTATAATAAAACTTTCGGGCTAAAAAAATCATAAAGTCATTCCCAGCAACTTTGTGTAGAGAAATTGTTTCCATCCCTAAAAAGATACGACTATAAAACAATTATTTGTATAATTTGTTAATAAAAATCATGAATTTTTATGTTCAAATATTTGTTCACTTCAAATAACATTGCCAAGTATTTTAAAATTAAGTTTCATGCTGACAAAATATTTTATCTCGTAAAAATTCGATAGATGTCTATTAGTTTATAACATTTTTTCATGGCAATAAAATGTCTTTTAAACAATTTATTTTCATTATATTTGTATCTAGGCATTGACTATTTTTGATTTCTGGTGTAGTTAATTGTTTACACGATCACAAAACTCAACTGCGACCTGCAGCTTAATTTGTCCGCGAAAATCCATTTCTGGACACGTGGGACAATTGCTTTCTCTTTTGTGGGACTGCAGCGTTCCCAACACGCGGGAAAGGATCTGCTCGCACGTTTGGCACTATTGCTCACTCAAATGTGGTGTGGCCGCTGCACCGACCGCCGTGGTGGAGCTGCGTTCTCACTAAGAAGACAGCTGCTTGTCCAAAATTTTTTCAGTGTATATTTGAAATTTTGTTTGCAGCTCGAACCAATTCAAACTAATCCGAAACAATCCGAAGTAGGTTTTCAATCCTCTTCAACCATTCTCAATCTGAGTTTCAACCCCAAATTAAATGCCAATCTCAATACATGTCTCAACCCCAAATTCAATCCGAATGGATCCGAGGCTCACTTATTAATCCTTCTGCATTAATGTATCAGCACCAACTTTGATCCGAACCCATACCGAATCCATATTTCAATCCGTCCATCCAATCCTTTTTAATACGTGGGACTTCTTGAATTCAACTAGAATGAATCTGACTAAATATCCGATACCATTACGAATGGATAAGTGTGAATCCGAAACCAATCCGAATGAATCACACACCAATCGGAAACAAACGTTCACTCCTTCTCAATTCAATGCTCTTAAGTCCGTGCGCTAAATCCGAGTGAATCTGAAACCAATCCAAACCGACTTTCAATCCTTCTAAATTCGTGCGTTAACATAAACTTGAATCCTAACACACATTTAAAAACCTTTTCAATCCACGCGCCCAATCCGATGAATCCGAGGCTCATCCAAAAAGTATTTTCAATCCTTCTGAATTCTTGCACGAACATTAACTTCAATCCGACTCAATCCGAATTAATGCAGATTCGCTATTCAATTATTTTCAATCCGAATGAATCTATCGCCTTCTAGAAAATCTCTAAAATTTTGACAGTTTTCGTATTTCAACGTTTTCCGGAAATCTGAATATGTATATGTCTCACCATTTTCGAGATAATTCAAAATTTTGATTTTTTCCTTTTGAAAATCTTTTAATTCGGTTAGTTTGTGGTGACCGAGGACCAACCCTTGTATAAAACCCTAAATTTTTTGTCAGTTTCGCGTATCTCACCGCTTGCGAGATCAATCAATATTTCTTCATTTATAATTTTGAAAATACTTTTACTGGTTTTTTGCATGGTGTCCGATGACCAACCTTTACAAAACACCGACATTTTTTCAGTTTTTGCGTATCTCATCGTTTTTCACCAGGCCGTGAAAATTTGTTTCGTTTTCGCGTATATCTCACCCTTTCCAAGATAAATCAAAATTTAAAATTGGTTTTAGAATTTTTAAATCATTCTATTGGGTTAGTTCAAGTTTGTCGAAAGCATTCCTGCTCTGCCAACCCCTTAATATTTGCTGAGTTTTCATGTATCTCTGATCGTTTTCGATATAATTTGAAATTTTTATTATTCTTTTCAATTTAAAAAATATTTTTACTGGGTTAGTTTTCACGCATCTCTGACCGTTTTCGAGATAATTCAAAATTTCAAGTTTTTTAAATTTCTAAAATCTGTTTACTGCTTTAGATCGGGGTGACCAAGGGCCATCCCCCTTTTTTAAAATATTGCCAGTTTTGATCTCACCGTTTTTGATCTCACCGTATCCAGATAACACAAAATTATTTTTGTTAGTATTTGAAAAATCTTTTTATTGGGTTAGTTCGAGTTGGTCGAAAACAAAAACTCTCTGCAAAAACCTCAAAATTTACTTAGTTTTTACGTATTTATGACCGTTGTCGAGATAATTCAAAATTTGGATTTTTTCCAATTTCAAAAATCTGTTTATTAGTTTAGGTCGGGGTGGCCGAGTATAACCCCATTTAGAAAATTTTGGAAAATGTTGTCAGTTTTCGCGTATCTCACACCGTTTCCAAGATAACTCAATTTTTTTTTTTTTTTTGAATTCCTGAAATCTATCTGTTGGGTTATAAACCCTTTAAATTCGATTAGTTTTCATGGTTTCACGTATCTCTTATCGTTTTTCATGATAATTTAAAAAAAATGTTAACTCCTGAAATCTTTCTATTGGGTTAGTTCGAATTGGTCAAAAACAAGCCCCGTCTGTAAAATCTTTAAAATTTTGTCCGATTTTACGTATCTTTGACACTTTTAGAGATAATTCAAAAATTTGGATTTTTTTTCGAGTTTTGAACCTTTGTTTACTGTTTTAGGTCGAGATGGTCAAGGACCATCCCTCTTTAGAAAATTTTGAAAATGTTGTCATTTTTCGCGTATCTCTCACCGTTTTCGAGATAACTCAAAATTTTGATTTTGTTTCGAACGTTGAAAACACTTTTTTCTCTTTTCTCTATGTTTAGAGAAACCAGCAATGAATTTCACCTAATTTATAACTAACTCGACTTAAACACACTTATTTGTATTCTCAATTTTTAACTATTTTATTAATTCCTTATGTATAGTAATTGAGCCAGAAATGTTGACTCTTTTGAAATTTGCGCCCACTTGAATTACCGAGTTATCGAATCTTTTTTACATTATCGACTTATCGAGTCTTGCTTTCTATTCGCGACAGCTCATTGGTTGATTCTACTGTGACATACATTAGATGTCAATAGCGAACTGAATTGACCAATAAGGTTAAAGGACTACGCACAAAGTTAGCCGAAATGCATGTACTTTTTATGATAGGATGAGATGGGATAAATCCAAACCTCTGAAAATTTCCCCATATCATGAAGCTGTTTCAAAAGAAAATTAAAAACGCCTAATAATAATATTTGAGTAGTTCTTTAAATAACTAAGCTTTGTATACCTTATTCTTGGTACTTGTTTACTTTGATGACTTTTCCCAATTTTCAAGTAAATAGTTTGAAACCTTTCACAAGATCTTCTTTTTAATTAAAAAATGAAATATCATTTAAAATGGTAACTTTTTGAGCTAGAAAAGGGAAGGGGGAAGTTTTGTGAAATCCTACCTCTTTTCCAGCTAAAAGATTGCAATTAGTGAGCACTTCATAATACGTTAGTATACTTGCTTTTCACAGAATGAGGATAGATTGAGTTCGGAACGTGATTTTAACAGATTTTTTATTTTTGAGTTTTTGAGAGGCAAATGTGAAACTTTTTGGGTCTTTCCGGAATGATATTTCACTTTTGGACTAGGAAAAAAATTCTCCCAAAGGTTTCAAACCATTCACTTCAAGCTTAGGAAAAATCATCAACGTAAACTTTTATTTAACCTTACTTTTTTCATTAGGTGGCTCAATACTTTATTTCTTTAAAGAATTCTAAAAAATGATAGAAAGTCTTATTTACTAACTTTTATATTTCTAATGCAATTTAAACTCAAAAACTTTTCCAATATAACAAGCGCTTGTAGTATATTTCATTTCACCTACTTTAATTAACGATGTATCATAAATTAAATAACTGCACTCCGAATGTACAATATTTTATTAAGATAAAATTGGGACATGATTCAATAATTTATTCATATGACCCCCTTATTAAAATACTATTTTAATCGAATATATTCTCTCGTCTTTATCGTATTTTCAAAAATAATAACTGAACCACAATGTCAAGTAATATTATAAATTAAATTTTAATTAAATAAGAAAAATTTCGAGTAAATTTTCCTCACAGAAACAGTAAGGGAAGCCCAATCCTCTGAACCTGTACCGAAATAAATTAAAAAACTGCTAAATAATAATATCTAAATAGTTCTTTTTAATCATTAGGTTTCATATACATTTATTTTGGTAGTTGTTCACACCCAACTCTCGGATTCTGTAACCCCGATCTCGGTCTTCTGAGAACTGCTGGCCCACGCAGTGTCTCAGCGCGCAATGCGAGAGACGGTTGCGACTCTCGCCTCGGAAGGGCCGCAGTCGAGTATATTGCGCAACTTTATGCATTCCAATTGGAAACAGTTCAGGCGGCCCTGACTGTTTACGTTTGGATCCCTTTGACTTGTGGCCATGGCTATTTGCAGGCAAGACCTTCTTTCTAGTTCAAAAGTAAAATATAATTTTTCATAGTAATTTTTCGAACTGGAAAATAGAAGGAGGAAGTTCTTGGACGTCCTACCCCTTTTCCAGCTGACAAATTATAATCAGTGGCTATTTTTGGCAATTCGATATCTATTTTTTCGAAATGACCTTGAAAATGTAATTTTCGAATATTTTGGAGGTTATATTCGTTATCAGTGCCTCACAATATTTTAGTATACGTCGTTTTAATAGATCGAGAATAGAAGAACGTGATTTTTAAAGATTTTCAATTTATTGGGTTTCTGGGGGCAAATATGAAACTTTTTGTTTGTCTTTATCGAATGATATTTTACTTTTGGACTACAAAGAAAATGTTCAAAAAGATTTTCAAACAATTTATTCCAAACTTTTAAAAAATCACCAAAGTAAACAATTACCTTACTGTTTTATCATGAAGTGGTTCAATACTTTATTTCTCTAAATAATTCTAAGTAGCGATTAAAAGTCAGATTTACTAAATTTCATATTTCTAATGTAATGTAAATTTTCAAAACTTTTCCAATATACCAAGCGCTTGTACTATGAAGTATCTTCACCTACTTCAATAAACGATGTATCATAAATTAAATAGCTGCACTCTGGATGAGCAATATTTTATTCTGGTATAACTGGGATATGATTAAATATAAATTATAAATTTGAATAAACTAAGAAAAATTTCGAGTAGAATTAACTCATAGAAATAGTAAGGGAATGGAAAGTAATTGATGGATCGAGTAGCTCTAGAATTTTATTATCGAAATCGATGATGGAAAAATTATGTTCTTATGGAAATTAGACAAGTGGGATGTAGAATGAAGGAGAGGCAGGTAATAATGGCATCGAATAACGTCATGTAACTGAGACTTGAGTACAATATATCAGCTTTTCCCGAATCCTGGATTTGCGGTTCACCGAGATTTGCTCTAGCGCTTGTGGAACCGCTGTGGAACATCAGCTTCCGAAATTTCACTAAATTCCAGAGACTGAAGGTCTCTAATACGAGTCACTGCACGATTTATACAAATTGACAGAGGATGATGAGATGCGACGAACTTGAAGTTTGCATATATCTAACGAGCAGATAGGATTCAACTCACTCATAGTCCAACTTAAAACCT
Source organism: Andricus curvator (assembly GCA_932195095.1). Classification (NCBI taxonomy): domain Eukaryota; kingdom Metazoa; phylum Arthropoda; class Insecta; order Hymenoptera; family Cynipidae; genus Andricus; species Andricus curvator. The sequence goes on from CAKNYM010053020.1 coordinate 624,129, forward strand.
ATATAATTTATTCTATTAACATCTGGAATTTAATTTTGGAAATATTGTGAAATTTAATACATGCAAAAGCAGGATGAAGAGAATAGCTTTTAAATAATGCAGAGTGGAAGTGCTCATAATCCAGAATTTAAAAAAGAAACTGAAGTAAATACGTCGACTCTTCAGATTTATTAATTATTTTCGGTCCAAAAATGATTGGAAGCTGAACAACTCAGCCAAAAAAATTCTAGAGTAATAAGTAAATAGTCATTTGAAAGCTGAAAGTGTTCCACGCAAACTGGCTTGAAGACGTTAATGTAACAATTTTTTGTGCTTTACAGACTGAAAAATGTAGAAAATAGTAAGGAATTTCAGGCACATTTAAGAAGAGTCAAGCTTAGAGCATTATTTTTTATATAAGAGGCAATGGTAAAAATTTGAAAAAAATCATGAACATGAGCAAAACATTTGTGAACAAACTGCAGTTGACAAATTTGAGAAATAATACAAACTATTGCTTAAAATTACAAAAATGTACAACTTTACTATCTGCAGTTCTAATGAAGATATTAAAGCGATTCAAACTCCAAACTGTAACGGATAGGCTCTGTAATTATTTACAAAAAAATACAATCCCACCAAAAACATCTACGATGCAAAAACTTGACCACGTGGAATGAAAAAATAATAATTAACATTAATTGATTACAAGTTTGGAAAAATGAGGTTTTTAAATGTTGCTTTAGAATTTGAATTTGAAAAGAAAATGTAGACAAATTATTTATAAACACAATTTTTAAATTATTGAAACTTGGCGGGATTGAATGTATTCATTTTTATTTTACTTGGCCAACTTTGATTTCACAACATCATTTAATTGTGCTTGACATATTTTTGCATCATAGATGTTTTAGTGGGATTTCACTACTTTTGGAAAAAATAATGTAAATTGAATACTTATAAAAATTATCAGAATTTTGAGGTACGAGTATAGACAATGCAACTAATGAATTAAATTTTATATGACGAAATCTGTACAGTTTTACAAATTGATAATAATGGTATAAGTTCTTGAAACATAGAGCTAGAAAATTGTACTGCATACGTGCAGTTACAATTTTATGTTAACTAGCCCAATTGAGTTGGCTACACCCCACAGTGTGACAAATCGGGAATTTACTGTTCATAATCCACAGAACGACTTTAGGCCCGAGTTTTTTATTTCGCTTCGTGGAATTTATTATTCGAACAAATAGAACGTCAAAATTGGACATTTTACGAATATTATTTTTTTTCGAAGAAAATACTTCAGAGAAGTCGCTATCGACCAGAATTATTGCAGATACACTTCATGAACATAAATATTCAGTTTAAGATTCAGGTCAATTATTATAAACAATTTATATGAAAAATAATTTTCATAAGGTGCTCAAGCGCAACAAAAAACGTAATCTTGATTATAAATGCCTAAATATCCCGTAGGAGTAATATATAGAATAAAAAATAAACATTAGTTAACCAGTACCATTATTATAAATATTCTAATAAACAAATTGTATTTTTTGGTACTGTTTTTCTTATCAAACAACATAAAAATTAAATTCCAATTATAACAGATAGCTGCATAAAAATATAAACGTTAAATATTTGTATCGTTAATAACAATATTAAAAACAAATAAAAAAATTAGCGTTTCCACAGCAGAAAAATTATTTTTTCCGCTAAATCATGCTGCAGCTATCTTAGTGGTTATATTTCATCGAGAAAGTGTGGCATTCTCTCACAATTGTTATTGTAATTAACAATATTTCAAATAAATAGTCCTCTGTAGCAATTTTAGTCTGAACTAGTGGTTTTTTATTAATGATTATTTTACGAAGTGTCTCGTCGTCCCGAAATTCGGGATGATAAGGCCAACATTTTTCATCAGCTTCCCCTGTTCCAATTCCCCCAATTTTTTGGGACGACTAGACGCAGCCATTATTCCAATGAATCTTGATAGTGGTAATTTCCAATTAATATAATTATTAAATAATGATAGAAAATGGTAACTTTTATGAACAAAATATTTAAAAAATCTATTTTGCTATATTATCTATAATATTCTATGAGAAAAACGTCTTCCTTCAATGAATCTAATTGGATCAGGTGAGGTGTATCTTAAAGTTCATGAATTTGCTTAGATTCTTTGGCAAAGAGACTTATCATGTCTTCTTCTGAATTAAGTTTTCCATTGTCGCTAATCGAGAATGCTGGTATTGCACAATCATTCTTGAAGAGTCAATATACTAAATTTGGACGTTATTGACTTTCAATAATTTAAAATTATGCATTTTTTCCTAATACATTTCTTGCATTACAAGTATGTTACTATTTTCTATAATTTATTCAAATTTATTAATAATTTAAAGCTGTTTACCGTGCTAGTCGCGTAATTGATATTTTGTTTTACAAAAATATCTCCACATAAGTATAAGTAATGCAAAAACCTCTTATTTCCATAGCAAAAAAAAAAATCTCAACTATTTCGTTTATAAAAGGTACAATTTTCTATTATTATTTAATAATAATACTAATTAAAAATTACTGACAAAGTAAATTATTTAAGTACCACTGTCACGATGCATGAATATGAGCATTACAAAAAACGGCTTAGTCAGACGTAAAATTTGATGACCGTTTATTGAAAATATTGTTATTAACAATAACAATTGCGAGTTGTTGCCACACTTTCTTGATGAAATATAACCACTGAGATAGCTGCAATATGATTTGAGCAAATAAGGTTATCATAATCGGTATCATAGAATTTGCAATAACCGTGAAAAAAATTAAAGAGCAATTTTTCTCTTTTCTATAAAATTCGTACCATTTTTTAACTAATGGAGTTATCGTACATCCCTGAAAACAGCACTACAAAATGTCGTGCATATCCAGTTAAAATTGTATATCAATCGTTTTCCTATCAAAAATTTTACAGTTTTGACTCTATCAAGCTCAATTCTTCACAAAATTCATATATTTTTGCGTTTATTGACTTTCAGACAATTAAGATCGGTTAAGAATTAAGAATTGCAAAGAATAAATCAAATCTATTTACTTTTACCTTTTAAAGAGTGATCGCAAAAAATTACATATATATCCTGAAAATTTTAGTTACCCATGTAATTAACATGAATAAAAGGTCATTTTTTCAAAATATGAATCCATAATAATTTTTTAATTTAAATCTCATTAAGGTGAATTCAGCTTGAAAATCTATTAGAACATATACCGACTTTTCACATGGAAGACAAACTTTTAAAAACTTATAGTTAAAGCCGTTGGCTTTCTCAGACATGCAATTCTTGTAACAATCACTCATATTCAAGCGACGCATTGTTTTAAATCGTTAATAAGCAAACTGTTTCTGAAAAAATAGAAACTTTAAAAGAGGGATTTAAATGCTCATTATGCAAAAGTGGATTTGTAATGCGGAGTTAGAATGATGGATGACTCAAGTTTAATAATAAATAGTAGCTACAAAGATAAAAAGAAATTTCTCTGGTTTCATTTCTCAGGTATACGTTTCTTGTGAAAATATTCAAGAACCTTGACAGTTACGTGCATATTTCATCTTGACATTTATAACCGCGCATCCTGCACAAAGAAACTTCTAATCATCAATTTGATTTCAGCCACGGTACGCCGGAAAATACACTTTTGGTTACCGAGTGACTGACCATGGAACCGGAAATGACTTTGGGCACGAGGAACGTCGGTACGGTGATATCACTAAAGGACGATACCACGTGTTGCTTCCCGATGGAAGACTACAGAATGTGAACTACCATGTTGACCACGAAGGATATCACGCGAAAGTATCGTATCACTAGAATAATTTATATTAAATAATTATATTGCCATCGCATACCAACATGTTCCTCTAATTAATATCAGTAAATTAAGCTCAATTAATACTGTTGAATTTCAGGCAGTTCTCCTGCCAAAAATTACATATTTGGAAAAAATAGATTTTCCACGATTTTAAGAATGAATATAATATTATTGATTTTATTTCAAATAAAAAACATTATTTTTGATGACAAAATTTTGAAATAAAAAAAGAAAATTTTTATTTTAACAATGTTCCTTGCAATTGAATTTTTTTACTATTGCTTCTTACCAAATTTGAAAAAATGGTTACATTTTAATGAATGATGGCTTTTTTCGGAGAAAAAATTCTCATACAACTTTCCTGCTTTAAATTTTGAAAGCAAATTTTTTTAATAGCTGAAATCGTCGAAAAAAATTTGTTAAAGGAAAACATTTTTCAACTAAATAAATATATTTGCAGATTATCTACTTTCATTTTGGATTCTGGTGTGTTTTACTATCCTCTTTCAAAATCCGTCAGAAAATAAAAAAGAGAGTTTAAATTGACAAAAATGTCGAAAACTTGTTTGAAAATTTAAAAAATTGACTTTTACAAAAAAAAACGACCCTCATATTTTTCGCCATTTTTTCTGAATTATGTCTTTCATAGGGAAGATGTCCTGTGAGTTTTGTGCGGGCTCAATTATTTTTTTGGACAGAAGAATTTTTTGTAAATATTCCATTTTTCGCATCTTTCTCGGAAACAACAAAAAATACAAAAAACATGAGATAATATTTTGCATGTAGTAGGGTTCGTTATAGTTTGCATATAGTAGGGTTTTCCAGAAACTCCCACCTTTATTATTTTTTGCAATATTTTGGAAAAGTTTTTGATTATATGAGCAAGGCACCCTGTCAGATTTATGCCGGCGACACCCTTTTTGAGTTTGTGAGAATTTGTTTTTCCTGAAAATTGAATTTTTTAATTTTTCTTCTAAGGGAGGCAAGATATCACAAAAGAGAAAGAGGAATTTTTTGGAGAAACTTCCTATATCTGCAAACTTTTATCGCAATTTTTTTGGTATATTTTGCTGTATCCAAGAAAAATGTCAAAGTTCGATTTTATGAAAAAACACTCTATTGGCCACAAAAGAAGTTAAGGCCACATAAAACTCATAGGATATCTTCCCTATAAAAGTTAAAATTCAGCAAAAAATTTGCAAGAAATATTAGTGTGGCTTTCCTGTAAAAATCGACTTTTTATATTTTCAAACAAGTAGCCGTTTTGGCAAGTTGAAACTTTTTAAAGATTTTCCGACGAATTTTTGAAGAGGATCGTAAACGCCGCCAGAATTGAAACAAAAAATTAAAACATATATGAATTTGACAAAAACTAAAAAACAACATATTCCGTCGATGAGAGATTCTGCGAAATTTAGTGTAGAACCTGCCTGTTTTTAAATGAGTTCGGTCTGCTCAAATTTACTGTTTCCAATTTTGAAAGTAATTTTTTTAATGGCTGACATATTTGAGAAATTTTGTTTGAATGACCAATTTGTGATCCAAATAACTGCATTTGATTATTAGTTACCTACTTATTTTTATAATTAGAAACAATTAAGTTGTAGGGGATGTTTTCCCTGAAAAATATGCTGTGATTAATTAAAATGAAACCATTTTTGTAATTGGTTAGAAGCGATAGCAATAACAAATTAAATAAAAAAATAATAATAAATAATAGATTTAAAAAAAAACTATCATATGAAATTATTATTAAAAATAATTACTTTAGGTAAGTTTGAAACTTTTTTCATAATAAATAATGTTTTTTCTTTCATAAGGCATAACTGATATATTATTATTATTATTCTTGAAACCATAGATAACTTTTTTCCCCCACAGAACTGATTTTTGGCACGCCAACTACTTTAATCAAAATAGCGCTACGCTTGAGAAAAGATACAAAAAATGCTTTTGTATCAAGAAATCTCAAATAGTAGTGTATAAAGGATCTATAATATGTAGAATATTAAAAATAAAATCTTAGACAGCAAAAAAATTATTTGCCTCACACAATTTTCAAGCATATAGTACCACGTGAATTGTATAGTTATATATCGGTAACATAACCACGGCCATACCACGCTGAAAAACCCAGTTCTCGTCAGATCACTGAAGTTAAGCAGCGTTGGACGCGGTTAGTACTTGGATGGGTGACCATTCAAGAATACTGACATGAGTGCTGTTGGCACATCGTGGGTGTGGTGAGCTCAGACTTGTAGTTATTTATAACTACAAGAAAAACCTAGAAACACTACCCGAATCGGGTAGTGTCACGCCTACCCTGAAAGGGAAATGGTTTAATGGTATATACATATATATATATATATATATATATATATAAATATATAATCATTTTTTTCAGCTTCAAATATTAAAATTGCCAAATTCCTAACAGTTTAACTCTGAAGTTAAAAAATAATTTCTCAAATTTGTAACAAATCAAACTTGAATCCTTTCGTTTAAAATTCTTCAGTTTATATCATTGCACTTGTACAAATGATATGAAAACGTTTATTTTTAAATACCGTTGAGCGAAAAACATTTTTTCTGTAGAATTCTAATAGTGCACAGACATTAGATTTGGACGAGTGTATATTACCCCTATTTTCAAAAATTAGTTAATAACTTCAGAAATAATTACCTAATTTTGTTGTGTTTTTGTTTCTCCATGCTTGTAAAAATAAGAATATTGAATTCAACAAATGTAAAACTGATTTTTCTACAAATTATCATTTTTTTAATATGTCTCAAAAAATAATTTGTTTGCATCAGGTTTTTGTCCAATCATTTGATTAAATTTGTTAAATATTTGTTTGCTAATTTCTTAAGCGGACACTTAATGTTTGAACCTGTATTTAATAAAATTTAGATCCATTTTTGTGATAATTTATATTATTAGATACCTATTTTGTGATTCTAATCGGTTTGTTATTCCAATATTTTAAAAATAGGTTTGACTTGTGTCCAATGTAACTATTCCGCACCATTAGAATTCGGTTGTACAAAACTTTTTTTCTCCTTGATGATTTGGCATTGACTCCAGTGCTAAATTTTGCAAAATGCACTGCCAAATAACGGTTTTGACAGTTATCGTTATCATCATCATTTTGAAGTCTGTCATACATAATAAAAATGTAATAATTCAATTCGGAAGGATTCTGATCAATTAAAATTTAAAACTGCTAATTTTTTTATTTTAGCTCATTTGAAATCACTTTATCCTTGTTGATTTGATGCAGAAAACTCGAAAATTAAGAAAAATTTAAAAATTTTTTTAAACATGAATATTGAAATATTCGTATTATTTAATTTTAAACGTGCGTATATTTTCCAATTTTTCAATCTCAAATTTTTAATGCGTTTAAAAAGAACCTATTTTTTGGAATTTTGAAAAAATGTAAGAAAAAAGTAGACTCGTATTTTGGGTATATAATATTTGAAAATTGAAATAAAATATTAACACCAAATTGGTGAGGTTAATAATTTTTTTAAATAAGTCTTTCATACAATTAGGCACGTCAAAACACCACTGCTGCAAGATTCTATATCAAATTTTCTGGCTTTCCTTTATTCCACTATGCGACATAGAAAATACTGTATTCTATACTTAATTTGTAAAATTGTTAAATTTGAATTGTCTCCATGTTAATGCTCCATTATTAGTTATTTATTTATTGTTACTTCTCTGTTAAAGATCATAATTTTAGGTACCCATGTAATCTAATTTAATTTGCGATTTCAAAGATAACACAAAGATAATTCCCAGATGCTTCTCTCGAAACCACCTCATTGTGCAATAACTACAATTAAGTAGTGCAATTAATTAGTTTACAGTTACTCAACACTAATTAAGTTAAATTCCCTGTAATTGATATGAGTGCAATATCCTTTGCCATTTTATTGCTGCTTTTTCATCCAGATCTAGTGGATTCTGTGCTACAATTGTGATTTAAAAATCAATTTTTAATTTAGACACTTTTCAAAATTAACCTAATCTGAAACTTTATAGCTTAAGTATTTTAATGAATCGAATTTCGAAATCCTCAATTAATTCGTATAACTTTAATAAATACGGGAAATGCAGTCATGGACTAAAATAAATGTATAGTATAATTAAAAAATATTTAAAGTAGTTAATTTAAAACATTAATTATAAGTAGTTCTAAATTAATTAATTAATATTGTAATCGAATTAAGTCAAAAGCTTAATCTACTTTTCATTCGTTTGGAAGTCAATTCGTTCTCGTAATATAAAGTATTTCACTTTCAAGAAGGTCATAAAAAGACTTGATATCCTTTATGCTATGATTGCTATGAAAGTAATGCTATGCGCGACCATCTCGACAAGATATTTTGCTGGCTATACACAGAAACAAACTATGGATTCAGTTTTGTGTCCGGTCATTTTCTTTGAAACACATTTTGAACTTCAATTATGTTCGCTCTCTTGATCAATTTGAAAACTGAAAAACAATTGAATGTTCTGTGGATTCTTTTCTAAAATTTAAAATGTCAACAATTTAAAAATGCATTATTCAGCAAGTTTTTAAATATGAAGATTTTTTCCAATTTTTGAAACAATAATTAACAATTTCAAATCGAAAGCGCATGAAGTTAAAAAAATTAATTAAACGATTTTGAATTGAAAACGTTCCGAATAAAAAAAATTGAAATTGGAAAATTTTGAATCAGAAGCTCTCAAAATTGAAAAATATGTGACACCACAATTTTGAAAATCAGACAATTTCATGAAAGAGGAATTGAAACTGTACCATTTCTAATTCAAAGCATTGCAAATTGAACAATTATATTTTTAATTGAAGAATCTCGATATTGAATGAATTCAGATGATAATTGCGAAGATAGAAGAATTTCAAAAGTTTTAAAAATTGAATAAATACAGATTAGAATTTGGAAATGTGAATCATTTAGAAATCGAAGCAATATAAATTGAATTATTTCTGATTCAAAGCGTTTAAAATTGAAAACTTTTCAGTTTTAATAATTTTTAACTCGAAGCCATTAAAAGTTGACAATTTGAAATTTAAAACTAAATTCAGTATTTCAAATTCGAAACTTCTGAAATTTAATTATTTTAAACTGTTATAACATAATAAAATTATAATTCAATATTAACATTAATTATATTTAATTCAAAACTGAAGCCATGTCTAATTACCAAGAATCGTGATTTTAAAACATTCAAAATTTTCGAATATTTTCAATATTTTCAAAATTGTTGAATAATGAAGGCTGTGAATTAAAAATTTTCAATATACATCTAAAATATTACAGGATGGCCTCTAAAATAAAAACAAATTTCTGGTCATTTCCTAGTTATTAAACATTTTTCCAGGTCATTCATGATGCTTAGGTCCGACCACTTAGCGCCGCCACCAAGGAAAAATGAAAAATGGAATACGCCATATTTTTTTGCTTTTTTTTTGCAAATTTTATGCTGAAAAAAAAAATTTTTTGCTCTTCAAACTTCCGAAATAAGGGTGGCGGCGCTAGCACGACATCCCCTCAGCGCCGCCACCTATGAAAACTGACTAAAAATTATTATAATGAAATAAACGATTAGGGTAGATTTTTTTGCTTTTTTTTTGCTCTAAGAAAATACATAATACGTGTTCCAAAAAACTACCCCTAAGTCATACATACACACCCTCGTGACCAAAAACGTTCTGAAAGTGTAAAGACAACCTTGAACAACGTAAAGATTATTCAGAACTCTAAATTATTTATTATTCAAAACTCTAAAATTCACCCCTTCCATAATTTCACCTAAAAACTACCCCTCTACG
>CAKNYM010053020.1:638998-718673 GCA_932195095.1 Andricus curvator
ATTTTTGGTCACGAGGGTGGGTATGTATGACTTAGGGGTAGTTTTTTAAAAACACGTATTATATGTCTTAAGAGCGCAAAAAAGGAGCAAAAAATTCCAGCCAACTGTGTTTTATGAAAATTATTCTTTTTGATGCGTTTTATAAGTATATGTGAGTTCCGCTACATAAATTTACGTGGAAGGGTAGTTTTTGGTTGGAAATTATAAAAGGGGTAAATTTTTAAGTCTTAAATAATTCATTCAGAGTTCTGAATCATCTTTACGTTGTTCAAGGTTGTTTTTACACTTTCATATCATTTTTGGTCACGAGGGGTGGGTATGTATGACTTAGGGGTAGTTTTTTGGAACACGAATTATATGTTTTCTTAGAGCAAAAAAAAGCAAAAAAATCTACCCTAATTGTTTATTTCATTATAATAATTTTTAGTCAGTTTTCATAGGTGGCGGCGCTGAGGGGATGTCGTGCTAGCGCCGCCACCCTTATTTCGGAAGTTTAAAGAGCAAAAAAATTTTTTTTGGAGCATAAAATTTGCAAAAAAAAAGCAAAAAAATATGGCGTATTCCATTTTTCATTTCTCCTTGGTGGCGGCGCTGAGTGGACGGACCTCATGATGCTTATGTTCAATAGAAAGAGCATGGAAAACCTTACCGTAACTGTAGTAAAAAGATTTTTTTTAAATATTGTTAATGAAGGATTATAAATCGTTGGAAAAGATTGTATCCGTTCGAATCCTACTGAATGCTTATGCTCACAAATAAATAATTGAATGATGATTTTTTAACCTGATGGTATTTAAAAAAAACACTAATCTTTTTTCTTCCAGTAAAACATGAAAAAATACCGTTAAAAAAAAAAAAAAGTTTATTTTTGACCTCCATTTTTGACTTCTTTGCTTTCGAAGAAAACAATTTTAGTTCCAAGGCCTCAAAAATTAAACTTTTCCACAATTGCATGTTTGACACTATAATTATAAATTGAAATTATAGAAATTTCAAAGATAATAAATATGATTGATGAGTATAATATCATGTAGTATCAAGTGACATTCAAAGTGATTGGACAGATTTTTTCACTAAAAAAAGTGATTTCTGTCAACAAAAATCACTTTAGAAATTGAAGCATTCTTAAACTAGGATCTTGAAACTCAGTCGCTGAAGTTATTAATTTTCAAATTGCGCATCATGATTTAAAAAATTCAGATATTTTAATCCAAATTTAATAACGTCAAAATTAAAGGCGACAACTTCATTTTTAAGACAAGTTTATAAGATGTCAATATATTATATAATTATTGTTCAATCTAGTTTCATTACATTTTGACGGCATTTCTTTATTCAAAATGAAACTTAATATTTTTCTGTGTATTGTTGAATTCTAATCTGAATTTTTCGCGTCTTCTTGAGCGAATCTCGCAACCATCTTTCATTTCCATGAACGTGCACGCATTATTCGGAACGATCTGATCTGCTCTCCCTCGAGTCTTCACTTTTAGCGTTTCACATTAAATTATGAATAGCCCCGGCGTGCTTAACAAAGAAATACTTATATCTTGCGTAATCTTAACCGTGAGAAGATCATCCTGTATCTCGGTCACGAAGTCTGAAACAATGTTTGAGCGCATCGCTTTAGCTTGTATAAATCTATATTTAGGCTGACCTAATATTATTACGCACTGCGGAAGGCATCGATCTTCGAATCAGTTGTTTACGTAATTTTGTACCTGCGTCCAATGTAAATGAAAAGCAGAAGATTCTGTGATATTCTTATGCCAGTATATACTTGATGCACCTTTTATAGATGATTGTTTGTTACCTGATCGTTTTCCAACCTTTTATTGATTAATAAACAGAATGTTAAATGCTCGAATATAGTACCTTTTTCAAGTAATTTTTTTGTCACCTGCCAATTTTTCGATGACTTTATTTTTAAATGTCACATTTGTGGCGAGTCACATTTGCGGCAAGTCAAATTGCGGTAAGTCACATTGCGGCATCTTTCATTCGGAAAAAATGTGTAGTCCACAAAACATGAGCAAAAATTAGTGGGGGACTAAAATTATTTCTGTAAGCAATTACAGCAGTGCCCCCCCCCCCCAGACATTGGAAAGGAGTAGTGGTACAAAATATATTTTTTTGTGACAAGGGTATCTTCCCACACTTTTGCCAATTTTGTTCTGGACTAAACAATTTTCCGAATGAGATTTTCCATTCGCGATTCAAGTGATTTTGTGAGTCAAATATGTTTTGAATGTTGTTCGTGAGGATATACAATATGCAACGGATATAAAATGGACTACTTATATGACTTATGTCACATATATTGGTAAGAGATCTAGTATATTTGATTCCTAAACATAAAATTAATAGCATAAAAAGGTTTAATGAAATTTTTACTCAGGTGAAATGTTTAGTGTTGAATTTCATAAAGTTAAACAATTCATGTAACATTTAACATTTCACTTATTTGTATTTTACTTATTTTAGAATATACAAACAATATTCTTTGACATTGTGAAAATCATGATTCTGGATCTCTATTTCCATGTATTTCAGATAACTGATTATCTCCCATCAGCAATGATACGGCTATACCTATTATGGCCATACTTTTCCTATACCTTAGAAATAATCTACATACTTGAGCTATACTTGAAAGATATACTTCAGCCATACTTTGAACGTCAGCTATACTTTATTTATACTTCAGTTATACTGCAGCTATACTTCTCAGATATACTTTAAAAATACTTCCCGTATACTTTGACTATACATAGTTATACTTTAGCTATACATCCACTATACTTCATTCAAACATACATGAAGTATGAGATCGTCTCAAATGCCATACTTTTACTATACTATCTGAGAGATCACTCCCATACGATTTCACAGATGTTTTCCTAGATCAGTCCCATACCCAAATTTTTGTATTGCCACAATTTATATTGCAAACACAAAAACCCACCCACCCACACACAAAATTGTGTGTGTGTGTGTTCATGAACGACATAATATTTCTAAAAAAAGGAATATTTTAGAAAATTTGTAATTTCAGGATGGAAGAAAAATTCTAATTTTTCTATATGGAAAATGAGGATTTAGAAATGCCTAGAACAAACAGAAAACGTTCAATTTTGAATAAAATGCATGAATATTGCACAAATAGTTGAATGTTCAACTAATATACATATATATCAATTTTCAAACAAACACTTGTACTTTCAACCAAGAATAAATTAATCAATATATATTTAAGAAATTAATTATCGACTGAAAAAAAAAAAAAAAATTTTAACAAAATATGAAGTCGATGTTAATTTCTTTGAACTACTGGTCCTTTATTTTTGTTAATACCCCACAAACCAAATTCGAAACCAACTTAATTGTCTGATTAGTGAATTAATTGATAATAATCTTATTAATAATATAACTAATAATCTTATTAATACTGACATGACCTAGTTCTAAAAAATATAAAGCTCAATTGGCATGAAATACGAGATCTCACTACTTTATCGGAATATCAATTTCTCGAGTTAAGCGAATTGTGCATAGATAAATCTTATATTGTGCTTCCCAAGATCAATATTTTAAGCAAGTATTCAGTACGCCAATAGTTTCATCTCTTGCTGGTGCCATTTCAGACCTAGTAATAGAAAAGCTAGAAAATGATGTTTTAAAAAAACTGGATTCGAATATCTTTTCTTCTATCGTTACGTAGATGACATTTTGACCTGCGTTCCAGAAGGAAAGGTAGACGAACTCCTTCTGGGTTTTATTAACTACTACAAAAATCTACAATTTACGATAAACATAGAAAAAGATAATAGATTAAATTTTCTATATATTACTATTATTAGAAATGATAACTCCTTAGTTACAGACTTGCACAGAAAGGAGGTTGGTATACACAAACATTAATTTTAATATCAGTGTTAAAGACAAAATTGCGGTCATTATTTTTTAAACTGATAGGGTGATTGGCCTTGCTAATGTTTGGTTCATTGAAAAAAACCTAAAAATTGTCCAAGACCTACCGTTTGCAATTATGTAAACAATTAATATCTTTCACTCCTTTTTATAGGAAATATGTGCAAGAGATTAAAAAAACGAAAATTTCCTTTAGCTATTCTATGAAAAGGCGCAAGTTAATGATAATTAATTGTTTAAATAATTGCAAAACTGTCCTATACAATAAATATCTCTCTTGGCATTCATTAACTACATCACTAATTCCATTAAATAGTAACTTTTCAAGATTGACAGAAAAAAATTGTTTAAACAATTGAAAATTAGTTATAAACTACTTTAAAACTTGGTACTTATCGAATAAAAATAAATCACATTTAAAAAGTTCCAAAAAATATTGTCTTCAGAACGCATTTTACATTAAACTTTAATTTACAAAAAAAAAAAGAACAAGTACTCCTTTTTTCCATTTTTCGAAATCCGAGCTTTTCCCATTTAAAACCCCGTGTAAATTTCAAAAGCTCAGAGGCACGGATCAATGTTGACCGATTTAAACAAATACATAGATTTTATTTTTCCGGAAAACGAAAAAAATGAGCAGGAGCAACACTAAATATCAAAAGTCGAATTTTTACAGGTATAAATTTGGACCACCCTAATATAGACTGCCATGACTGGTATAACTTATACATGAACTGGTATTTACTATGTATAACAAAGAGCCTCGGTGGCTTAGATGATAAAGCGCTAGTCTTCCATGCAGGAGGGCTGGAGTTCAGTCCCTGAGCTTGGTACCAATGGAAATTTTTCTATGCACTTTTACCGGGGCTTTGGTGATTCAAACCCCACCTTAAACTGTAGGTCCTCTTAAAAGAGGCTGATGACCTCCTAGGGTACGGGGTCACTAGTCTACTACTCTACTTTGAGAAGACTCGGAAATAAGTTAGCCATCTCCTTGCATAGAAAGGCTCCATGTCGAGGGGACCTCCACTCGGTGGTCGCTAGTCGATGTCGAGTAATAAACGCGGGTGTGGCGCAATAGGCTTTATAGTTTGAGCGACGGAGGGAGACCTCACAGAAATTACAAACAATACTATGTAACAATATAGTTGAAGGTACTATCAAGTAAGTCACACATAAACTGATGTTTACCATATTTTTAAAATACTTTTTCTTTTTTAAACCATTTTTTGAAATTTGTATGCCAATAATTTCAAATGTCAACCAAATTCAGTCTTTTAGTGCAGCCTGGTTGGATACATTTTTTTCGCATATTTTAGGACCCAAAATTCTAAAAATTTTGGAAACGGCTCTTATAAAATAGATTATTTTTAAAAACGATATGTTATTTCGTGACAAGAGTAATGGAAATTTTTCATTTTAAAAAGTCAATATATTTATGTCACTTGTAGAAAGGGCAATACGCTTGAAAAGTATACCTGCAAAAAAAGCCACAATTTTGAAACTTTTACAATGTCTCTTATAATTTTTCTGCTGTGAAATTCGGTAAAAAATAATTCCAGAAAATGATTTAATTTATATTGTCATGCTCTTTATATAATTTTTTAATTTGTGCTCACATTTAATCAGAATATTAGTTTAAAAGAGTCTGATGGAATTATACAGCGTATATTTAAACTCTCGTCATATAATTCATTTCAGAGAAATGTTCGATTTTGCGTTATTCTTGGAGTTAATTGAGATCGTTTGGCGTTATAGAAGTGAGCGAAAATCGATTAAAAAATTTGGAATAAAATTGTGAATTCAATTAATATCTCCGTCCTGTAGTTATTAATTTGTAAGAATTGTGGTACCTTTATCTGGAGCAGGAGATAAATTTTACATCTATACGAACTAGCACGAAGTATATATATATATATATATATATATATATATATATATATATATATATATATATATATATGTAAAATTATTCGCATTGACTATTAGTAGACGGTCTGAATACCTATCAGGTGATTTACTGACAAACACTGTTTAAACAAGAGGCTACAAACTAGTGCGAATTTCAAATTTGGGAATATTCTTGATAATATTTTCAATAAAATTCTCCAGAAACGAGAACAATCTCCGAATTTAGCGAATGCACGCTTTGAATACATTAAAATTTTAATTTTGAATTAATAGAAATCTTGTATAATTAGCTGTAGAACCAGTGAAATTTGTAGAAACAATGCAAATTTCATGGAGAATATTTTCATTTTCGAAAGAACGTTATTTATACCTTCATTCTAAACTGAAGCAACAATTAAGTTAATTGAACTAAAATTGTAAAATATTAAACAAATCGATAAATATTGAGAAATCATTAGCGGACTTCTATAAATGAATGTTTCGTCATCGGTGGTAAGTCTTTTTAGGTAAGCCTATGATGGAGGGGTGATAGGAGTATTAACCTTTGTTGTGCACACCTCTTTGAAATTACGTATTATGCACAGGGGGTATGTCATACCCCAGTTACTTCAAACGTTTATTACAGACGTAAAATTCGTTATTTTGACTCAAACAAAATTGCTGGCTATTTTTCAAAGCTTCCAAGATAAGGTCTAATAGATGTCATTATTATTTTGTAACATAAAAAAAATGATAAATGATGTTAACGAAAAAAAAAACGAAAAATGGACTTTTTTTACTAAAAAATGCATAAAAAATTCAATTTTTAATATTTTTGAATAAATTTTGCGGGATTATTATCTTGAAGTACCACACTTTCAAGGAAAAATATTAGTTTATAGCGGAGGTGAAAAAAGTATATTTATTTTTCTATATGAATTCCCGCGATTTTGAAAAAAAATGAAAGTATTGATTATTATAAGAAATATGGGTCTATTTTCAAAATAATCGTTTAATTGGCAGCTTTTTGAGTTATTATCACACAAAATGATGTAAAATTATTATACAAATATAAAAGAAATTACAAGATTTTAGGAACAAATATCAATCTACATAGGCAAAGGCAACGCACATAGGCGATCGATGCGTGTTACACACAGGGCGTTCGCACGAAGCGCACCCATACTTCGTTTTCGTATCTTCTTTTCTCGTGCAAAGTGAGCATCGACAATATTTATCATAATTTTTTATCTCAAGCGTCTCCGGTTTGTCCTTAGCAATGCCCAGTATTCCTGCGATCCCCAATTTTAACTCTGGGCGTAGAGAAAATATCGTGTACGTACTGTGCACATGGGGTATTTCACACCCCAGAATTTCCGAACGTCAACTTCTCACCACTGCCCAGAGCAGACTAAAGCCGGGCGGGCAAAACTATGTATGGGATCTTGAAATGTTATTCCTAGGCTACATGTAAATGGGAGCACCGGTCCCGATTCGCATTGTACGTATTAGAAAAACGCGTTTGAAAATACGTTGGGGTATCTCCTACCCCCGGTGCACAACAAAGGTTAAGGAAAATCGAGACGAGTCAATGTCGGGTGAGATAACTAGCAACAAAGATTAATTAAAGCTTAAATGTCTGAGTTAATTATTGTTAGTTAAGTGGATACGTCACTCCGACTAAGACCAGGGAAAACTTATCCGATTTGTAAACTGTCGACTGCCACCTGGAAAAGTTTTAATTGACCCTAACTTATAAGATGCGAATCGCGAAGCCATCTTCGGTATCCTTCCCTCTCGACAATATTTCATATAATTTCTATGATTATTCCTAAGCGTAATTAGTATCGGGAAAGCCCCGGTATGATAGTTACCAGCTTATAATTTGTGGATTAGTATTACCCTGTTCTCGACTCACTTTAAACTCTGGCAATGTCACACTTAATCCCAAGTGATCCCAAGGTGTCACTTTTGTATCCAGAAGGGTTTCAAAGCGTTGCACAATGGAGAAACAGTTGAAGGGTGTCAGAGCATTACCATGTAAGTGCCATTTTTTCAACATGTTTTATTAGCTTAAAAATTCTCTAAAATTCTGCCGGACATTGTGGTGAAAGGATATATTTAAATTCAAACCGAAAGTAGGTTTTCATCTCAATAAACTGTAATCAATCATACGAACATTGAAATCTTTGTATTATATTACATTCTGTTTTTGTACTGAATAGTTGCAAAATACAAAGAAGCTACATATTTTGTATAAAAATAACACTGTGGTATTGTAAAATCAATGTTTTTTTAAAGAAACGGTTTTCTCAATTTAATTTTTTACTTTTCAGCCTTCTATTTGTCTCGTAATATGTATTTATAATGTTTCAGGCATATGTTTCATGTTAATTGGGACCTAAAATTTTTTTTCTATCTATATAGTCTTACACGGTTTTGACAGCAGTCGATTTTTTAAGATCTGTATCTCGAAAAATATTAACTTTTTCAGAGTTTTGTTTATTGAGATCTCTAGAGCTCCATCAAATCTCGAATGTACTTTCTAATATTTTTCTGAGAATTTGATATATATATATATATATATATATATATATTCACATGCTTTTGCCACAGCACCCTTAAGTTAATAACTACACCCAGCAGAAAAATATTTGCCTTGAATGAAAGAAATCGTTAATTAACAAGAATGACGTAGATCGTATATTTTTGTTTAAATACATCATTTTTGTCATAGGTTTTCTTTAATTTGATTAAATATTCTTTTGATTCAAAGAAATTACTGAAATAAATTAGAGAAATAATTTCCTTGACATAAATATTTCTTTACATCGTAGAAAATTTTGTATGGGAATAAATTAAATTTCGTTAACTCAAACAAAGGAAGGTAACAAAAATATCTTTTTGGAATTGAAAAAACTTTTCTTGGACTGAGAACTAATATATATTTTTTCAATTCAAATTTTGATTTTTAATAAAAGAAACTTTTTTATGAGTGAACTAGAATAAAAATTACAACTATATTTTCCACATTGACAATACAACAGTCAATGTATGTTAGTATTAAT
This sequence comes from Andricus curvator, assembly GCA_932195095.1. Lineage (NCBI taxonomy): Eukaryota > Metazoa > Arthropoda > Insecta > Hymenoptera > Cynipidae > Andricus > Andricus curvator. Next base: position 647,887 of record CAKNYM010053020.1, read on the forward strand.
AGTTATCAACTGCTTCTTCATTGTTTATCGTTTTCATGCGTTATTTTGAATCAAAATGTGACACCTTGTGGTTTATTATAATAGGCTTTTAAATAAATTTATATACATACAGTCTAGAATTGATAAGTATAGTTTCAGGCAAGGAAGCTGAAACTTGTTTGTAATAATGAAGCCATACTTTGTAATGGATATTATTCCAAAATTTCCAATATTTTGCAAACAATATGTTGAAAAGTGGTTCATGGTAGCTGGAAATTTGTTTTTTTCAACTCGTAACCTTTGAATAACGCTTTTATTAAAAATGTAATCATTAAAAAGATGTAAAATGTGCATTCAACTACTTCGAGCATTTTACTCGTTAAATGAGTAAATAAATTAAATTAGTACCATAATTGGATAAATGCACATTAATATGTTGGATACAGATGCATATAAAAGTTTAATGTATGTGAATAATAATTAATGTGCATTATGTAAATTCATAATATTAGGTTCGATTCATTCTTGCAATGTAAGCTATATAAACTATGTAAACGATATAGGTGGATAATTATTTTATTTTATATTAAGTCAATAATTCTTACATAATGTATACGAGTATTTTTATTTAAGCATGTTTTATTTAGAATTAGTGAAATCGTCTGTAAAAATATTGTTATATATTTGAGTAATAAAAAACTGCAGAGTAAGTGTTGATTATTTTATAAATTTTTAAAATATTTATTGAAAAATTTATTCAATTTCATAATTAAGTTAATCTAATACAACAATGCTAAAATTTTTCTTTGCTTCTTATGAAAACTGCATGATTCCTGTCTCTTTTCTTGATTCAAAAATGTGGTTCGGTTGCCTTTCTGTGCAATTACTTAATTATGAGTAACTTCTTAGTGGTCACTTTTAGAAAACAAATGTGGATGGTGATAAAAGTGAAAGCATTTCGTTCAATTGCACCTCCTGGTGGTTTGCTTCACACAGTCTTTTCGTCTGTGACGAAAAATACTGGGTCTGAATAAAATGAAGTCAAAGATCGTATCTTGATTTAAATTTGGCTCTATTTACTTGTATTACACGCAGGTTGCACAATTTCAAGCATTACATTTCGTAAGAAAAGAACGTCTACTGATGTGGGTTCGAAAAGGTTACGTCAGGATCAAGGCATTGAATATTTTTTTCTTTGACAATGCAGTACCGGACACAATGAAGGACAGCGAGAATATTGTGAAAATAATCTCGTACGACTGTACGATTAAGTATTTTTGCAATGATTTCAATTTTAAAACAAATTCGATGAAATCTGTGTAAAAAAATTTACAGCAATTTGTATCTGCTGATCGATAATTATAATAATCGATCGCCGGATAAACACACGAGTAAAGAGTCTTACTGGTTTGATGTATCGTGACGTGACATCATCCTTAAAGTTTGAGCATGTGAATAAAATGCGAATGGTCAAACTTTTTAAATATATTCAGAGCAGAATTTATACCATATTCATAACTCTGCCAATAAAGGGCCCACCCATAAATAACTTAACACATTTTTCCCAATATTCTACCACTCCCCTCCCGCGTAACAAATAGTAACAAAGTGGTTTGGACCCCCCCCCCCCTCTGCCTATGTTACGTAATTTTTTCAAAGAATAAATTTTAGTTACTATCCGATTCAACTGAATTACCATATTATTATACATTTTTGAAATTAAAAGGAAGAAAATTACACCAACATGGAACATACAATAAAGATTATGCATTTCTTGCGAATGAAAACGTATAAAAAGCTTTGTCATCTAGTAGAAGAATGTTAATCCAAAACTTAATTTTTTACATTTTTTAATGACTTCCATATTTCTTCAATTATTTAATATTGTTTATGCATTTTTCTATATTTTTCGGCAATCGATGCATGACCTAAAATAACCTAAACATTTTTAAGAAATATTGCAATAATAATAAACGCTAATAAAATGTAATATAAAGAGAAATATACAACTTTCACAAATCTTTTATTAAATCACATGAGCTTATATTTTTAACAACAATTTAGAAGATCAACCCCCTTTACAAAAGGTTTTAGATAGTATTTTACTTCCTGTTTAAGCTGTCATCAAATCTAGAAAACTAGATCACCAAATTTAAGTGTGTATTTAGCAAATAGTGCAAAGCACAATAAACTTAAAAAACGTTGAATGATTTTGTGGGTAGTAGTAATTTAAAAAATTGTAAATAACCTGTGCTTTTATGCATATATTTTTTAAATGCCCTAACATATTTCAAACTCTTAAAAATCATTGGAAATACCTTGAAATATTTGAACATAGATCTCTTCAATTCGATCAAATCCCTCGATCCTTGTGAATAAATTCTTTAAAAGTTCATTAAAGTATTATGAAATGTCTTGAAATCCCGCCAATTTGAATGAAATCTGATGATATTCCTTGAAATTAATTGGAATTTTTCAATTTCTTGAGACTTCTTTGGAATCTTTTGAAATACCCTAAACTTTTGAGAATTCTTTGAAATTTCTGAAAGTCTATTGAAATTCGTTGGAATATTTTAAAATACCCTAAAATCTTCGGAAATGCCTCGAGATATTTGAAATCTCTTATAACCTTTGAGATGTTTTGAAAGCCCTAAAATCTTGTGAATAAATTCATTGTTGTATTTAATTATTATAAAATCCTTTGAAACCCCGTGAAGTTATATGCAATCTGATGATATCCCTTGAAATTCCTTGAAATCCTTAAAATATTTGAAGTCCTATGAAATTCTTTGAAAGAAAATTCATCAAAATACCTTACTGACAGCCTGTAAAATCCTTTAAAATTATATGAAATCATCGCACATCTGATAGAATCCGTTAAAATCACATAAAAATCCCTTGGAATCTTTTGAAATACCCTGAAATCTTATAGGTTCTTTGAAATCTCTTCAAAGTCTTGAAATCTATTGAAATTCCTTGGAATATTTAAAATACCCTTAAATCTTTCCCATTTTTTAAATCTTTTGAAATACCTTAAAATATTTGAAAATCTCTTCAAATCATTAAAATTCTTTGAAATCCCTAAATTCTTGTGAATAAATTGTTTGTAGTTTCACTAAATATTATAAAATCCGTTGAATTCCTATGAAATTACATAAAATTTAATCATATTCCTTGAAATCCCTGGATATATTTTAAGTTCTATGAAATCTTTTGATATCCTTGAAAATTCCTTAAAATACCTTATTGACAGCCTTTAAAATCCCTTAAAATTTTTTTAAATCCTCTGAATTTTATAAAATCCCGTGATATCCATTCAAATTTCTCAAAAATCCTTTGAAATATTTGAAAATCTTGGAAATACCTTGGAATCTTTTCAAATATCTTCACTTAACCCGATAAACTTATAAAATGTGGAATGAATTTGCAGGAAAAAACTTTGTTTTTATTGATATTTTTATACAGAATCAGGAAAAAATTGAAATACTAATTGTAATTATACTTATTGAATTCTTTATAACATTATTATAATCTTTTTTTGTAAAATGACTAAACTTCAACGTTATTTACTATAATTGATTCTACATGCATTTCATATGAGGTTGATTTGTTAAAAATTTTATGTAACAGTATCGATGCCCCCCCCCCCCACCCGGGGGGGAACTTTTTCCGGAAACCCCGGGCCCAAAATCTGTTACATAATTTATGGATGAATCCTAATCAAAATTTCCTTTCTCTGCCTCCTTTTCGAACCTTCCATTCATCCACCCATCCTCTTCCTCATCTTCCTGCTCTTCATCATCTTCGTCCTCTTTGTCCTCTATACTCTATACTCTATACTCTACTCTACATCTTCATCATCTTCGTCCTCTTTGTCCTATTTGTCCTATTTGTTCTCTTTTTCCTCTTTGTTCGCTCTGCTCTGACCTCGTTATTTTCCTTGTCCTCTTTATCCTCTTCGTCCTCTTCGTTCTGGTCCTCCTATTCCTTCTCCTCTTCCTGATCTGACCTAACTAACTTAGACCTAGACTCGACCTTTCATATTAAACCCTTTAGAAATTATCAGATTTGTACCAAATCCTTTATCAAAGAGCCATGAAATTTAACCACACATGGGAATGTAGATGTAGACCCAAATATATAGAGCATTATATACTTTTAACCCCACAAGTGTGTTTTACGCTTTCAGCATCTGCATTATGACACAGGCGTTACGTTAACACATCTCTTGTTTCTCTCCAACCCTTCTCTGTATGCTGTCCTCACTTGGCACCCATCCACATGCACACATACATTCACTCGGTCAGAAGCAACCGAACTTAGTTTAATTAAGCCTCAATTACCTAATTAGTCCGCTCGAAAAAGGCGTGCAGTAGTCTGGATTATCCCACGACGTGAGGTAATCAGCTTTCTCCATAAGCGAGCCTTGGATGCTCCCTCACATGCGTCCCAACCAAAATCGCGTCGACGCAAGACAATAGGGAATAAAGCGTAGGCTTTCCGCGTGGTGCGTATATACCTATGTGAATCGCAGTGTATATGCCCGGTGCGGTGTTATCCGACCGTATTTACTCCTTCCGCACCACCTTCCGCACCTCCCTCACCATCCTCTGGTCGCCTAAGTCGTCTTCATGATCCCGACCATATCTGTATCTGTGCACCAACTACTATTAGGTCTCACACAGGAAGTCGAGCGCTGCGCAAGATAACTTACTCCTATATAAGAACAGCGGAGGTCCGGAGGATCACCACATTTCAGCCTCTGTATTCGTTCTCAGTGACCCGTTCGTTTATCTCAAAAAAATGGATAATATCGTGCCTAAGGTAGATAAACCTTTTAAAAGTACTTCTTCAAATTCATCCCCTTGCAACCAATATCAAACGCATAGTACATTACTCAACATCCCATACATTAGTTTCTGTCAATTGAGCGATTGGGTGCAATGTAGGTACTACAGTTTTTTAAGTGACAGTTCTATTGACAGTTCTCGAGTGCAGTATAAATAAGAAATAAGAAAAGTGATGTATTTCAATGCAGAAAGTGACTGAAATATATGTATAGCAGTGCATTCTCCCGCGTGGGACTCAAACCCGTGAGTCGATGGAAAGAGGAAAATAGACCTAATAGTTTCGGGATTAAAAATGACAACTGAAAGCGATGCAACCTTATTCTGAGTAATGTTTGAATTTCCCTGGTTTATCAATGAATATATAGTTTGTAGGATGTATATTCTGTCATTTATAAACACAAAATTATGGGGAGGGTGTACCCTAATTTCAAACAACCTCAAATACTGATATTACAAGGTTACCAATTTTTCTTCGCACAATAATTGAATGCAGATTAATCTCCTAAAAAAAAATTAATCGTCAAAAGTTTTTTTTTCTAAAACTGGATTAAACGTATACCTTCTTCTACAAAACTGAAGATTAGAAACTGTTATTTTTTCAAATTCACGCGTCAAGTATTTTAAACAAATAAGGGTTTTCTGTATTTTAAAACATTCATATTTTTCAAACTAAAATATGCAGGAAAAAAATATTCTTAAATTATGTTCTTGGGTGTTTACGAATATTTTGTTTAATCAGAATAGTTGTATTTAATCTAAAACTAAATTTTTCTAAAATCATTAATATGCATGAAATGGATTCCTATTTCTTCTAAAACTGATACATCCTCTACAATAGTGCATTATTTCATTTCTAATAAGTCACTAGTTTACTTATATATTTTACATTGATCTCAAGTGGCTACTAAAACGGGACGTAATGCACGGATGAAACAATATTTTATTAATCCAAGAAAAATTGTATCGTCTCAAGAAGATGTAATTGAATAAAGAAGCTTGGTTTTCTGTAATCACGTACATTTTCTTAAAACAAGGGAAATTTTCTTGAATGATACAAATATTTTGTCGTTCGTATTCGTGCCGATACTGCCTTGATTTAATGCTAATTTATTGCATTGTATTTTAACAAAAATATCTGAAACAAATAAAATAGTTGTTTTCTAGAAGAAGTTGTATAAAAACAGAACTTATTTTATCAAAGCTATTAGTAAGTCATCATTAACAACCGCACGGAAAATAAAATAGTGGACCATCATATTGTCGAATTCGATAATGATTACAATTGAAATTCTGATTGAATATAGTAGTTCTGTCCTCTGTGAGAGATACAGAGGATTTATTAAATGAAAAAATTTTCAAAACCATTTTTAATTCTTAGAAAGAATGTGTAGTTTGAGAAAACGCTTTCTTAGCTTTATATGTACGGTTCACTTGAGTTAAGCAGTGCTTGAATCGGTTGTACTCGGATGGGGTTCGTAGCCTTCTGCTCTCTAATGCTCCTGCCGACATAAATTCATAAAACAGTAGACATCAAATGATTCCTAAGTTATAGCTTATCAAAGCAAGTCGCTTTTTCGATTTTTTTTTTAAATTCGTATTCTCCACATTTTTGTACATCAAAATTCATATAATTTTGTATTCCCTCTATTTGCCAACTAATTGTTATAAAAATTATTTATTGGATGAAGAAAAATGAACAAATATCTATTAAATAATGATAACAATTCACAAATTTGATATTCAAATATATAATAAAACTTTAGACGTACCGAAAAATAGGGCAACGCAGTTTCATTATAGTCACAATGAATAAAAAGTGCACATTTTCCAATGGACCATATTTTCTAGCACCCGAACAATATTCATGCAAATTTTGACATGAACACAATATATTTTTCGTCCTGCAGATTTATTTTTGTAAGAATTATAGTTATTGTGGGGAAAGCGGTTCATGGTATTTTATTATAAACCAAAGGAAAAATTGTTTTCCTTGATAATCACTCAGTTTATAAGATAAAAATGCCTTTCACAACGTTCAAAAAGTAGAAAATATATCAAATTATAAGACGTATTGTAATATTTCTTGTTTCTCATACATGAGGTTAAGAAAAAATTTAGTTATGTTCCAAAAGTAATAATTTCATGTAAAGGTTTCCTTCCAAGCTTTTTTCTTTCCTTCTTTTTACAAGTGAGCGACACAGCCCCACATTAAGGGGTAAAGTAGCTCACAGTTCAAGGGATGATAAATATTTGTTTATGAATCAAATATATGTTTGTGCCTTATAGTACGAAAGAGGGTCAAATAAAGATGATAATTAAAAGTATCAATAGTTACTTTAAATTCCTTCTCGCACTTTATTTTATAAAATCGAAAGAAACGAGCCACTTAGCCCCATTATACGGTTATTCCTGAGAGAGTTTTGATTGTCGTTAAGTGTTGTGAATTAAATTGAGAATGACGAGAAATCAGCTCTATCGATCGTGTGATAAACAATGCTTTTAATATTACTGAAATCTCAAAATCTAATTAAACAGCCACCCCTTAGAGTCCACTCCGTTCACGCGAGGTCAGGTGATAAGTGCATTGAAATTCGGGAGCGAGTGATGGTGCGTTCCTGTGAATACTTAATAGATGGATCTCTGGATCGGCGGTTGAATGAGACACGACTCGCATATTTTGAAGTCTCAATTCGCTCAAGTGAATTCGAGCGGTCGTGCAAATCGTCCTCCTCGGGTTTAGCCAATGCCCGATGGGCCAGAAAGGGTGACTTTGACGACGTCCAAACCTCCCTTCAAAACCACTTCTCCCTCCTAATTACTCTTTATAATGAGAGGCTTTACTACTCTTCAAACTTCTTGCCAAAAGGTTTTGATTATCCTTTTTTTAACTTTCGATCAAAATTACGAGGGTAAAAGAACCTTCGATTAATTAAAGATGGTGTATGCTGTACTTACGTCTCAAGTGATTTTTATTCCAATAATTTTATTTTTTATTCGATTTCATCCCTTTTTGGATTCAAGAAAACTTGAGAGCTATTGCCTGAAAGATTTTCTACGCTGTCTCAAGTGATTCTAACGTTAAATTTGAATTAGCTAAAGTTACTTATTGAAAAACAAAAAGTCAGTTAGCGATTCATTCAGCCATGCTAACTAATTTTCATTTAAAAATCGCTAACTTTAGTCAACTTTAATCAAATGAAATAATTGAAATGTTTTATTTTATGAGTAATTTTTTTGAATATTTAGAAAAATTATTTCCACTCAAGATACATAGTAGAGTCAAAGTTGCCGAAAAAAGCCATTTCTGGAACAAATTAGAGACACGTCAATTGTTATCCCAAAATGTTTATATCGACGTCTCCACTGCAGAAAGCTCCAAGTTCTTTTCGCTCTGTATACAGCTCTAAAATACATTGATTCCCTATCCTTTAGGAGCTGTATACGAAGCAAAAAGAAGTTGGAGCTCTCTTCAGTGCAGCTGTCGATATGTACATCATTTTAAAGCCCTGAAAAGTTTGAGGCTGATTTCTTAATATATTGTTTGTTGTTAACAAAAAACGTGAAATTGCAACATTTTTTTGACACTTTTGCTTGAATTGTTAATTTCGATTTACCAATACTTAAAATGTGTATTTAGAGTATCTTTAAAATGTGTCCTTACCGAATATCCTACGACAAATAGTTTACGAGATATGAATTTGTTAATTAGCATTGTGCGTTTTCCAGTGAAGACATAGTTGAAAGTATCAAAAAACATTTTTTTTTCAATTTCAGACTCCAAAAATAATAGAGGGGTGGGGGCGGATTTTTTTTTTGGTTTAGGCCAAATATCTAGCAGATTATGTATTTTCAGGAACAAGTATGGTTAAGATGTCAACAAAATTTTTCCCATCATTTATAAAAAATCATTATATACAATAATTTCTTCCCATACTTACAGCTGCCAGCGAAATTCGGTGATATTTTTTATAAAATTTGTTTGAATAATATTTTTTTGCAACTTATATATTGCAAGTAGGATTTTGTGAAAATAATAATTTGAATCTACCTTCCTGAATCGTTATATACCATTTTTAAAGATTTTTCTGGCAGCTGTAATTTTGGAAAGAAAATTATTGTTTACAATGATTTGTTATAAACAGTTTGGAAAAATTTGTTGACATTTTAAACATACCTTTTCCCGAGGATGCACAATCTGTTAGATATTTCAGCAAAATTAAACTCAACAGATTTTTTTTAGAAAATATGAACGTTTAAAAAAAAGTGCTCACCCATCCCTCTGTCGTTTTTAGATTCTGAAATTCAAAAAAAAAAAATGTTTTTCAGTACATTGAACTATCCACTTCAAGAATCCAATAGAAAAAACCCGATCGCTACTTATTTGCAACAATGAAAATTCATAATCGGTTTGTCTCTACTGATGAAGGTACAATGTTAATTAACAAATTCGTATCTCGTAAAGTATTCATTATAGGATACTCCCTAAGAGCTCATTTCGAAGCCTATTTTATACTCTAAAAACAAAGTCTCATACAATTTCCACCTATCTTGGAATCGAAACTTACAATCCAAGCAATCTTGTTTATTTAATGTTTCACTTTCACTTTTTTGATAATAATGAATAATTGAATGAGAAATCAGCCTCGAACTTTTTAGGGCTTCAAAAGGACGTATATATAAACATTTTAAGATAAAAATCTTCGTGTATCTAAAAAGTTGTATTTTCCCAACAGTACATTTCTTAATAGTGAATAAATATATAAAATTAGACATTCAAAATTTGTTTTTGAGTTAGAACTGAATTATATGTGCAAAAAACAATTTTTTTCAGTGTGTTAACTGCACATTTTTATGAAAGAATTTTGACATATACTTGAAATTTCTTTGGCTTTGTTAAAAAAAACATTCCATCGTTTTATTATTAGGAAAAAAAATTTCCTGTATTAAAAATTTGTAATAAGGCCTTTTTCAGCAAATTGATAGATCTTTGCACACATTGGTTCAAGCTGAAGAAATTTCAAACACATGTTAAAATTTGTTCAACAAAATTTGCAGTTAACGGAATAGAAATTTTTTTTCAATCTTAGGAATTTTCCAATCTATGCACAGAACAGAAGATTATCTAAGCAATCTTAGTCCACTGCTATACACGCTATGATACAGATGTAACATTAGTACACGCTAGCGGTACTCCATACCGCACTTTCGTTTTTAATAATAACAGAGGCCCACAAAAAAGCTAGAGGTCAGAGTATGGTAATCATATGCTTTTTGTGGTTCTGAATAAGAATCTGACATCAGTTTTCTCCTAGCACGTCAGGGTTTCTCCCTAGACGCGGACAAATTTTCTAGAATATCAGCTTTTCGGGTACGAAATTAGTCTTCGTATTGAAATCGTCTGAAATAGGTCAGAACATGATATTTTTATATATTCTTGTGCTCAGAATAAGAATATGACATTAGTTTTCAACAAGCACTTCCGGGTTTCCCCCTGGACGCGGAAAATTTCCTAGAAAAGCACTTTATGGATTTACCCTCTGGGCTTTTAATTCATCTTTCTGGATGAATTCAATACCAAGGATAATTTAATACTTGGAAAAGCTGATTTTCTAGGAAATTTCCGCGCCCGTGCTGGTGGAAAAATAATGTTAGGGTCTTATTCGGCGCACCAAAATACATAAAGATATCATACCTAACCTGTTTCCAGACGATTTAAATATCAAGGGTAGTTTCATACCCGAAAAAACTGATTTTCTCGGGATTGATTTTCGGCGTCTAGAGGGAAACCCTGACGTACTGGGAGAAACTGATGTCAGATTCGCATTGAGCACACCAAAAGACATAAAAATATCATGCTGAGCTATTTCCAGATGATTTTAATACCAATAAGGGAAATTTCATACCCGAAAAAGCTAATTTTCTAGGGAATTTTTCGCGTCTAGGGGAAAACTAATGTTAGATTCGTATTCAGTGCCCCAAAATACATATCTCAAAACTCTTTTTTTTTGGGCCTGCGTAACAGATTTTCTTTCCTGGAGTTTGTCAATAGAACTGATGGACAAAGTACAAAATTGGTACTGAGTACCGCAAAATTTGACTTAAGGGACCAGAAACACGTACACTATCTGTTGAATGGTCTAAATAACGAATACCAGAAGCAGTTAAAGTCAACCAATGAATATTAGCCGGGCATTTCCAGAAATTACGAAAATGCGGTACAGTACCGCTTAGCGTGTAGTTCCCAGTGGGCAAAAACGATAAAGACCGGCTAAAAAACGTCCTAAGTCAGTCCAAATAACGTTCCTTAAACATACAATGTTCCAGAGACGTTTTAAGGATGTATTTGGAACATGAAACGTTTTCAGAACATTATTTTAGTCTAACTAAGGACAGTTTTTGAAACGTTCAAATAACGTCTTTTGACTTGTATGTCCAAGAAACGTTTTTAGGGCGTTACAATTACGTTTTTAAACTTCGTGCCCACTGAGTTGTGGGTTAAATTTGGAGGGCTTACTATTGTCGGGCAAATACAACTTTTACCCACTGTAAGCATCGGCTACCCGAAAATAGTTTTTTTTCGGCTAAAGCAGCATGGTAAAACGAAAGTCTTATTTTTTTAACCATCATTTTAGCAGTGAACATTTAAAATTCAGACAATTATTGGCTTTAAAAATAATTAATTATTTTTAGTCAATTCGATTACATATTTAGAGAGCCCATTTCATTTATTTTTATTCAAGCAGCAGCTTAGTTTATATATCCGAAAATTTTTCCAATTTTTTTTACATTTTGAAAAAGAGAAATCATCTTACTGATTTGTTTTTATGCTTATCACACAACTTATTTTCCATCAGAACATAGATTGAACTTTCTTAATAATCATTTTCAGCCTGAAAGTTCCTACACTCGACTTTTCTTTACGGAATAATTTTTTCTAATGATTTTGAAGTATTTTACACTCAAAACCAAAATGAAACATGAATCCTTTTTCGAAATAGGTAATATTTAAATTTCAGAAAATTCCTTTTTTACGCATTTAAAATGATTATTTATGAAATGTTATTCTGCATTAAAAACTGAGTGAAAAAAAAGTATTATAAAAGAAATTTATAAACCTAAAACTGCGCTTAATGGAGGATTTTGTATAGCATAGAATTGTTTTTTATCATTAAAATGATTAAAGCATTTTTCCACTCGACTTTTCTTTATTCTTTATCACTTTTGGATAGTTTTTGAATGTTTTACATCTTTAAAAATAGTACCGAGCCTTCTTCGAAATAAATGATGTCCAATTCATATATTTTAATTTATTGTTTAGAAAGTGTTATTCTACAGTAAAGCTGAGTAAAAAAGTATTATAAAGGAACTGAATAAATTGTAAACAAATTTTTGTATAGTGGAAAAGAGTTTCTGGTCATTAAGGTCATTAAAGCGTTTTTGCACATGCTGTTTCTTAATTGTTCAATATTTTTGGATAGTTTTTAAAGATTTAAAATATTTAAAGAAAACAGTATTGAACCGTTCTTGAAATAAGTAAAATTAAAGAGATTGTTTCACACATTATTAATTAATTTTCAGGAAGTGTTATTTCACACTAAAAAATGAGTAAAAAAGTATTGTAAAAAAATTGGATTAATTAAAAACGGTGTGTTTTATGGAGGTTTTCGTATAGCTGAAAATAAGCTTTTGTCATTAGGGTTATTAAAGCGCTTCTGAACTCGATTCTTCTTTATTTCTTATTACTTTTCGACAGATTTAAACGTTTTAAATATTTAATTAAACGAGTATCCTGCATTTTTTGAAATAAGTCAAATTAAATTATATGTTTAGAAAGAACATATGTGTTTATTTAACAGACAAAAAATTATGTATCACATAATTTTGTTTGAATTTACTATACTATAAAAATTAAACTAAGAAAACAACGTTTTAAAAGTTGGACAAAATTAGGAAAAAAATGTATTCTATTGAAGTCTTTTCAAGATTATAAATTTGCCTTTGAACTACTTACAAATCATCAGAAAAAGGCTTTCTTTGAAGAAGCATTGAGTTCAACCACTCTAAGGTTGAAGATGATTTGGAAAAATACTGATAAAAAATTTTTAAGAATCACAAAAATTCCAAATAACTTGAATAATACCGGCCAAATGTTCTATTAACAAATTTGGATCTTTATTAGGAATTTTTTTCAACAGAATATTTCCAGTTTCCAACTTTTTACATCTATCATATTTTCTCGAACAGTATTATTTTCACGAAATCCTAAAATAATAAATGACAAAATAATCAGGTTATTCAATGCATTACATGATCACAACATTTGATTATTAATTTATTGAAAATTGTTCTACAATTGTTATCGTGTATCACGTTTCCTCTCATGCTACTGATTTCTTATGTTATTTTCATTGAACAGGTGTCATGATTAATAATTGATAGTTCGTGTACTGGAGTGAATTTCCGCAAAATGAAAGCGTTTGAAATTGGAATTAAAGCAACCAGTTACAATCGAATGCAACTGGCAGGTTGCATAAAGTAATTCAGCATCAATCTGTTTGGCCGTTAGTGTGCGTTAGCAACCCTCAATAGCACTTTTACATTGGAATCCTATTACTCACAGGCAAGCGTGAGGCTATTGTTTAACCACGCAAAACATTGTGAACGAAGAGACAATTTATTCTTCAATTAAACTGACATCACCTTTTCGTATATATTCTGCAATCTGTATTACAAAATCTACATCAAGTTGTCAGTAGTTTGTGATATCTCCCTCTTTGTTTAAACCATGTTTTATATATTAATTGACAGTGACAATCACTCTCTTCCAAGAGCATACTATTTTTCATTCATTCCCTACGATTACCATTATATAAAAATGCCTCAAACAAAATTTATTCGATGTCAAATTCATCTACGTAATCCAATTAATTTGAAATCGTATTATTTAAACGTGATTATTCGTGTCGGTTAAATGAATCACGTGTATAGGAAACACAGGCACTGGCAAATTTTATTTACAATTAAAGATTTTGTTTAATTTTAGCTATTAATCCATTTAATCGCAATATCAGTGTTACTAACTGTTGGAAATAATTGGATGCATATTTTAAATACAATACGTATTTAGTATAATGATATATACTCTGGAGAGATTTCTCTTGAAGCTTAATATCGAGGGAATATTTTGTACGTAGGGAAATGAAAATGAAAACAATATAAATTGTAAATTTTTTCATATTTATGCAGATCGTGTTAGCGTTGGTGGTGAATGCGTGCTTAGTTTGGTGTGAGCCACCCTTGAGTAACCAATACGGAGTGCCAGGAAATTTCGCTGGAAGCAATAACCAAGGAAATCACGGCGGCGTAACAAACAGTTATGGTGCCCCTATTGGAGACGGCCACGATGAGAATCAAGATTACATAGACAGTCAGGTAACTACAGTAATTACACTGAACGTATATCAAACTTGCAATCTGTCATGAATCGTAATCTATCGAGAACAATTACTCGATGTTGAAATACCAGAAACACAATTTCTTAAGCGTATCAAAATTAAATTTGAAAGATCATCAGCAGCAATCATATTTTACTATCAAGAAATTATTATTGAGATCACAGTCCGTCCCCCTTTTCACCTAATACATTTTTCGCCCCCCCCCCCCTTAAATTTAACAAAATCCTCTGAAACACCTGAAGTCCAGATTTTTAACCCAATTTTCCTCTTTTTTTAATGATTTCGATTTATTTTTTAAGAATCATTAACAGAAATTCAAGACATGAGAAAACAAGACGCTTTGAAAGGTGATTTTTTACGAAAATAGATGAATACATTTTTTTGAATTAAATTAATGTAGGTAGTAATATTAAACTAAAATTAAAGTGCTTCAAATTCGTAATATTTCAGAAAAATTATTTTTACAAACTCTTAACCAATTCCTTAAATATTAATTCTTGATAAAAATATAATAGCTGTCATTTTAAAACAAAGAATATATTTTAATTTTGAATCAAAAATAGTTTAATGCAGAAAAAACCTTTTCAAAGTTCATTAAAAGAAAAATTGAATTTTCAAGCTAACAAAAAATTTTCGCAAAACAGTTGCATTTTTAACCCCAAAACATAAATTTTTAACAAAAAGGTTCATTTTCAACCAATAATGGAATTTTCTACCAAAATAGTTAAATATTTAATACAAAAAGACAAATTTCAAACAAAACAGTTGCATTTTAAACCAAAAATGATGACTTTTTGAAAAAATTCTTGAATTTTCATCTAATTAATTAAACTGCTAACTAAAAAAAAATTCTCAACTAAACATGCAGTTACATTTTTAACCAAAGAGGATGGAATTTCTACCAAAAGCGATGAATTTTTCGACCAAAAAGACGAATTTTTAAGAAATTAGTTGCACTTTTAACCAAATTGTTAAATTGTCAAATAGAAAGGATGAATTTTCTACAAAAAATTTAAACTATCAACCCGAAATTATGAATTTTTAACAAAATAGGTACATTTTTAATCAAACAGATTAATATTCAACTAATATGAGTGATCTTCAACCAAAAAAATTAATTCCTAACAAAGTAGTTGAAATTTAAACAATGTAATTGAATTTTCAACCAAAAAGGATGATTTCTCAACAGAAAATTTAATAATTGATATTTGAAACAAGATTTTAATTTTCAAAGAAACCAGTTGAATTAATGAAAAAGACAATTTTTCAATAGAATAGTTGAACATTTAACCAAAAAAGATTGTTAAGTTGAGAAGGAAAAACGATTTTCAAACAAATTATTGAATTTTCAAGTCAAAAACATGAAAAGATGAATTTTTTAAAACATTTGAATTTTTAACCCGAATTGATGAATTTTCAACAAAAAAGTTAATTTGTAACCAAATAATTGAATTTTCTACGAACATAGTTCAGTTGAGAACTAAATAGGATGCCTTTTTAACAAAATTGTTGAATTTTCAGCAATATAGTTAAAGTTTCAAATAAATAATAAAATTATGAATCAGACAATATGTTCAGCCATAAATATAATAGTTCACTTTTCAACCAAAAATACATTCATTTTCTTATTGGTTTCTTTTAATAATTCAGTTTGCATTTAAGTGCAAAATAAATAGACCATTTAATTCATTTTAATACTTGTAAAACATGTAATCAAAACATAAAACGGCGTATCAGAGAATTGTATGTTAGTTTTTGCAAACTTCGTATTTCAAACAATTGTAATCTTTTCATAATTTTGTTAATTTCGTAAATAATTATTTTTTAATTTCTGTTTTCTCTACTATAATCTTTTTTCATTTGCTATTCAAATTTTTTAACATTTGAGAGCTTTCAGCTGATGAAAATCCACCAGAAAAAACTTAAGCCGCTAAGAAAACAATAACAGAAAATGTAAACCTTTTAAATAGTCATTTTTCGGTTTTTGATTCGGTATTAGAAAGAAATGTATGAGAATAAGGAATGAAAATTTTTCTACTGAGAAGCATACATTTGTGAAAATACAAACATGAGAATTGTGCAATTCTATTGGCTATATATTTTTTAATCTTTGATCTTCTTGAATTTTCTGTGATATATTTTTAACAGTAGAAAGTGTTAAATTAAGAACATAAATGACTAGAAAATTTGATAAAGAAAAGACGCTACTATTTTTTTCAATATTCACGAGATACACATATGATATAAAGCTGTTCTCAATAACAAATGAAATCCTCTTTTAATTTCCTTTTTTCCCTAAAATTGTACTATTAAACGGCTGTGATTGCCGTGATTACGAAAATATACTCGTAGAAATGATATGCTTTTACAGGAAAAACAATGTGTAATCTATAACCCAATTTGAGAATACCTGTAACGAAAATGAGTGTCTCTTCTTTAATAATGACTTCTATAATTAAGCATCTAAATTACCTATTAGAATATATATTTACACTTTTAAATCTTATAAGATCTTTCACTGCAGACAGAGTTTGAGAATTTACAGAAATAGGCTCCCATTGATTGATATAATGGTTCAAAGAATACCAGAAAATTTTGGCAAACTTATGTATATTTATAAATATTTGTTATTTTTTCTCTTAAAAATCATTTCAAAACGAAAATCAGATGAAGAAGTTGAGTTATAGAAGGTCTTAAATAGAGTGCGGTTGCCGCGCACCAACTAACCGCATCGCTAATTGGCGTGCAGTAATGTCTGGAACCTGGGTGGTTCCAATACTTTATGAAAATGATTTTCCTGTGTGAGTGTATACAAAATTTCACTTTCTTATTATTAGTTTTTTTTTTTTTTTTTGACAAACTTGAAAAATAATTCACATATTTTCTAAATGAAATTATCAAAAAAGTTGAATTGTAGGAAATCTATAATTAATAATACAATAATCAATGCCTAATTATTCTCTTGGCCTCACATATTTCAAGATGCTTTTTAGTATAAGTCTTCTTGCACCACAGTAAAGAAGTTATTTGTTTGAAGTGAGAGTCAAAGGGGCTTCAAATTTCCTTTAGAACTTTTTTTTCACTATTCACCCTGGTAAAAATTTTTTATAAAAAACACAATTACAGGAATTTACACGTTTTGTAGTCAAAAAGTAGGAAATTTAAACTAAAATAAAATACAACAATATGCAAAAGAAGTACAAAATTCATTGGAATAATATACAAAAGTTGTACCTTTCAGTAATTTTTGATGCAATTTATTGTATTTACTTGTAGGTTCCTGTAAAAATGGTATTTTCTTTTCTGTTTTTTTCTGAAAATTTTTTTCTATGCTTTGATACATAGTGGATATCTAGGTAACATTTTCATGTTAAAATGTTGCATAAAATAAATTTTTGCTTTATCTATGATTTATTATAATAGCAAATGTTTCTGGGAAACTTTTTAGCAATATTTCAACTTTTGTGAAATCTTGTATTGTGTTCTAAAGATTTTTAATTGCCACTATAATTTTCGTAAAATTAAAAGCTTTTTTATGACGTCCAAACACCCCAGTTAATAGAATTTTATATACTGTAGTTTTCTGGAACGCCTTGTAGGTTTTTACAACAGATTATAAAAAAATTATTAATAACAACTTCTACAAATATTCAAATTGTAGAAATATGTACTCGATTGTTATTTTTTTACATTTCCACTGTGAACAATTTTTCCACCAGGGGTACACCAGGGTACCCAGAACTTTTTTGAGTGATTTCAAATGTTGTGCAACACACTGGTTGAATTACTAAATTCTAATTTAATTGAATTTATTCTATTTTGATTTAATCAAATAATTTAAACCATTAAGCCAAAAATGAAATATCCTTCGTATACATGCAAGCAGATAGGGCTAATTATCTTTTTTTCACATGAGCAGCACCTACTAATTATTGTCGCAGCAGTTAAAATATCCATAACCATCAAAAGTATATAAAATGGCACTATGAAGATAGTTAACAAAGCCATAATTATAAAGGCAAACGATCAGTACAAGCGAAGTTGCTCCACTTTCCTTTTCAGTCTGTAATGAGGTTTAGCCTACATACACTTCATACTTGTTGAGAACTTGCATGAGCGTTGAGCTCCAGTCGGTTCCCGAATCTATCTGCAACTACTCAATGAGAATGACGAGCTCGCTAATAAACCTTCAACTAATAGGAAACTCGACTGACGTAACCGCGTAAAGAGCTCTCAACTCTGTTTTTTCCCGGGCACGTCTTTTAATCAGTGACTAAAGGTTGCAATAAAGTGTCCTGTGAGATACTTTCTCCTTACACGAGATGGCATGGAGTGCAAATTTCATTTAATTATCTCACGGAGATTGCTACTCACACTATATGTGATAAATCCTTTATCTGAATGATTTAATTTTTTTGGAAAAGAGAGGACATTAGTGCATTGCAGAGTTGGGGAATAGCTCGTTGCAAGAAACGAATTTAATGAACAAATGACTGCCCTGATAAGTTAAGAAAGTTACCAAGTCCAAAAAATGAAGCAAATTTTTAAAAAAAGGAAATATTTTGTTACCTTTAAATTTTGACTCAATTAAAACTTTTGAAATCTCTCAATTGATCGATCTTCGTCGAAACAAGGGATTCGCTGGAAACATGTAATTGAACTAGATTTACTACAATTGCGAAATGAAATCGTCAATCGACAATTCTGGTGAAACGCGATTCATTTCCAACCTGGTGTATTAAATTCAATATCCAATTGCTAAATTGCAATTAAAAACTTCATCCGTAAATTGAATTGAATTTAGAGTGAATTTGCAGAATTTGCAGAATTTGCAGTGGATTGTTTGGAACGTCTGTGGAGCAGTCTGTTGAAGTAAATTGACGACTCGCAATTAAAAGAACATGTTTTTTGAATAGTTTATAATGCCAATTATGTTAAAATTTAACAAATAATTTATTTCGCCTTAAAATAGCAAAATGATAATGATTTCTTCATATTTCTGAAGCATCTAACTTTGTTTAATTTGTATGCAAATTTAAAAAAATGTTTCAATTTTCGTAAAAACTTAATGTTTTGTATAACAATTCTAGTTTCGACGTCTTCAGTCTTTTGTTCCAGGTAATTTAGAGCATTCGTACTAAAACCTAAATCGACGGTTTCTATATTTTAGAGCTCCCTTTTCTGCTCATAATGCTATATGCAAAAGAGATACGTCCAAAGTACGCAGAATATTTAGTCATAAACAAGTTGTTCTCGAAGTATGATTCACAAAAATAGTAATTGTCCAATGTTTTTGTTATCGAAAAAGTGATTGACTCAAATGTTTATGAAGATTTCATTTACGTCATTTCACTTCTACTTTTAAGTTTTGAAATTGAAATCAGTTGAAAGCAATTCACAAGGCAGCCTTTCTATTAATTTCAGTTGCAAACCGTCAGATCAACATTTTCAATTCATCTCAATTGGATTTTTTTATGCAGTTTTTTTTTTTTAATTTAGAGGGAATATTTTCTAATATTTTTCTGTCAATATAATGTCAATTCAGAATCTCAAACTTTGTTTCTTCAAATTTTATCTTAAAAAACAAACAAAAAATTAAAATGTTGAAAAAAACACCCCATATTTTGGTCGAAATACTAATTTTCTGCTTTTGAATTCATTCTTAAAATTTCTATATTAATTGTACTGATAACTTTTCACTTGGCTGAGTTTCTTGAATCGTAGATGTTTTTGGCGAGATGTAATTTTGTTTGTCATGAACATTTTTATAAAATGAAATGCTTATTTTAAGTAAGAAAAATATTTCATATTCAACACTATATAATGCACATTGTCTTGCCAGCTTTTTTTAACTTCAATTCCTCTCCTACATCCTTCCCATACATATGCATGCTCGCATGTTTCTCCTTCCCGTTCACAGATTCCAAACTTTATGTTCTCCTTCTTTTTCCAATTCATCCAATCCCGACATTAGTCATTGAGGAAATGTGACAGTCTGTTAAGTGACCACTTATATGTTATTATATTCGGGGGCTTTATAACTAGCAAAATGAATTTATTTTGTTGAAATTTTGTAAAATAATTCCAAATATGTAATGCAATTTTATTATTTCGATTTTAGTCAGGGCACTAAAAACCTGTTCTCAGTTACATTACAACTGAAAATGTAATAAAATTGAACTATTTAAACAAAACAAACACTCAAATGGGTCAGACAGACGTGCTCTGATACATTTTGAACCACTCCCCAACATTTCAAAACAATATATTCGTTTTTATAATTATAAAGCAACCCAATATGATAACATATAACTGGTCACGTGACACACTGTCACATTAATAACATATTATAAGCGCTCAGAGAAATATTCTCTGGTGACCAAAGGATGTTTCTTGACACGAATGGAATTTCTTCATAAATTTAAGGTTAAAAGGATTTTCATATGTCTGTAAAGGTATCATTTTGCAGCAAACATCATCCTTTCGCTTATCCTCTTTTGACATTCTTCACCTTATATTGAATCCAAATAATTATATTTGTGTAGAAAAAGATATTCACGTGGATCACAATAAAACAGGCAAGCCGATTGTGCTTTTGATTCTAGACAACTTTTCCTCTGAGTTACATAAAATAATAAATAAATGTATATACAATCAGTTAAGATCATAGGGTTTTTCTAATAAGTCTGAGGTAGCAAATAATCCAGTAGAGTAGTCTTCAGAACTACTGTGATACAAGAAAAAATCGAATTTTTTGCATAAAAAGTGCAATATATTCAGAAGTAATTGATGAATCAAAATTTCTTGATAACTAGCAAAGATGTCCTTCAGATGTCCATGTCAGTTCAATTAAGGTCACAAAGACATCTCATGTCTGAAGGACGTCTTTAGAACATCATACATCTTTGGGACTACAGAAAAAACAAAATATAAACTTTACAGCGATTCCAGAGTAATCTTTGTGCAACAAAAATTAACTTCACGTGTTAAGATTCACCCACCAAATTGAAAATGGTTACTATGTCAACTCTATTGAATCTTGTTTTGTTTCGATGCGAAAAAATTCAACTTTATCTACTGGAGAATCAAAATATATTGAAAAATTCCACTTGGTGGAGAAGTTCCCACAATTTTGGAAATGTTTCCAAAAAATGTTTAGGGGTACAATTATGCTCTTATATTTGACTGTTCTTGAGAAATCATACTTTTTAGGACCCTTACTATCGCCAAAAATATCATTTGTTACGTATATTTCATGCTCGCAACTTATAATCAATTTTTTGTTAAATCTGAAAAAATTAGGAAAGTATTTTTTCACCCAGAGAAACAAACTGTTGTGATACGGCCGCCGAAAAATAAAAACAAGTTTTTTGTGAACCACCCTAGTATTGTTATAAAAAAATAAGATTCTGAGAAGAATAATCGGACTGATCTATTTTGTATGATCATGATAAACGTCTTCTATGATAGACTTCTTTATTGAATAAGAACGCAATATCTGAATGTGACAAATCGAACAATTTCAATTTGTTTATAATTAATTTCTAAGCTATTACAGTTGTTCTTACATTACAGATAATTCCCGTATAATTAATTCTTTGAAAAAATTATTGAATCAAGGGATTTGGAATGGGGATATCGGATTGCAAAAGGAGTTTGAGGAGATTGTAAAAGGAGTCTCAGCAGATGAAAAGTGGAATTCTTAATTGCGTAGGCGTCTGAGTGTTTCAAAAGGGGATTTTGGATTGGAAAAGGCATCTAAGAGGACAGAAAAACGGGATTTTTTATTGCAAAAGGAGTCATCGGCTCATTAAAAATAAATATATAACAAAAGAAGAAAGAATCAGAAAAACGAAAGACACAATGAAACCAAACTCTCACTCTTTTCCTGATTCTTTCCCCGTATTTTTTATACCACTGGAAACCAACATGTTTCCAGGCCAATTTAAACCTCATCATTAAAAGAATTTTTTGTTTTAAATTAAAGAAACAATTTCTCTAAACTAATCAAAGAAAAATTTGTATTAAAACAAAAATCTACTTCTTAGAATCAAAAGAAATTTCTTTGAATCAAAGAAACTTTTCGTTAACTGAGAGCCAATGAATATATTTCTTTGAATAATTGAAATTTCCCTGGAATCAAAATCACATTTGACGTCACTTTTCAGTCCCTATAGGGAGTAAAGAGTCGTTTTACTCCCTAGAGACGGAAAAGTGACGTCAGTGGTGTATGAAATCTTTTTTAGATATCTTTGTAGATCATGTTTATATTGATTAATGAACAACACTCAGAGATTCCGAGATGATACTCCTTCTTATGAAAATGTAATGTAACAAACCAAAGTTTTATAATAAAGACCTTTTTTGCCCCTTGAACCACTAACTTTCCAGTCGAACTCTCATTTAGTGTGGAAATGAAATTGTAGGAATAAAACCTTGGAAATTAATGTATTTAAGTTCACCTGATACATGGCCTTCAGATTATAAATAAAATAATTGGTCTGGTCCTTTTCGAGAAAAGTCATTTTGTCTGTTTGATTATTACTGAATTTTTTTTATTACACTATCACCCCTTACACCATCATCTCTTTTGGGGTAAGCTGAAACTCGTTTGGTTCTACCCTAGCTATACGTACTACTGGGGTTTCAGGAATTTTTAAATAGGTGTAGGAAAGGGTTGCATGGAAAAATGGATAGATTTCAAGTAAGCACAAAAACTAGTTTTCCTCCGAAAAAGCTAGAACAATTGTTTCAATTTTCAAATCAGAATTTTAGTGAGATACCAAACAACCACATAATCAATCACTGAAACACTACAACAAAATTTTAAGCAAAATTTACCATATTCCTCAGGCAACTATTTTAATTTTACATGAATTGATCACCAGAATCGATTTTTTCAATAAGGGGACTGTTTATTGTATAAATTTTCACCTCAAATTGTTGGTTACATGGCAGGATACCATCTAATCCGTGTTTTTTTTCATTTTTCAAGGTTTTTTGCTTTTTATTTCATTTTTAGCTAAACAAAAAAATGGACCTTTGCCAAAAGAACTTTTTCAAATGGACGAAAATGATCTTTTCTTATCATATTTTTTTAATCAGAGCAACTGTGATATAAAATTATGGTACCCACTAACTTTATTAAGGTCAATGTGACTTATCAACTTATTTTTAATTTGCACTGTATTTATGAGTAGTATTCGCATCTTCTTTTAGAACAGCAACTATTCTATTCTTGCACTTTTTGCATACTGTTAACAAAAGAAATATAAAAAATGTTATATTTTGTTCATTAATAATACTGAATTTATACAAATGGAATACAACTATTCATTAATTTTGAAAAATCACAGTTCAAAGCAAAAACATTTTCTTCGTTTCTTCTAGAGGTTTTCCTTGTAGCTTCCCAAATAAAAAAAAGTGGAAATTAAGAAATTAATTCTTAAAATTCACGCCTTGAAAATGCAAGAATTTTAGAAAAAGGCATTCAAAAATTGAATTATATTTTACATGATAATGTTCAACATTCAACATTTGAAACTCAATAACTTTCCAATCAAAACTTTGTTAATTTGAGGGTCTTGAAATTGGAATATAGCAATCTTGGTTTGTTTCATTAATTAATTATCATTGCA
This sequence comes from Andricus curvator, assembly GCA_932195095.1. NCBI lineage: Eukaryota > Metazoa > Arthropoda > Insecta > Hymenoptera > Cynipidae > Andricus > Andricus curvator. Next base: position 671,809 of record CAKNYM010053020.1, read on the forward strand.
ATATTTGCCGCGCTCTATGCAGCGCGTGTTTACTAATACTAGTTTCTATACAATTTAATTTTCGTACTTTTTAATTCTGTATTTGAAGAGAAATTATGTTTAGAATCAAGACAGGCCAAACACTAGAATTGCAACATTGCAAGTAGGGTAAGCCGTCGCGACTACAAACACTAGATGCGACAAACATTTATTGTCGGGCGGCTAATCGTTCCAGGAATCTAAATGCTCGCATTATGCAAGACTATGTAGTTGTGTACTTGTATGCATTTCGTTCCATGGGCGAGCGAGACCTGCTAGATCGCGTCTTATGAGAGTGCACACTGCACCCTCTTCCCAGATCGCTGATCTCCTTCCTTCTCTTCCTTCTCGCCCTTCTACCCCTATACCAATCACAGAAAATCCTAGAAAAATCCCCAACTTTATTTATCCTAAATTCGAAAACTTTTCTTGCATCCTTTTAATTCACGCAAAAATAAAATGTATTCACGGATCGATAAGAAGTATCGGTCAGCAGATAAAACTGCTGTTAATTGTTTTACACAGCATTATGCACCAAGAATGCATACGATATTTTTCATAACAAATACATGATTTCAGACTTTTTTCTAACACAGACATGAATTCTGCTCATGCGGAGGAATTTCGAAAACTTTATTTTTATTTGAATATGAATTAAGTAAATTCCGGAAATGTTGGATAATTACGGAAATTTTGAAAATTTATTGTAAATTTATAAAGTACCAAAAGTTTTGAAAATACTATACAAGTCTGAATTTAGAGCAAGGCTCAACATTCTTTCTCCTTTTTTTCGACAATTGTTATGAATGAATTTTTGAACATTTGAAGAATTTTGAAATTTTGAAAAGTGTTGAAATTTTTGAAATTCAAGGAAATTCAAAGTATCCAGCAATATTTTTTAATTTCCTGAACTTTGCGGTAATATATGGTATAATATAGTAATTTATGAGTATTTTATGGTAACTTATCGCTTCAAATTGGTCCAGTTTCTCAAACATTATGACAATATATATATATATATATATATATATATATATATATATATAATATAAATATATATATATATATATATATATATAATATAAATATATATATGTACCATATAAAAATACTCTACAGCAAGTCCGATTACATATCAAAAAAAAATTTTTTAGGGTTATTCATAAAATCAATCAATATATCGGGGATTCTAACGATATTAAGGGGCTCACAATAAAAACGTAGGGATAAATTTTGTTGCAGGTAGAATTAGAACGGTGTTTACTTTACCTTGGTTGTGATTTGAATATCTTTCGGACTTGGGGTACGAAATGTCGAATCATTACCTTTAGATATGGAGATAATAAAGATATTCGCTAGTTGCAGTGTACCATTCACTCTACAGCGGGTAATTTTTGTTGCAGATACATTGTAACCTGAAATGAGTGTTTAATTCACACTTTGTTTTTTCTGTGCTTTTATGGATATTTGACAATTATTTTGATAAATTAAAAATAATTTGGATAAAAACTGAGCTTAGCCTAAAAAAGTATCAAAAGATAATTAGGCTACAGAGAAATAATATCAAAATTATGTGGTAATTATATTTTATGTAGAAAAGAACGAAAAGAAACGTAACGAAACTTTCGTTACGTTCCTTTCTGTTTCTTTCGTCATAAAACTTTGAAGAACCACAATTTTGACATGGTGCCTCCGTGGCTGCATTATTTTTTAGTAATTTTGCATAATCAGCGCCGTTTTCAGGTAAATTATATTGAATTTACAGAAACAATGGGCAAAAATCAGAAAATTAAGATGATTTCCTTTTTTCCAAAATATCTCATCAGGCCCGCCGCTCTAGTCATTGGTGCACCCAGCGACTACAGTTAACTGGCTTGTTTAAATTTTCCCGCCGCGCTCGATATTTTTGTATAAATATTGACTGATTTTATAATTGATCCTAAAATTTTATTGTTCAATTTTAAATGGGACATGCTCAAGTATATTTCAATCTTTGAACCGATCGATTTCGATTGGCCGCTGGAAAGTTATTTTGAATGATTGAATTAACTTTCTTGAAGAAAAAAATATCGCAGTTATGCTCATTAATCATTTCAGTTGCCACATTTTACTGAATTGAAACAAAAATATTGACCACAATTAACCGTTCTTGAGATATCATCTGAAAATCTTTAGTAAATTGCAATATTTCATAAACTAATTAGTATTTTTACCTGGAATTTTTGGTTTACATGTACTTTACATGTACTATAAATTTACGAAGTTTCATTCAGTTCGGTTATCTTGACCTGGAATCTTGAAAGAATATCGTGGACTCGCAGTGGCATCAAAAAGAGCTGTAATCATTGGTGTGTTATAAAAATTTAATTTTGCGCGAATTACTTTGCCATAAAACTATCTGAAGTTAGGATAAAAAATATCTCGGGGTTTTTCTGTGGAGCTGCATGCGGTTTTCCCGGAAAAAGGTCAGAGCGCTTTATTTAATTAGCTGTCGGTACTCGCAATCGATTCGTCAAGGATTTAACAAGAGTGCCATGAAGCATACCTTCCCGTGTAGAAATTATGACCGGGTTCGGGCCGGATTCCGGCAGGGTTGCCCTGCTTGTATCCGGAATCTGGCCAGGCTGCCCTGTCGGATTCTGGTTGGTTTCGTCACGCTGCGCTGGTCTGATCCCGGCCGGGTTATCCGGTCGGATCCCGGCTGGGTTACCCGGTTGGATCCCGGATACAAATAGGGTAACCCGGTCGGGATCCGACCGGGTTTTGACTGGGCTCCTCGATCGGATGCTGGTCGGGCTGCAAGAAAAAATTGTCAATAAGGAATTTAAAAAAAATAAGGCCAACATAGATTGTCAACAATATTTTTATTTGGCAGGTACATCGTGTTCATCATCGATTCTTTCTTCGCGGTCTCGATTGGATCCCTTTTTATTTCTGGCACCTCCCCAATACTGAAAAATATATCAGAAATTAATACTTCAATAAACACATTTATTTTTCTTCACGAAATTGAAAATTTCACAAAGAAAGTCCATAAAATTTATTAAGAAAGTTAAGAAATACAATATTTGAACCTATCAAAACTTACCTCCAATGTCATTCAGTGATTCTATGTTTAGCGCTCCGATATTTTCGGTGTCATAATCTCCATTAGAATGATCCGAATGATCAGAATCATCATTATTAGTTTCATTTTTTTCTCTGAATTTGAGAACTAGTCTACGCTTTTTCGCTCGCAACCGATTTTGATCGCGGACTAAGTTCTTTTTCTCCTGGTCCATTCTTTTCTTTAGATGATTTTAAGGTTATGATACTTCTATTATGCACCATTTTTGTCGTCTGCTAATATTGATTACTGTCTGTCCATTCATACGGCGCGGTGTATTGGTCCACACGTCACAAATTTTTTGGCGCACGTATTTGAAATTTGGTCTTTAGTGATCGAAAGTTTTTTTTTAACGTATGGGGAAAATTTTAATTTAAATTAGCAAAAATGAATCATTCAATATATTCTTAAAATTAATGTCATACAGTTTTTAATCAAAATAATTTTTCGACTGTCCGATGAAAATAGTCTTAACTCAAATCTACGAAAACTAAATGTATTAATTCTATTCTACTTCACTAGAATGTTTTATCCTCATACCCTAATATATAGTGATGCGACATTTTAATGAAGCAGAGTATAATTTATACATTCTGTTTTCGGAACTTAAAGTTAAAACTACTTTTTTCGGAAAAATCGTTTTATTCAGTAGGACAATTTCTTCAACATTTCCGAAACCTAGAAAATCCCGACTGGAATCTAGTCGGATACCAGTCAGCCGATTAAATAAATATTTGGCCGGGCTAAACCAGATTAAAGCCTGCTTTGTCCTAACCGGAATCTGGTCGGACGCCGACGAGGTAAATTACAAACAGTAGACCAGGTTAAATTATTTTTGTCCGATTTGTCCTGACTAGATCCTGACCGGAATCTAGTCGGATACAGGCCACGCAATTAAGAAATAGTAAACCGGGCTAAATCAGGTGTGGCAAGGTTTGGCCCGACCGGGTTCCGGTGAGAATCCGGTCAGATCCCGGCCGTGCAATTAACAAAATAGTATCCCGGTTTGACCTGGTCAGATTCCGGCCAGAAACCTTCTTCTGGCCGGGTCAAACTGGGCTATTTCTACACGGGTTTTAGAGCATCTCTTCTAAATAGCGCATTCAAATTAAACTTCGCTCACAGAAAATTCGCTTTTCATGATTACTTGATTACAATTGCCATTTACTTTCAATTCGCTTCAGACACGTTAGTTTCATGAAGGTTCATAATTTTATGAAAGAATTGACAAAACTTTTACACTGCCAATAAAAAATAAAGTTAAAAAATAAACTTCTTAAAACTGCTATCACGATCACCTCTATCATAAAAAATATTCTGCAAATTTACTATTATAAGATATATACCATGCCATTTTTTTAAATAACTGATATTTTCATAATTGTTCAATATTTTTTAAGTATCTCGTGCTCTTTTTAAATGAGAGAATTTGCTTTTATGATAAAATTTTCGGGATTTATTGTCAGCCGGAAACGCAAAGATAATCCAGAAAATTATAGCTTTTGTATATAACATTATAAAAAATCTGCATACGATCCTTAAACGAAAATTATTTAGAGTTTACGTTGAATTTCGTTTCAACTGGAAAGGAGGCTTGCAATAATAATAATTATAATCATAATAAGAATGTGACAAAAAATAAAAGAGTGGGGCCTAAATCTTAAACTGACTCTTAAAGAAATGTTAAGTTCAATATTTACGCCCCATCCTTTTATCATCAGTCGAATTATTATTATTATTACATCTCATTTTTGTCTCAGGCTTAAGATAGTTACAGCCCAATATGTCGAAAGCATTTTTTGATAGAGTTGAGCTATTGAATAGTCTGCATGGGGCGGTCCCGGTATATATCATCAGTCACGGACGCATTTTTGTGAAGCAATCAAGTGATCTGATGAGAGCAGTGTGCCTAATTTGACATATTGGGCAAAGCCTGTTTTTTTACCCAATAATTCCAGGACTGCGTTGCAGTCAAGTGCATGCTGGGGGGACCTACAACTTAAGGTGAAATCCGAAAGACCAGGACCTCGGTAAAAGTACATATAAAAATGTCCAGAGTTGCCGGCTCAGGGATCGAACCCCGGGCGTCTAACATGAAATCCGAGCGCCTAACCAACTGACACCCACCGAGGCTCTTTTATGATTACTATTATTTTATTATTATATTATTATAATTGTAAGCACCCTTTTTAGAGGGAGCTTCTTTCTTTCTAGTAGATTTTAATGAAAGCTTATTTTTGAACAAAGTTCTTTCATTACTTAAGTCTGTCATCATAATTTTAACAGAAAAAGTTAATTTTTTAATTTAATGTGGTGAAGTCTTACACAGTTGATTATTGAACAAAGTAAAACTCTTTTTATTAAAATTCGATATTTTTTAAAATTCAATTTAAAAGAGCACAAAACTTTGTCCTGCCTGCAGTTATTGAAAAGGCTCCTTTCTATACCTTTAAGTTCCTTTCATTTTGAGTTCCTTTCATATTTTTCTTTCAAGGCTTGGAGATCAATATTTAATCAATTTTTCTAATATATCGTCGAAATTCAATAGAAATTTTGGTTTAAAATGAGGGAAGAATATAAAAAATTTAAATTATTTCAACAATTCATATTTTATAATCATTGAGTAATTTTTCATAATTCTCAAATATCTTAAACTATATCATCCAGTTTGGAAGCAGGAACTTTTTATTTCCTAATATAAAATAATTTAATATTTTTAACTAAAGAAAAATAAGCATTGTACCTGACGACATACGTTTTAAAATGAGAGTGTGAATGAAATTGGATAATTGATGGTACATATTCACATATAAATGAATTTTATCAAATATTTTCAGCATTAATTTATTAGCATGAAAGGATAAAATTATATAAACAAAGTTAACTGACAGTTGATTCTTGTCGATGCATATTTTAAATAAATTTTTCAATGAAATTTCTTTGCTATATAAAATTCGTGATATACCATTATACTATTAAGCCATTTCCATTTCAGGGTAGGCGTGACACTACCCGATTCGGGTAGTGTTTCTAGGTGGATTGTTTTCTTATAGTTATAAATAACTACAAGTTTGGGCTCACCACACCCATAATATGCCAACAGCACACAGTATTCTCGAATGGTCACCCATCCAAGTACTAACCGCGCCCAATGCTGCTTAACTTCAGTGATCTGACGAGAACTGGTTTTTTCAGCGTGGCATGGCCGTTGGCATATAATGTAATCTAATTTAATCTACATGAGTACAGACATTGTTTAATTGATTAAACTTCATATTTACATTCAATATCATATTTTTAGTATATTCAAAAAATTGATTTTAGAAAATATAAATCCAATTTAAGAGCTTTTACCACTTTGTCGAAAATTATTTTCCTAGTATTTCTTACCTTTTAAAAAAGACAATCATTGAGAATTATCCAGCTTTAGAGCCAATTAGTTAAACGCTTCGAGCATATGATTAAGTAAAAGTTTATTTATAGTATCATTTAAATATAATGAGAGCTTCAATCTGACCCAATTTCGAGGTCAATCGTACAATAAAAAGAGTTCTTGGAAAAAAATGGGAAATACATTTTTTTCATATTGTTTAAGCTTTATAAAAACGTTATGTTAGACTGTCTTGTTGAAAAATTATCTTTTTGGTTTGAAAGTTCAACTATTGTGTTAGAAAATTAACTTTTTGTTGAAACTTCATATTTTGGTGTAGGAAATTGAACTATTTTTTTTAAATTGCGTCTTTTTGTTTCAAAATTTCATCCGTTTTAGTAGAAATTTAATCTTCTTTCGTTGAAAATGCATCTTCTTTGGTTAAGGATTGAACCGTATTTGTTGAAAATTCGTCTTCTTTGAATAAATTCAACGGTTTTTAATTTAAAATTCATTCATCATTTCAGTTGAAAAATCATATCTTTGGTTAAAAATTTAACTATTTTGTTCAAAATTATATTATTTTGTTGAAAATTCAAGTATTTTATTAAAAAGTCATATTTTTTGATCGAGTGTTTAACTATTTTATTAAACATTTGTCGATTTGAACAGAAAATTCATAGTTTTATTAGCATCTTTCATTTTACCCGTACTTTATTATAGAATGAAGTGTTTCAAAATAAAATAAAATTTGGCAATAGCTTCCTCTATCTAGCATTCAGGTTGGAAGATAGGATGCTTCTTTGTTGAGCTATAACTGAGTTAATAGCATTCTTCGGAGGAAGGAGTCGTCTACATTGCACCACTTTACGACGATACGCGTGACGAGGTGTATAAGGTATTCAGTGATAAAACTTGCTCGTCGGCATAAAACGTTATTGGTCAAGAACATAGGTTCTGCGTTCACACCATTCGAAGACTGAAAACGCGGATTAATCGAGTCTGTAATAGGAATAATGTTATATCATTCATTCACGTCTTCTGGTTTAATGTACGTTCCTCTTGATTTCCTCTTTTTCTTGAACATTTTGCTCAATGTCATTCCTTCTCGTAATTTACCCTCACCTACTTCCTGGCGTGACAAAACTTGCCATAAATCTAAGTAAACATTAGGCTATAGTCATAAGGCAGTCACAAGGAATCAAAAGATGACTCATTGACCTACTTACACCTTGGAAAGGATGTGTCCTCTTCTTGCGTCAACGCATCAGCGTACCTACTACAATTAGATACAGAACGAATTAGACGACATTCTAGTTATATGAAACTGAAAGTTTCAAGAGGCGTCCGGTACTCACACAAAGAGTCTTTGAAATTATGTGGCTTAAGAGCAATCTTATGGTAGATCTAGGAGGATACAAATTAACGTCCTCTACGCTATGATACCCCTTATTACATAGCTTAATTGGATTAATGATTTAGATGCATTTCGTAGCCGGTTTTTGATACGTGATAGGTGATTCGCTGCAGTTAAGGAACCGAGAAGAAAGCACATTTCTCGTTTCGCAAGCAAGTCTCTGATCTCTGAGAAAAAATAGTCTGATCTAATAACATTTCAAGTAATTGCGTCACTTGATACAATCAAACACACACGGAGAAAAATGGATGTTTAAATGTAGATGTTCAAAGGGTAAGATTGTTCCGCCTAACATGCAGATATTCATGCCAAACATCTACTATCTTTTTGAGATGTTAGGCGTAAAAATATTTTTATGTTAAACTGTAACATATTCAGATGTTAAAATCATCTGAACGCATGCGCATTCGAATTTCACGACTATATTTGACGGCTATATAATTTCGATATTACAATTATGGAATATTACAATTTTTGAACATTTTCAAAGAATCAAAATTAGCTATCTTTAATTAAAATTGTATAACGACTTTTGTCTGTCTACACGACGGAACAATGTTCTTAAGTTTGAGGTTATATTGACTCGAACACCTTTGAACATTTGACACGTGATTTGACAAAATGTTTGTGAATTTGTAATAAAATATGAGTTTAAGTAACCTCAAATAGATAGAATTTTAAATGCAGATTACATATTATTCGTTCTCAGTTTACTTACCCCGTTTTTATTTTTTATTTTGAATTAAAAATATTAAACATAACCTCAGCTAGACTGAATGTATTATCTGATCGGCATTTCATACCCTGTATCTGTTTTTCGTTCATGTACGAAAGTTCAAGTTTAGTTTTAAATTCACAAATAAGTTATCAATTAATTCCTTAAATGCTCAGAAATAAGTAAATTCCTCAAATATTTACAGCCGTTAGTTGACATAACCATACATGTAATATTTCGGATATTTCAGGTTGAATATTTTGGATGTTTCACAGTGACATCTCACTTTTTAATATCTACAGATCCTAACTTTGAACATCTAGATTGCTGTCCTATAGTTAAACATAAAATATGTTAACCCTGAAGATCTGGATGTTACGTTTAAACATCCATTTTTCTCCGTGCAAGCAGTCTCATAATCTCATATGTATAGCCATTCCTTTTGTTTGAGATTTGCAGTGATGAAACTCCACACAGCAATACGAATAATGAACAATATTGAATAATAAATAAATAAAACAATCAGAAGTTTAGCATCCATAATAAGATGGTTTCAAAAACATCCACTTTTAAAGAGTTACTGTGCACCTTCATATTTTTTTTGTTTGAATCATGAAAAAAGATTACTGTATAAATTTAAAGCCAATTGAAGTATATTACTTAATGCTCCCCAAACGGCCCTTAAGCTTCAATAGAGAATATCTCTCAAATTAATAGATATGAGTGATTTTAAGTACAAGTTTATTTATTCATCTTGGTTTCCTTTATAATTTGAGATGATTTATGAACTGCAATGATTTAAACATATGACCAACAATATAGAAAATACACTAATTGAAATTTTGTTCATAAAATTGATCAATACAGTCCTATTCCCCTTGCAAATCTGTACAATTTTGATCTATTTCCATTTTATCTAAAATGAATATTTTAAATGTTATTAAGTGTTTAAAGTTACTCAGAATATATTATATGTTGAGGTAACATTAAACAATAAAAACACGTGAAATATCACTTTTTCATTGTTAAATGTTTTAAAAATTAATTACTTTTCTTCTTCACTCTTTGTGAGGGATTTGTTGAAAGTATATTGACAAGAGCAACATCTCATTCAGCACAATCATTGATGAATTTTAGTGATATTATTGTCTCTCTTGCTTCCTGAAAACGTTTGAGCGTTTCCAAATTTTCAACATCTCCTTTTAAAAATAAAGTGTCCAACGTCAAGTGACTTCTTAGCGATGTTATATTTTCCTGCTTACTCGATGAATCTTATTTGTTTCTGATCTTCGGAGTATTATTTTGAATGACTAACCATTAGACACTTTGATTCATTGAAAACTAATTTGGAAAAAAAGCAGCGGGAAACCATTTGTTGGCTCAGATACGACAAATATCAATGATTTGCAGTAAGAGCTGTTTTAGACATTTTTTCTGATGCAGATGTGTCGCTCAATACCTCATGAGAGTGTTATAAAAAACGATTAAAAATATAACAACAAACATAAAAAAAAATATTGTTTCACATGCTTTTATTTCTGAATGTTACTTAAACATATAATATACATTGAGTGCACTTTGAACAATAATTAACTTTCAAAATACTGATTTTAGAGAAAATTGCAAGAGATGGAAATCGTGCAGATTTACAAGAGGAATACGACTATATTAGTGGATTTGGTGAAAATAATTGTATTTGGTGTATTTTTCATATTGTTTGTCACGTGTTGAGGTTATTGCATTTGATTTTAGGCTCGTAGTAATAAGAACTAGATAACCATCATTTTGATCGAAAATGAGTTTATTGCATACCAAATTCTTAAAAATTTTAGTTACAATTTCAACGTAGAAGTAATTTTTCTCAACCTTTTAGCCTTGATATTTCTTAAAACTATTATCATTTAATAAAAAAATATATTCTTATTTATTATTTACATAATATATTCTCATTTAGCGTCCCCATATCTCGAAAGCGAGTTATTATTTTTGCAAAAAATTGAAAATTCATTTTTCAAGCGCTATCCGAAGCTGGTTCTAAAAAATTGCCTAACTTTTTTACACCAAACTTTGTTTAACCGTATTTAGAAACTTAATCTCTCGAAATCATGATTTTATTTTATTTTTAAACTGGAACTGAATTTTTTCGCAGTCCGAAATATAGCTAGGTCCAATTTTTGGTTAGTATCACTTTGAGGTTTTTCGCTTCCACATCAATTTCCTCAAACATGGATAAATTTCTTCGTGAAAATTTTTGGCCTCAATTCAACAACACTTTGGCTTGGGAGTAGATATTTGTTTTATCATTGAAGATTTAAAAGGTTGGTTATTTAGTTCTATACTATCACCCTTCAAATGATCTTCAGTTATAGAAGAAACCAAGAAGAATTGAAAAACCTACACTAAAGATCACTCATCTCTTTTAATTTTAGAGATATTTTATATTGAAGGTTTAATATCGTTGAGGGACCACTAAATATATTCCGATTTGTTTCAAATTCATACAGTAATATTTTTTCATGATTTATAAAAAAAATGTGAAGGTGCACCGTAACTTTGTAAGAATTGATGTTTTATGAACCACCCTAATCTTTAATAATAACCTTTCAAGCCTAATAAAATAAGAGAACAAAAAACTTTCCTTTAAAGTTCATTTGAAATGATGAGCTGTATGCAATTATAAACAAACTCCCGAATTGAACCACTTTGCAGCATAAAAATTCTTTTATTTTTAGTTCTCATATAAAAGCAAAATATATGTAGTTGGATACTAAGTTATTTTTTTTTGACAAGAGTCTAGAAAAAAGGAAAGAGACAGAGTAAGTATTTCAGATTTGGATGTAGTTCAGTACTCTTGGAGTCGGTTATATTAAATCCATAGCTTCATTCCTGATAATTTTAATTGCAATTCAAAAGCCGAAGCTTGTACGGTAATTGGTGATCATTTCGAAATTGGTACATTCACTCTATAACTATCAAACCTTTGAAAAACTACAACTTGAAATCCAATATAGTTCAATTACTAGCCGGAATTGCGTTGGAATTTGGAATTAAATCTCGACACTTTGAAGGAAGTTAATAAAAATCGATTGAATTCTTGAGTGGATACTAAAAGCTTCAAAGAGATCTTCAAGAGGAAAACAAATCACACGAGTCTGGAATTCCTTTCGCTCGTGAAAGAATATTTTTAAATTAAAGCTCTTTATTTACTTTGAACTGGATTCAATTGATGGCATGTGTGGAGCACTTGAATGACAATCGACTTTGTTTTCAGCCAAAGTCTTACGAGTTTGGATACGCGGTGAAGGACGTAGCCACCGGAAATGACTTCGGGCGACGAGAGACCAGCGACGGTGAAACAGTTCGTGGGGAGTACAGGGTCCAACTTCCGGATGGCAGAACGCAAATAGTAACGTACACCGCTGATTGGAGAACCGGCTTTCATGCTGACGTTCGATACGAGGGTGTTGCGACATACCCTGACCAGTACAACACGAACAATAACGGCTATAATAACAACGCTGGAGCTGATGCTAGTTCTGTTGGTGGCGCTGGATACGACTTCCAAGGGAACAACATCGACGGTGGTTATAACACAGGTAACTTCATTATAAACTTATATAAAGTCTACCATGCAGGTAATTTTAATTTTGTGTAATATTTCAATTAAACCGTCTCTTAGTGTGCCAAAAAGCACTTTTATTGGAAAGAAATTGCTCGACAGTTCAATTTCCAACGGACTTTGATGCTTTTATTTTTAATGACCATAAGACCTCCAGCAAAAGGAACATTTATTATTTATTCGCAAATTATATTTTTTGTTTTTCTATAACTGTTTAAGTGTGCCACTTTTTTAAAGATTCTCAAATTCAATAGAACAGGGCTTACATCAGTATAACAACTATATGTAAATAACTTCTGATGTATTCGACTAAGGAAAAAAATTATTTATAACAAATTAAAGAACAGGTGTTCTTTTAGCGTGATTTGCATTGATTAGTTCTTGAAATTTATAGTTTTCAAATAAAATTTGAGACGAGTTAATGTAAGATTACAATCAGTTAGAAATAGCTCCTCCTTTGCAATTTTTCAAACAATTTATGTGTATAAATACATATTTCAATCTTTTTCCCATCAAGAGTCTTATTTTTTTAAGGAATCAGTTGGAAACGTAATGTCTTGCCAATGGCTCTTTGTTGTCATATTTTCCAAATTTACTGCGAGCGTCATTTATTTGAACAATTTTCATAAATAATTACCCTTTATTCACCTTTTTACCATGAATAGGATCAATTTTTTCAAGGAATCATGTAATAATAATAATATCTTGCCATGGACTTGTTTTTGTCATATTTTCCAAGACTAAAAAAACTGTTAACTATTTTAATAGTTTTTATAACTACAATCTGAAAAGAAAATTGGAATATATGAATTAGGTCAATATATAAAAAAACACGTGTCACCTACTTTCCTCTGAAAACACCTTTGAAATCTTTGTGAAACCATTTGAACTCTTTGAAATCTTTGGAAATATTTGGAATCTTTCTGAAATATTCTCAAAACTCTGTGAAATCTCTCTGAAATCTTTTAGATCTGTGTAAAATCTCTGAAAATCATTGAAAATCTCTTGACATCTTTGAAAATCCATTTGAACCTCTTTAAATCTTTCGAAATCTTTTGGAATCTCTGGAAATCAGTTAAAATCTTTTGAAATCTTCTGAAGTCACTAGAAATCGTTGCAATCTTCGAACTATTTTTAAATATTTTTAAATCTTTAGAAATCGCTTAAAATCTTCAGGAATCTTTTGCGATGTTCAAATACTATGCCAAATCATTTGAAATCTTGGAAAGTGTCTTGAAAGCTCATTAAAGCTCTTTCAATCTTTTAAAATCTTCAGAAAAACCTTGAAATATTTAGGAATTCTTTGATATCTTCCAAATTTTTGTGAAGTCTTTGAAAGCTTTATGAAATCTTTTGGAAATTTTGAAATCTGAAATCTGGTGTACACTAAAAAGTTGAATGGTTAATCCCTTCGTCAGACAAATAAGCGTTAGACAAGAATTCACACATTTTTTCTCTGCCTTTTTGGTTTTGTGACGTGATTTCTTAGCCAATTTGATATTATTATTATCATTATTATTACAAATGGGCAAGTTGCATCAAAGTCCCATAGCATTGAGTTCATCTAAATGTAGCCTATTTTACTGTACCCTCGGATAGGGACCTCCTTCATGAGGCTGGTTTCCGCCATATAGGCGTTTATTGCCGCATAGGGAATGTCTACGAAATCATCTGGTTCATAGAAATGATTTCCCAAATGCTTCACTCTGAGGCTTACAGGCACATCACATTTGCAGAGGATGTGATGTCATGTTTTCCGACGAAAGTCGCATTTTCGATAGCGAGGGTTGGTGTCGAGTTTCATGTTAGTCAGATGCTTCTTTAAAGAGTAGTACGGTACGTGAGCATTTTTACGACTATTTTTACCTGCTTTCTTTCAAAGGAGTTTTTTAGACTTTCCCATACGTGGTTCTTCGATAAACATTTTATAATTTATCATTCCTTTAGTCATCTTACAATACCTCGTGTGTTTCTCCAAGAGCCACTTTCAATGGCATGATTGCCCGAAGCTAATCTAATATAAAAAGTGTGGTAGTTTTGCCGACTACTAGTCTAACTACCGCTGACTACTACTAACAAGTAGTCAGCAAAATATCACACTTTTTATTATTGATACCCTGGTCGACATAAATCTACACTAATTATTACATCTAATCTAATATACGTTTAATCTTGTAAGTGAACTTCTGAATTAAAAGGATCCACACATTTAATGGATTACGTAAACTATGTACTAAGTTTAGTTTCAACAACCAGGACACAAAATGCAATGCTTCGAAACAATAGGTATTTCCGTGTTTCGACTCCCTCGAATGTCAGAACTTTATCGAGTGTACGTGTAGCTTTGATACAAGATAGAGCAGCTAACACCTTTGAAAAGCTTGACAAGCACGAAGTGATGCATGTTTCAGGTAACAATGGGGGTTACAACAATTACCAGAACGGAGGAGGAAATTATAATGCTGGACCCAACTATAATCATCAGTACGCTTCCAACTCTGTGGACAACAATTACAACAGCTATGCTGGATATTCGAGTAATTCCTTTGGATCGGGAATTTCAACACCCACCTACGGCACACCAGCTTACCATTAAACGAAGTTAGACTACTTATTAAGAACTAATGCATGATGTGCATAATCTCTTACCTCCTTTTGATACCATTATTAATTAATAATAAATAAATTACAAAAAAAGTAGCTTATAAGTAATTAACATATTAATGGACTGCAATTACCTTCCATAAGAAGCTAATATCTCATTATGAACTCTCAAGATTAGACGTGTGATAATTACCATGTTGATTCTACCTTCTGCTTTCCGTGACCAAAGCCACAAAATCTAATCGCAAAATAGAACATTTTTTCATTTAATAAAATTAGTGTTCAGGCGAGAGAGCTATTGACAATAAGAACATTTTAATCTGTCGAAAATTAGTCCAGGATAGTTTTATATCTTTTTTTTATAACTCATCATTGTTCATCTCGAGTAAAACTTATCAATCTGTAAGTACCGCAACCAATCCCATATAGTATATTTAATGTTATACATTAAAAGTTAAGTCTATCGTGTAATCTACTTGTAGAAATATTTTTGTAAAAAATAAATCTTTTACTGTATACATTTTTCATCTCTAGATTTGGAAATCTCCTATTTGTATTTTTTAATGAATTATTTAAAGCATGCTATAATATTTATAATGAATTTTGGATTTCGATTTGTGAAAAGTGAACGAGAAAGAGCCCCAACCGTTAAGTGCAGGTACATAAAAATCTGCACGAGGATTTTCCATTTGGAAACTGTTCACTCGCTGCAGACACATCAAGGAATAAAGCCCTGTGTATGATCAGCACTCAACAGACAGCAGACGCAAAACGAGCACTTTCTCCAATGCATAAAGCTGCACTAGTAAAAATATAGTCACGTAATGCGAACGCATGGTGTCTGTATGATCATCGTGAACATCTTGCTTATGGTGATAGCTTTGCGTGGGAATCAGTTGTTTTAATGCACGTAAAATAACCCACATTTAACTCTTGACATAATAAAACTACAGAGAAGATGTCTAATATCAGTGAAATATTACATTGACCTGGCCGCAGTACTCACAAAAAAGATTTAAAATGCAAATTTCAAATAGTAGAAGGCATCCATTTGAATTTAATAGAATAGGTGCAAATAGTTTTTTCTTGACGCTTCCGAGTACAATATTCGGCACATCATCCAGCATCTTATGTAAACATTTCATATCGAAATAAAATTGTTTCTTGGTAGATTCTTGCATTGCAATTTAATTTTGGAACTTAATGACCATTGACAATTACTTATTTTGACTGATATCACTAAATATACCAGAAGGCAAGAACATAGGCAAATAAAGCTGATAACTGTAACTCATGTTGGGTTAGGCTCGACAAGAAATGTTGTCTACCAACCTTTTGTACTTTCCGAGATCCGAAAGTGTCAATACATGTGGCTTTCTCCATTTTTCCAATAGTTTGAATAATTTTCGCCATTCATCCTATTAAAACGATTGGATTTTGGAATCCAATAATGATACGTTACAATTATGCAGGCAAATAATCAATTTAAAAAATCATCAAAACAGGTAAACAATTGTAATTATTAATTAAAAATTAATTAAGCATTTTTTTAATTCACAATTTTACGTCCTTCTTGAAAACTCAGCGAGATACCAGGAGAAGTCGAAACAGTAAATTTTTTTCTTAAATAAAGTTTTACTAAATGGGCATTTAACTTTTTTTTCAACTCATTTCTTTGAACCAGCATCTTCGATTTCAAGAGGAAAAAATGGTTATTTTCACAGTATTGTATGAGTAAATGGTTAATTATTGCGTTATAAAATATTTAACTCGCGTCGAGGAAGATGAGAAGCTTAAAAAGTTAAAACAAAGGAAATTTAATTATATACACAGGAACTTTTGCGGGCAATCTAAAAGAAGAGTAGCCATCATATTTGAAGAAACGCAGTAAAGTTTATTATTGTAGATACCTGTTAAATAAATAAT
This sequence comes from Andricus curvator, assembly GCA_932195095.1. Lineage (NCBI taxonomy): Eukaryota > Metazoa > Arthropoda > Insecta > Hymenoptera > Cynipidae > Andricus > Andricus curvator. The sequence continues at coordinate 688,584 of CAKNYM010053020.1, forward strand.
GTTATTTTTTCATAATTGCACTTGCTTTATTTGTACTTTTTCTTTTTTTCCTCAACCCAAAGCCGGTCTATTCACGCAATACTAGCCTGGCGCTGTCTAGTTTTGCTACGTGTTTGATTCAAAACTTTCTGCTGTCTAGTCCCAGTTTTGGCGCTATCTAGGAGTTCGTTACTAATTTGAATATATAAAGATTGTCCTTAGGCAATGACAATACACAATTACACAAATACTTAAGCAATAATTAATTGTACACTATTACATATTCAAGATAGTAAACAATGATGGTTGAAGGTGATCGAAATCTTAATACAAGAACTGCATTCTTAAGAACGATTTTTTTTAAGAATGTTTAAAAACATTTTTTTTTCAATTGAATTATATAGTCAAGTTATAATAAATTTGTATTGAATTTATGATAATTATAATATGTATTATATAATGCTATGTATAATATTGATGATATTCCAGAAAATCAAATATTATTATTAATGATTTATTTAATTCATTTTAATTATTTATATTTGCGTAACTGATAATTAAGCCTAACGTCTTAATTAGTTGAAATAATAAACAATCACTATTTCGTAGCCTAACCGCAAGAAAATCATACAAACTTTGTTTTTTTTTAATGGTTTATTCACACATCAAGCACTTTTGATGTTTAAAAATTGTTAATGTTTTATTCGAATAGATATTAGGATGTAATGAGTTGAAATTCATATCCAACAAAAATGAAAAATAATTTAACTTTTAGATGGCCGAGGTGTTAAGGCGACGGGACAAAGTTACAACAATATAATAGGAAGTTGCATCAGAAGTTCGACACCCGGACAAGAGATTTGCGGAAACTCATTTCTTCTTTTTTTTTTTGTACAAAAACTTTTTTTATATTTTTAATTAACTGCAAAATCTATATATTGGACTTTTATGGCATAAAAAATAATTATATTATTTAATTAATTATTATTTTTTTATCAAAATAGCCGATCTGTCTAGAAACTAGTCGATCCGAGCGTTACATCCCAGTCTAGCCACTGGGCAGTCAGCCTGTGGAGCGCCAGTGTCGACTCAAGGCGGACTGGACAGAAACAGTAAAGCGCCACGAAATTTTTCCACACGGGACTTTTTACTCATATAAAACTGTGAAAATAATCATTCCCGAGTGAAAAAGTTATACAGGGTGTCCCACCACCTACGCACTTCCCGGTCATGTGTGACAGAGAACAAAAAAATAAACAGGAAAGTCTTCTGGCAAAATTTGATCTGGGCCTTAGTTTGGGTACAGTAAAGCTTCAAAGTTGGACATAATGAACCAATCAGGAGCTAGATATACCGTGTTGGCCGTTCACTTCAGCTCCGGCAAAAATTTCACGTTGCTCCACGATTGTTTTTCCAAAACGCTGAGTTCAAGCCTTTCAATTTTTTTGAGCCCAGATCAAATTTTGCCAGAGGGCTTTTCTGTTTCTTTTTTTGTGCTCTATTACACATTACCGGGAAGTGCATAGGTAGTGGGACACCCTGTATATAGTTCATATACATATATTGAAAATCAAAAATTTGAAGTGGACAAGGAAATGATATTTTTCATTTGTTTTATACATTTTTCTGTATTAAAAAAATTAAAAATATCAGTACATATTTTGTCTGCTATATATAAACTGTATCTAACTTTTTCACCTGAGTTTTCTCCTGTTAAAAATGGAAAAATATTATTGAAAAAAATAAGATGGAATAAAAAAGAAAGTAAAATTTCCCGTTTCATAACAATTTATTCCACAAAGTTGCTATTTTGACTTAGTCTCGTATCTCGCTTAGTGTACGAGAAAAACGTAAAATTAAGATTTTTCAAAATTCAAAATTGATTAATTCACTTTTTCAAATAAAAATCGGTCGAACAGAGTAGAAGAGATGGATTTCTCAAAAAAAGGTACCAAAAATTTCAAAGTTTTGTTTCTTGGTCAATTTTGTTGATGTTCAAAAAATATTCCACCTTTATCCCACGGGATCCAACCTAAGCCACATGATCATACGTATTCCTTGGGACCTAACCTATTCAGTGGTACTCTTCCTATCATCGATACCTCCCTTATCCCAAAAAACAGCACCTATTCCATGGGACCCAACATATACCTTGAGACCCCCCTTATCAATCTTATCATACGGGACCCCAGACACCCCAAGGGACTAATAATAATAATTAATTTTACCTATCCTATCTCTCGGGACTTAAGCTATCTCACAGGACCCCACCTGTCCCGCATGTCCCAACCCACCCCATGGCATCCCTCTTTTTTGCTTTTTCTCGGGTCTATACTTACACCCTGGGACCTGCTTAAAAAATAGGATCCCACTTATCCTTAGGGGATAAGTAACCTATATGAGTAACCTAGATAACCTATCAGAAAACCCCACCTATCCCATGGGGCCCCGCTATCCTTCAAGACCGCCTCCACCGTGTCCCACGGGAGCCCACTCATCGTTCGGGACACTCCTTATTCCACGGGAAATCACCTAACTCACAACCCAAGCCCACCCATCCCAGAGGAGTTACGTTAGACGTTAAAAATCAAAAAGATATCAACCCGGTTACTTTCAACCGATTTTAATTAAACTTTCCGCATTATACAGTTTCTTCCAAAAATCGATTAAAAACTTGATCAACTTGAATAAATTAAGTCCTAGAGCAACAAAAACACTGTATATATATATATATATATATATATATATATATATATATATATATATTGGGGTTGCTGATTATGAATTTGAGGGGAAAAAATTCAAAATAGCGGCCCGAGAATTTTTAACATTTATAAACTTATAGAAACAAATAATAAATTATTATTATTAAGCACACATATTCCTTAAGGCATGAAAAGTTGATAAAAAATAAGTTTTAACCCATGGTGAAGGGTGAGAACACCCTTAAGTCGTGGAAAATACCCACAAAAAATGGTTTTTGAGGATTATTTTGAAAATGGCGCATCAGTGAAAAATGAATTTTTGCAGACAACTTGTACATAAATTATGCATAAGAAATTATTGTATTCACGTTTCCTTTGTCGGCCATATTTTCCGAGATATTCACTCTGAGAGTAGGGGGTGAGCTCTACCGCGCGGGCCGTACGCTTCTTTCGTAGCTCATATCTCGAAATCGGGTCGTTTGTGGATAAAAGTGCACGTTACTTAAATTATGCAGAATTTTCCGATCTATAACTTAAGGTCAATGCATTTTTATCGAAAAACCATCTCATTTGGAGATATGAGCTACGACAGGAGCGTGAGACCCGCGCTGTCAATCTCGACCCCTACTCCCAGGGTGGATATCTCGGAAAGTATGGCCGACGGAGAAAAAGTGAGTACCATAGTTTTTTATGTATATCTTATGTAAAAGTTGCCTGCAAAATTTCTTTTTGTCCGATGCACCCTTTCCGAAATAATCTTGAAAAAGCATTTCGGGCGGGGTGCTTCATTCAGAAGAAAGCGCTTAAAAATGTCATAATTAATTAAAATTGTTATATAATTGAGTGATTAATGATGTTGAATTAAATTGAATCAATAATTATGCAAAAATTGAACAAAGTGATTCGAAGATGGCTTTGAAAAAGCGCTTTCTTCTGAATGAAGTACCCCGCCCGAAATGGTTTTTCATGATTATTTCGCAAAGGGTGCATCGGGCAAGAAGAAAATTTTGCAGGCCACTTGTACATAAAATATACATAAAAAACTATGATATTGACTTTTTCTTTGTCGGCCATACTTTCCGAGATATCCACCCTGGGAGTAGGGGATGAGATTGGCAGCGCGGGTCGCACGCTCCTGTCGTAGCTCATATCTCCAAATGAGATCGTTTTTCGATAAAAATGCATTGATCTTAAGTTATAGAGCGGGAAATTCTGCATAATTTCAGTTACATGCACTTTTATCCAGAAACGACCCCATTTCGAGATATGAGCTACGAAAGAAGCGTACGGCCCGCGCGGTACAACTCACCCCCTACTCCCAGGGTGAATATCTCGGAAAATATGGCCGACAAAGGAAACTTGAATACTATAATTTCTTATGCATATTTTATGTGCAAGTAGTTTGCAAAAATTAATTCTTCACCGATGCACCATTTTCGAAATAATCCTCAAAAACGATTTCTTGGGGGGATTTTCCACGATTTAAGGGTGTTTTCACCCTTCACCCCGGGTCAACATTATCTCTCATTAACTTCTTATGCCTTAAGGAATATGCATGCTAAATAATTATCATTTATTTTTATTTTATTTTTGGAAGTTTATAAATGTTAAAAATTTTTGGTCCGCCATTTGGAATTTTTCCCCCTTAAATTCATAATCAGCAACCCCAATACATATATATATATACAGTCTTTTTGTTGCTCTAGGACTTAATTTATCCAAGTTATTCAAATTTTCAAACACTTAAAAAAAAATAATAATAATGGATTTTCAAATTCCCAAGATTTTTTGTTTACATTTTTGATAGACATATTTGGCAACACAATGCAAAAGGTTTAATCAAAATCGGTGGAAAGTTCCCGGGTTGACCTTACTTGACCTCACCAATTCCTCAGACCTCCACTTAATCTTGGAACCTAACCTATCCCAAGCGACTCCGGCTAGTCCAAGGGAACCAAATTATCCCAAGGGACCCCCCCCCTCCCCCTTCATATCCCGTGGGAAAAAGTTTATTTCATAGAACCGAGAACTTCGGAACGATGAGACACTTCGTAATAAATATGATTTTTGACGAACTTCTATTTCGCTAGAATAATTCTCTACAACTTGTAAAATATAAAATTCACTAATGTTAAAACCTCCCTACACTTGATAATCCAACCTACAGTGGACAGTCATCAATTGAAAGTAACTACAGAAGTAAAATAATTAATTCTAATTTTAAATTATTAACACATATAGAGCTTTAACTATTAATTTAATAAAAGGAATTACTCTACTAACACTAGTATGTAGTAAACAATTTTGAAGGTATCAAGGAAAGAATTTGATTAGTTTAAGTTTCATCACCAGCTTGGTTATATATATATATATATATACCATTAAACCATTTCCCTTTCAGGGTAGGCGTGACACTACCCGATTCGGGTAGTGTTTCTAGGTTTTTCTTGTAGTTATAAATAACTACAAGTGTGGGCTCACCACACCCACGATGTTGATTCAGTTAAATACTTCTAACAAAATCTTTCGTTAGATTAAATATTTTAAAGATTGAAAAGCAAAAAATTCAATAAAATGAAGCAAAGTTTTATGGAAGTTACATAATATTATGAAATATTCAATAGAAAAATTTCGTGGAACCAAACAAAAATTTGTCTGGTTGTCTGTTCGGGTCCCTATCATCTCACATGCGGCAAGTCTCTCTGCGGCAAGTCACACCTGCGACATGTCACATCTGCGGCATGTCACATCTGAGGCATGTCACATCTGAGGCATGTCACATCTGCGGCATGTCACATCTGCGGCATGTCTCATCTGCGGCATGTCTCATCTGCGGCATGTCACAACTGCGGTATCTCTACCTAGCGGCATCTCTCACCAGTGGAAAGGGATTCGACCAATATTATTTCTGTGGCCAGTCACTGGGGTGCCTTTTCGCCCCCCACGAGAGGTTGGAAAAGGGGTAGGGGTTTGAACAACATTTTTTCTTTGGCCAGTCACAGGGGTGCGGTGAGAGATGCCGCAAAAATGTCAATTTCACTGTGAGAAATGCCGCGCGGCCGCGGGAGAGAAGCCGCTAGATAGAGATGCTGCAATTGTGACATGCCGCACATGTGACATGCCGCAAGTGTGACATGCCGCATGTGAGATGATATGTCCCCGTCTGTTTTATAAGAAAATCTCCTTGAAGATTTTACGTGAAGTGTAACTTTACCTTTCTTGATTACACGGCACTTCAATGTACCTATTTTTTATTTTATTTTCATATTTCAGTATAAATATAACATTAATTTTCCTCTTCGTATTGAAAATTCTCTTTATAAATTTGAAATAGGAATATAACTCCTAAATCTGTGAAAAGAACTATAAGTAGATTACTCTTGTGATAAAAAAAATATCCTTTAAAGCGACATTTTGCCCTGAATAAATTATGTGCCCTCAAAGAAAGCTTTTTATTCGCGGCAAGTAAATAAGCCGTCAGGTTTAGCTCTCTCTTGGGTGCATGCACCCAACGAGAGTGCACTCTCGTTTTTAGTAAGTAGAGAAGTTTGCTCTGCAAAGTATCGCCAGAACGACCGTCAATAAATGGGCTCGTGAAATGAACAATCAGACATCTCAATTAGTAGCAGCTACTTTAATGATTTTAATTTAATGCATTGATTGAGTACCCCTTTATTGTTTAATTAAATTGCGGTCGTTCGCTTCGCATCAAATAATTACGACCTTCGCATTTGGAGTTTCGTTGCTTGAAGAACCTACCCTCTACAGTGAATTTTCTTAATTCCTCATTAAAAAGTCCAGTTATCTATATCCCGAGCTATACTTACACAATGTGTATAATTACATTTCATTTTAATTTTGAAAGATTTATTAAATGAATTTGAACGCTTAAAAGTTAGTGAAAAATAGTATTATCTGCAAGGTATTATGTCATTTATTCAACTGTATAATACCGAATTAATTATTGTCATTAAGATCATAGATGTGCCGAATGTGCAGCATACTCTTGCATTATTGCACGGATCTTATAACTTTTTAATATCAGACAGACCCTGTAGACAGAATTTAATATCTTTCAAGTGCACATAATAAAGCTCTCTATAATCCTTTCCTCTAGAGATTCAATCAACTTAAGAAATTAAAGTGTTGTAATAAAGTTAGATATGGAAAGCATACTCTTAAGATGCATTCTTCTCAAAATAGTTCAATTTGATATTTATTGCAATTATGGAGTTCATGAGCTTGGTATAACTTTGTGAAGTAATTAAAGAAAACTTATTTTAAGGACCACGTAAAGAGTCGTTATTAGGAATTAAAAGAATAGATTACAAAATCACTTATTAATCCGCTAGATAAGTATTTATGTTGCTATATCAAGTATTTTTATCCTAAAAGTTTTAGAAATAAAAGTTTCTCCAGACAGACATGAAATAAAGATTTAAAATTCTGGTTGATGATCGAATTCTAAAAAAAAGTCTAGTAAATATGGAAAATCGAATCAAGACTATAGAATTAAATATATTATACTCTAACTTTTTTTAATTACTTGTCAGCTGTTTCGAGAAAAAGAGAAAAAATTGTTCAACAATATATTATTTAAATCATTTTATATAATATGGTTCAACGTTGCTGAAGCCAGGGACCAGACCGAAACTTTCGTTCCACTGCGTTATTGATAGAAAAAAATGATTCTCTATTAAACTATGATCTGCTATCTCTAGATTTGGCCAAAATTATATAATATCTGAAATTACATTGATGATTGGACAAGATAGTTGTTTGAAATTTAAGTGATACTGTCTCTGAAGCATTCTTATACATTTCCCTTGACTTTCATTAAATCGTATGAGAAAAGTGAACACTATTTGATTAAAAGTCACTAAAATTTGATAAGACTAGTCTCATAGAACTCTATATCCAAGATTCATACACATACATACATACATTGATTAGCAGTTCGAACTCGAAATTTCATTGCCTCACTACCCGATTCGGGTAGTGTTTCTAGGTGGATATTTACTACCAATGTGGGCCCACCACACGCATTCATACACAGTATTAATAAATATTTTTTTCCGTGTATTTTGCAAAAAGAAAATATTTTCACGTGGACACAATTTTTTATTTTGTGGAAGAGATGAAATTATTAAAACTCTTGTACTTATTTTCTGCCGTCATATTTCTGCGCAGTAAAATATCTACATTGAATTTTATACTGCATTATTCATCGAGAATTATCAAGAGTTTTGTACCGTTTCATGGATATTAAACTTTTGACGAAGTCTTTGCACCGGCTGAAACATACATCTTTTCGCAGTCTTTGTACAACTTACCTCTTGTGCCATATTTCTTGACCGTTTTATCAAAGTAACTTGTTCAAAAGAAATTAAGATGAAAATATAGTTATTACTCCCTTTGTGCACGAGATTCGAGTCACGAACCTTCATGAGAATGTTCTACTTTCGATAATAATATTATTATAAAACCAAGTAATTGATTCCGAATAAACGTATCATCGGACAATTAATATTATATGACACAAGAGAAATAACAATGGTTGCAAAACTTCGTTGTTATAATTGAATCACTATGGGTGTGTGCACTACGATTTTTTTATTAATATACAACGTTGCAAGATAGTCGTATATAAAGTATAACCATAAACTCCTACTAGTGACTGATGAAAGGTTTGTATATAGCGTTAATCATCACAATGAATAAATTAAACTTTAAAGTATGACAAGTTAATCAAAAAGCTTTTATTCATAAATATATACAAAACATTTTTTATGCAAAAAATTCTCATTGCTTGATTGTAAAATATTTATGAGTAAGTGAATCGATGCGTCCCATCTTAGTGAATAATTAACCAATCTGCCCAAACAACTTTATGGAAGTTACCAAAAAATCCGAAAATAATTGAATATTGCTTTTATCATTTTTCTCGAAATCCGTAACATTTGCATAAGAAGTGTTTAAGTCGTTTTCGCCAAAAATTCCTTGGTAATTTTTTAGAGGGACATAAGGAAAACTTTCATATGATGTCCTGACTCGAATTTATGGAGTGCATTTTTTAGATCTCATTCAAATTCATTTTCGCTGATCTATGAAATTAACATAAATTTTATTTAAATTTGTTGTTGTCAACTTCAAAACTTTAATCAAATCTTATTTGTTACATTTACATCATGAAATACGGTTCTTGGACAAAAAAAATATTTGAAAACAAGCTTATCCACTTATGTAGCTGGAACTATACTAGAGACTGGGATTACTGCTTAAGCTCACATTAAAATAACGAGTTTAGAGTTTTACTGATCAAGCTAAGCTTCAGATTCAAGTAAGCTTTGCTTATTACGCTCATAAAGTATTAAAATCGCTAAGATTGACACAAGAAATATTCCTTAACCCTGGAAATTTTGAAATATTCCCCAATTTAAGATTGGTTTTATTTTGATAAAAATAATATTTCAAAATGTGCAATGTGTACTGTGTAAAGCACGATGCCATAAAATGACATTTACGAATGTTTAATATTATATTCCAAATAAACAACTTCAATTTTGTTTGTAATTATTCTATTCTAAAAAAAATTAGGAAAGTTTTGAAAAAGATTGGTTTAGACGACATTTTAGATTAAAAATCTAACAATTTCGGACAAACCTGACTTTCAGTCGCATGTATTGCTGTCGCCGAATATCTTTATATCTGTTGTAATTACGAAACGTACCACGTTCGTTCAGACTTTTTATTACTTTTCCAGGTTGAAAATTTTCCATCTTCTTTAAAATGTATAATAATAGTGTTTGTATCAAATTTTGTAATTCAAAGAAACTTGAGAATTCTCTGTGCATCTTAAATGATTTGCTGCTATATTAAGAATACCAAAATTAGAAAGTACTACTTAAGAAGATTCAGTAGGAAAAATTATATTTATCCAAACTAAGAAATGTTCATTTCATTCATTTAGTTGTAAGTAGTTTCTTTTCTAGTTTAATTTTACGTCCACTGATGCTGGAATTGAAATTTATTGTTTAAGTATGATCATAAATAATAAAACTTCAATGGTTTCTTTCCCTGATATTGACCTATTCCACTGTTTTAGTAAATTCTATTGCTGCGATACTCGATACTCTTCAATAGCGCCGTAATATCCTCGTAATAATTATGCAAAAATTCGTATCAAGGGGTTGTCTATATATTACAGTATGATTTTTTGGGCACCTCACAATGCCCCTCCCCCAAACATTGTTGCGTGAGTTTCAGTTATTTGATTTTCTTACTATAAATTAGACTTTTTCTATGTGAGCAAAACTTTTATCACCAATTTTTAGGTGTACAGTTTTTGACAGAAAAAAATAATAACAAGTTAAAATTTGTTGGAACATTAACAACAATATTAGATTTTTTTTAGGGATTTTGTTCATGCAACGCTTATTTCAAATTTTTAAAAAATGTCTTCCACGTGATCTTTTTTCGTTTCGTTTACAGAAACTTTACAATTTTTAATGATGTTAATTTCGCATTTTACACTATTTGAAAGAGGCCTGAGAGCTAAGTTCAAAAATGTGTTCCTAATTTGTAATGTTTTTGTGTTGTGATTTTATAATAATAAAAATAAAAAAGACAAAAGAAATAAAAAAGAGAAGGAAGGGGATTTGATTGGTTGGCTTCTCATTTTTCTTTCCTGTTTTTTATTTTTTATCCAAGGAAAAAGGAAATTCTTTTTTTTTTTAGAAATTTATTTTTTTTTTCTTGAAATTACAATGGGAGAATTTTATGGTGGTTGTCCGAATTTGATCGTTGGATTCTTGTTTTTATTTTCAGGAATTCTATACATTAACTTGAGTATTGGATGTTAAATAGGATTTTGAATTTGATTTTAATCTAATTTAAAATTCTTAAATTAAATTTGTTCACGTTAAAAAAAAACAGTGATGTGTTTCTTTCGTTCGAACAGAACCAATTTTGTGAAAATTACAATGGAAAAAATTGTAAATAATTACCCTATTAATCGAATACAAAAAACTTAATTTTTGTTGATATTTCGGAAAATTCTAACTTAATCAAAAATGATTTTTTCTAAAATATAGCTTCATATTACTATTTGATATTGAAAACTGTAAACATAGAAGGTTCGCATTAACTTTTAAACCCATGTATAATATTTTAATTCTTAAAACTTACAAAATTTCAAATCCTCTGGGATAGTCAAAAGTTCAATCTAAATTTTTTTAATCGATGGGTATACTGACAGAATACCTCAATATGATACCATTTTACACATACATCAAAAACAGATTTAAAAAAAAATGTTCGCTTCTCGCTACCCTCTAATATTATTTTACTTTTTTTTAAATTATTACGTTTTAAAAAATGTAACCTAAATTTTTTTGAACCCTCCCCCATCGAAACAGGACCATGACAGCTCATCTTTAACCCTGCCTCCCACTAAAAGTGTTACGCAACATATAGACGTTTCCTAATGCGTAATAATGCGTAATAAGTACAGGTTTTAGACAAGTGAATTTCCTCTCTCCTATAGTGATGAACTTTTTGTCAACCATCCATATTCTTTTAATTTTTGACGACAATCAGATTCAAACGCCTATTCGGACATTTAATAATTGAAATTCAAACTAAATTTCCAATAAAAGTAAAACCACATTTTTCATTTATCCAAATAGTTCGTTAAATTTACCTTTATCCCATAAATCAGTGAATCATGGCATTTGTGGGCAATAAATATAACTCGAAATATAGTGCAACATTGGAGAAGGCAGATTGAGAAACCGTAGCAGTTCTTCTTCCCGATTTTCGCAAGTAGGTTATTTCGCCCTTTTTATTTTCATTGAAGATTTTATGTCAGACGCGACCTTTTCCATGCTTGACTTATTGGACGTAACTATATGAAAACTAGAGCGCCTCTACATCGAAACTATCCATCATTCGCAGTACCATTATGCAAGGTATAATTACTTAATTATGGACGATCATATTAATCTTTTGATACCATCTGTGCTAATTTTATGATTGCTTACTGGGATGTGATAATGTGGATCCGCGAATGAAAAGCGATGCGTTCCCTTTAATTTGTCTCTTCGCGAAGCCTTTAATTTTCCATCGCATTCTCCAATATGCGATGACTCTTAGTGAATATATCAACATGTCTAAGGGACTTGATATTAGTTTTGAAATTGAAAAATAACTTTCCAAAAACATAGAGTAAACGTTTCAATATATATAACAATGTCATATACAACTACAAAGTCATTTATAACAATGTTGTATATGAAATAACTTCATTTTTCAAAATATAACCCTATAAATCTGCATTAATTGGGACGCAGTGATAGGTAAAAATAAACAAAATTCTGTTTTTTTTTATTCCTCTAAAATATCAATATATTTTTCTTATGAAAAAAAAGTTTTTTAAATAATTTTTTTCTGAAAAAAGATCTTCTTCTTTCGCTCCGCTGGGAAACGAACCACAGAACTACTGATTTCCGGTCAGGTGCTTTCCCATTAATCTACTAGAGAGATCGAGAGAAAAAACTTTTTTTCTGAAATACACGCATTATTTTGCTAGATGGTACAAATCAAATTTTTTTTTAAGGATGGAATATATATAATGGAAGAATATCTGTATTATCATTAGAGAATAACAGAAAATATTTAACGTCTTTTCAGACTAATGGAGCTATAAAAGAAAAATTATTTAAATAATTTTTTTCTGAAAAAAGATTTTCTCCTTTCGCTCCGCTGGGAAACGAACCACAGAACTACTGATTTCCGGTCAGGTGCTTTCCCATTAAGCTTCCCAGCGGAGCGAAAGGAGAAGATCTTTTTTCAGAAAAAAATTATTTAAATAATTTTTCTTTTATAGCTCCATCTAGTCTGAAAAGACGTTAAATATTTTCTGTTATTCTCTAATGATAATACAGATTCCTTAAAAAAAGAAGTTTTTATTCAAAAACATCTCAATTTATGAATTGTCTCTAATGATACAACTGTGATTACCTTCAGCATACATAAATAATTAAAATATTGAAATTCATTCAATTACTTGTCTTATTTGCTTTATTAATTAAAAAAATGTTTAACCGTGGTTCAAGGCCTTTAAACGCTGAAAAGTGTTAATTTAAAAAAAATGAGTTACGTTAAAGCTGTAATAATGACAATAAAATTATGGTGAGCAATACTAAAAATAATGTTACCCTAATTTTATTCAGAATCCCTACCCTTAAAAGCAAAAAGTCACCCTTCATAGGGGTTGAAAATCTATAATGTGCTTTTTTACACACCTTAGTTATTTTTAGTCTGGAATGAACAGTTTTAAATAAGAATTTTGAAAATGGGACCATAGGAAATCCAAAGAAATTAAAATTGTAATATTTCTACGCCAAAGCGTTTACAATTAAATAATTACAAATTTAAAACTTTTGAACTTAAATCATTTTTAATTCGATGCGATTAAAATTCAACCATTGTAAATTATCATAATTATCATTTAACATTAAAATTTGATGGGAAAAAATTTAGGAAATGGAAAAATTTTCAAGTAAAAACCTTTAAAATTGAATTATTCTTTAAAAAAATGTTCAGAATGAAGTAATTTCAAGGGAGAAACAATAAAAATAACCAAAATTTCTACTACGGAACGTTGAAAATTGAACTAATACAAACTTCGTTCAAGACTAAAAAAATATTTTCATCACCAATAATTGTGATATGAAAAGTGTTTTATACCCTTTCAAATTTCAACTATTTCAAGTATGTAAATTCAAAACATTGAAAACTGAAAAATTTTCAAATTGTTCATCATGCTTTTAAAATTCGACTATTCTAATTTTAATCGAAAAATTAATACTTATGAAAGGGAAAAATAGAAAAATTAACATTTAACATGAAAATTTAGAACTCTAAAATTGTAACCATTCGAAATTCAAAAAATTATTCAATGACTAAGGTATCAATTTTAGGTAATTCTATTTTGATCTACTTGCATAATAAACAACACGATTTTTGAGCTTTGAAATTCAATTTGTTCAATTAACACTTCAATAGGAATTATTATTCATCCTTTAAATCTTCCAATCAAATATTTTTGGAGGTGAAATGATTAATTTTTCAAATCTTCAACCAAAAAATGAACAATTGTAAGATAATACATTCAAATAGAAAAATAAGAGAAAAGAGTACAAAGGAAGACCGCTATCATTTCATTTTTTAAACCTCCAAAAATTAAAACCAAATATTTTCAAACTCAATGAGGGGCATACACGCACCACTACCAAATTGAGTGGCTGGACACCCAAAAATTTTAGAAGATGGAGGTGGTTGGAGGCGGAAAGGATCATATAATGCAGATTTTATTTAAAATAAAAATATAAAGGATGTAATATCATAAGTAGAAGTAAAGAAAACCCATTTTTATAAGCAATAATACGAGGAATAGCGCCTTCTCTACCCCTGTGACAGAACAAACGTGCGCCACTGAATTGAAGCTTTTGAAGAACAAAAATTTAGTTTTAAAGCCTAAAATTTTTTTTTCAGAATTACGCATTCGAAACTATAATTTTAGATTGAAATTATACAAATTTTAGAGATGATAAATGTTATTAATCCAAATCAAATCGTGTTCCTAAAGTTTCAGATTGAAGAACTTTAATTATTGCGAACCTTTAAAGTTGAATGACTCTAAAAACTTTGAAAATTATATGTTTTCTAATTAGAAACTTTTAAAAAAAATGAAATCAGGCTTGAAGCGTTACAAATTAAATAATTTCAAAGTTCATTGAGAAATTATAAAGCCTTCTCAAATTAGGATCTTGAAACTAAGTCGTTAATACTAATTAATTTTTTTTTAAATTCAATTATCTTAATTTCACATACAAAATTGAGCATTTGATAATCAACGCTAAAGAATTTTCATGCATGTACACAGAATGAACGAATGGTAGATTATTTCATATAATATACCTTCATTTATTTATAAGGATATTAAAAATAAACAACTACTTCTAATTTGAGATCATAAAATTTCTAGAAGACATGACTGCTGTAGAAGATAATTAAGAAACGCTTTTGTAACTTACTTGAAATACTCAACATTTCTTTATTATCACATGATGCAAGTACTACAAAGAACAAACAAGGGCTCATTTATACAATAGGTAACCGATTCATTTTAGAGAAAATCACCCAGTAACTCTCAAGCTCCTTTGATGCCCATTTGGCCCTAATGAGTCGCTTTTGAATGCCCCTTCAGTGACCACAAATGGAAATTCCATCTCGGAATATACATTGTTTGATCCTTCATCTCGCTGTGAAATATCCATTCTATGATTAGCCACGTCCTCTCCAAACACCTCTGTCTGTTAGATCACGCGCCACGATCCCATTTGGCTGTGATAGATGATCGATTGATTTTGCGTCGTAAATGCTCGGGCAAATTGAACGTTCGATCGTAAGACCTTTTTAAAATCAGGGTTTTCGTTAGACCAGAGAGAGCAGCACGAAGAAATTATTTCATGTCAGATCCTTGCATCACAACTCGTGCCCAGTAAACGGACACAGACATGGTAATAAATAAAAGAGGATTCGTTTAATATTTTGGCATTTCAGTTAATATTTCCTTATGCTCTGCTATATTTTGCTCGAATTTATAGCACACAAAATGTCCAAGTATCAAATTGAGCTAGAAAATCGCATCAAAACGTTGCAAAATTGGTAATTTTCAGTTGTTACATAACACGAAGTTTTCAACTGTTTGCAACATTTTAATACACTGGGGTTTTGTGTGGATAATAAAGGGAATCTACATCTAGGTATCCAAAGGAAAATTTACCACTGTGGAAAATTTATTTTAATTATACGTATATAATAATAGCAAAATCATGATTCTATAGAAGAGTATGGTCTAGTTCGATTTAGAAGTCCCGTATAGCACAAAAGTTTCCCCGAGCATTCCTGAAACATTCCAATGGAAGGTTCAGAGAATTCCGAAAACTGTTTATTCAGGAAAGTTCCCGGAAGTATAGGTAAATGCCCGCGTATCAAGGAAGGTGCGGGGAATGTCCGTGAGGAATTCAATTTGTTAAATCAATTCAATTAACATAATGCGAAAATTTGCACAAACCTTCCCCGAGCCTTTTTTGGGAACCTTTCTTGATACACGGACATTAACCTACTTCTGGGCACCTCCCTGGAACACTTATTGGAATTCCCAGAACCTTCCATTGGAAAATTCCAGGAATTTTGATGTTTATGCTATCCGGAGTGGGTCAAACCCCATGTTTAGTATTTCTTCTGTCATGCAGTTACATCTTTTTTCCTGCTCTTTTCATAATTCAATAGAGCTATGTAAGTAATAGCTCGAAAGTGATTTCTGTTCGTTTTTTAAATTAAAAAGTAAACAAGTTATGAAGCTCTTTGTTTGTCAATATTTTCGTTGTTGGAGACGCGTTGCACCATTGACAATGGGTTTTCTCGGAGATGCTTCTTTCAGGCTATTCCTTTTGTAGTATGATAGAGTTAAGAAAAGCTCGAAAGCGCTTTCTTGTTTTTTTTTGTGTTGAATTAAAAAAATAAAAAAGTTATGCAGATTTTTCTGTGTCGGGTCCGATCTAAGTAAGAGCTGAAAAGCAATTTTTTTCAAAATAAAAAAGTTATGCTACTCTTTCTGAGTCAAAATCGCCGTTTTTTTGGAAGTGTCGTACCTTTAACAATAGCTTTTCTCGGAGTTGATTGCTTCTTTCAGGATCTTCCTTTAATATGAGTTGTTTCAAAAATCTACTCAAAAGTAATATTTACGATCAACGAAAAAGTAATTTTAGGAGGTCGCTGTAATTTGCACTTGTTTTATTGAAAATTATGCCTTCCAGTCTCATATTTGTGAAGTAAACAAACAAAAAATAAGTCCATTTTTTGAAAAAAATTAGTTATACATGGTTTTAACATTTTCAGGACTCTAAGAATATGATTATCATAAACAAATTCTATCTATAACCTTTAATACTTTCAATCATTGAATAATATTCGATAACTAGCTAGATGGTTTTCTCATGATCCTATTTGAATTTTGCTTCTATCTCTGGTGTTTTTGAAATACATCATTTGTCTAATTACTGAGGAATCATCACGGATAGATTTATCATGTTTTGTTTGCTTGTTCCTTATTTGTAGATATGCGGAGGGTTTCCTCATGTTATTCTTATGGGGAAATAGAGGGGCCAGGCAGCACCATTAATATTGTCCGATCGAAAAAAATGTATAAATTCACTTTTTTGTGAAACTCCCAAAATGTGATTTTCTCCCAAACGAAATTCGAATACTGCCTTTTTTTGAACCACCCCAATGTAGATTTTTGCATTTTCCACTTTTCTGATCGAATTTTGCTAGTACAGGGACGAGACATTTTGATGGCTTTACACATCACTGAAATCTCTCGAGCAGCTCGTTCTTATGAATAAAAGCTTCAACAGTTCGTCCTGAGAACAAAGCGAACGAGATTCAACTCGGTTATCCCCTCTTTGTTATCTAAAGCGTTGAAAAAACCTTCAATGGATCGATGAAAGAGATACCGCTGCGGCTGTGTGCGTCAAAATGTCAGGGAACTCGCGTTCTCGGTCATAAAAAGCGATATTTTACCTTCCAACCACTATCGACAACGTCCTCATGAACTAGTACGAATTAACAATTGTAGTCGTAGATCGTCAGATGCCTCGATAACAGGGGTGTGTTCACTGGAAGTTACGTCAGTTCTCAGGAAAATGAGAATGAAGTTTATGAAATAAAGTCTGTAAATGTGCCTACATTCAATTATTATGCAATAAAAATTAAGGAGCGTTGAGGTAAACTGTACTCAGTGTCATTACTATGCTGTTTTATTACAAAATCCAGGGAATCTCTAATGCGATCGTTTGATCACACCATACCCTCTGATATTCTCTCCCCTTTCCAGTCTACTGTCAAACCCGCGAATCTATGATCTTTTTAATGTATTTCTATTACATTAAATCCATTATATGAATGAAACTAATTTTCGTTAAAAATTAAATAAACATTCATAATTCTATTATTTGACCCTATTATCTATCCAAAAAAGGCGTAACGAAACGTCTCTAAAATCTCGCTGCAAATTTTCAGTTTGTTTACAACCACTGTCAATTTAATTTTTTATAATTACAATGCCGAAATATTCCATTGTACTTGCAAATAAAGACCTACAGTTATATACTTTGGTAAGAGAATTAAACTTTATTTCATTTAAAAAGAATAAAAAGTCATTGCTCTTATTCCTTATTATTGACGGGCTGATCATTCGAATTTTGATGTACACCAGATATTAAGATTTCTGTAGACATAGCAAACTTTCTACAGATTTTAAAAGATATTATCGGGGGTTTTTAAATGTTTTTAAAAACTTAACCTTTCAAGAGATTTCAAGGGATTTAGAAAGAGTTCAAGCTATTCCAAATCATTTCTAGATACAATTTAAAGAATTTTAAAAGATTTCAAAGACTTTCAGACAATATCTATGAATTCTAATCGACTTAAGAAGATTTCTAGCGATTTTAAGACATTTTAAGAGATTTAAAGCATTACCATTGGTTTTCAAAATATTTAAGGACATATCACAAAACTTGTAATGGTTTCAATAGATTCCAAACAAATCTTAGGAATTGCAAAGTATACCAACAGAATTTGGGGACTTTCGAAGAATTTCAAAATATTTGATGAGTTTTCGTAGCACTTCCAAAAGAATTGCAAGTAACTTTAAAAAATTGCAATGGATTTCACGGATTTTCTACGGATTTCAAGTGGTTCAAGAATATTTTAAGAGATTTCCTAAAATATTTTGAGATTTCATGGCCGATGAAATAATTTTAAGGGATTTCACGGGATTTTTTCAGGGATTTCAACTAATTTGAGAACAATTATAGGGATTGAGACAGTTTTGAATAATTTTGTAAAAGTTTTCAATGGGTTTCAAACTATTTCACGGAATATTACACAAATTCTAAAGGTTTCAAGTGATTTCCAAAGATTTCAAGAAATTTGAAGAGATACCCTAGAGACCCTAAATTATTTAAAAATACTTCAGGCGATTTTATAAGATTTAAAGATATTTCAAACGATTTCGAGGGATTTCAAGTGATTTCTAATCCTTTTACGGAATTTAAGAGGATTCTTAGGGATTGCAAAAAAACTTTTTTTAAGATTTCAGTAAGACTCTAAGAATTTCAAGTAATTTGATTAGGTAACGTTTAAAACATTATTAAGTATTTCAAATGATTTAATAAATAATAATGTGGATTTCACGTGCTTTCAAAGTTGTTTTTATGAATTATGACTGACTTTAAGAAAATTTTGAGTTTATCTAAGTATTAGAAATTATTTTCAGGGATTTTATGGGGTTTCAGACAAATGTATAAGATTTCATGAGCTTTCAGAAAATGTAAAGGTATTTAAAAAATTTTTGACAGGTTTCAAATGTTTCAAAAGATTACAAGAGTGACTCAACCCTCATTCAATACTAAGGAATAAGTATTATGAGATGAATAAATATTTATTTATATATTGCTTTACAGGATTTGTGGCCAGTTAACCGTTATAGCAGCCATTTTCTGATATATTGTCATATTTTAGATATTAGAACTTATATTTTCGACTTGCAATAAACCTTAGTACTTGAATTGTTTGTTTGTCAACAACCATAATCATCATTGTTGAATTGATGCAGTTTGAAACAAAAATCACTAAGTACATATTAAAGATTCACAATTTTTAACAATTTGAGGCTACGTTAGCGTTTTGCGCCTGAAATGGGTATTTTCAAGAAAAATCATTAGATTTTAATTCAAATTTACAATTTTGAAAATTTTAGGTTGTACATGTGTTTTTCACCGGAAATATATATTTTTAGTAAAAAATTATTAGATTTCAAAGATACTCAATTTTTGAACAACTTTCGTTATTCTGTAAAGTTAACTTTCTTTACCGGAAATTGGAATTTTTGAGCGAAAATGATTAGATATTAATGATTCACCATTTTTGGCAATTTAAGGTTGCGTTAGCTTTTCACACCTGAAGTTGGTATTTTTAAACAAAAATCATTAGATTTCAAATCAAATTTGCCATTTAAAAAAGTGTTAGGTTCTATATGTCTTTTTGACCGGAAATTGGTATTTTAAATAAAAAATTATATGATTTCAAAGATATACAATTTCTGAACAACTTTCGTTTTTCTATAATGTTAGCGTTTTTCATCGAAAATTCAGTGCTGTATTCGAGCGAGACGATACGAAAATCAATCGAGAATTTACTTATTCTCAGTTTTTTAACAGTTTCAGGTTATATTGAAGTTTCTTACATGAAGTCGTTAATTTTCAACTAAAATAATATTAGGTTTCATAGACGATTTACAATTTTGAAAATTGTCTGTAGTTTTAAATTAAAAATATCACTTTCTAACTTACTTCTCACTTAGTTCCAACCACCTTACAATTTTTAAAAATTGATAGGCATGTTTATTGAAAAATCATTAGATTCCAAAGAACATTTACAATTGTTGAACAATTATAGATTGTATTGTCGTTTTACATCGAATTACGTCGAAATTTGGTCTTTTTAATTTAAAAAAATCATTAAATTTCAGGGTAGATCCACTATTTTTACACAATTTTAGATTATTTTTGGTATTTCATACCACTAATTCATATTTCAAATAAAATAACTTTGGATTTCAAAAATGATTCAAAAGTTTTGAACGATTTTAACATACGATCGCGTTTTTTGCCGGAAATCGGTATAGATTGCAAAGAACGTTTACAATTTTTGAACAATTTTAGGTTATAAATTTTTTTGGGGAAATCAGTGATTTCGAACAAAAAAACCTTTAGGTTTCAAAAAGGACTGGCCATATTAAACGAATGCTATTTTAATGTTTTTCATTTTAAAAAATATTTATTTTGAATAGAAAATCTTAAACTTAAAATATAAAATTTACAATTTCGAACAATTGTAATTCGAAGTAAAGATATAAATTTTCGTAAGTTATAAAAAATAGTGTCCTTTGGTTTTCCTTTTCTATAATTATAAATAATATGCACTATAGAACTCAAAAACTTTGTATTGATATAAATTTTATACTTTAATCGAAAAATTGCGTAAGACAAAAAAGACAGTAGTCGCTCGCATTGTGCGTATTTCTTCTTCTATATTTTAAAATAAAATGTGCTTTTGTTCAAAGGTACGCATTTGTTAGAATTATTTTCATCTGTACACTTGTTTGATGTATGATTAAAATAGAGGGACTAATAAAATCTCGTCAAATTGATCACTTGCAACAAGCAATAAAATTTGTAATAAATCCTCAAAAATGGTGCACATTCATTTAGGATAATGTATATTGTACATGAAAGAGAGAACATAAATGAAAGATTTTCCTCCGGGATTCGAGAATGCAACACAATTATTTATCTGATCTACAAGTCACTCATAATTGAGATTCATGTGTGTACGTTTGTAATATGGCAGTTATGGCACTCACATGTCCATTGTCAATTTTGCAAGGAAATTATACGAGCAGATCAACTTTTTTCTTCATCGGGAAATATTACATCTATTTTTACATTCTCATCAGAGAAAGTATTAGATTTGTGTAAAATATACCCCCCCCCCCACCGGTTTTAATCAAATGTCCACGTTTTGAGATCCTCTGAACCCGAAAAACCGGGTTTTACGAATTCATCTATAATGTATGTAATTATGTATGTATGTATTCTGTATGTATGTCTGTATGGCTGTCTGTATGGCTGGCTGTATGTCTGTATGTATGTCTCTCTGTCTGTGAGCACGATAATTTTTGAAGAAATTAATCGATTAGATTCGCCTTTGGTACACTCTTTTAGTTTCAAAAACTGAAGGTCAAGTTCGTTAGCCAGCTATTTTCGAGAAAAATTCAAAAAGTTAGACCATTTTGCAAATTTTTGATACAATTTTTTTCAAGATTGAAAAACTGTATGTGCGATATAAAAAAAAGTCAAGAGAAGAAAAACTTCTTTTTTTGAAAGCCTTACAAGAATATCATAAAAACTTTTTG
This sequence comes from Andricus curvator, assembly GCA_932195095.1. Lineage (NCBI taxonomy): Eukaryota > Metazoa > Arthropoda > Insecta > Hymenoptera > Cynipidae > Andricus > Andricus curvator. The sequence continues at coordinate 710,376 of CAKNYM010053020.1, forward strand.
AATTTACTTAAAAAATCAAAAATTCAAATTTTGATCTCACAAAAAATGATGAAAAATCAACATTTTCATTTTTCGATGAAACTATGCAACATACGGAAAAAGATAGCAAGACAACAATGGTGCAAAATTGTGACAAAAATTAAAAATTAAAAATTTTCGCACAAATCACACAAGCTAAGAAAAAAATAGACAAAATTTATTTACCGAAAGAAGAGCTACAAATTTGTTATAAATTGTTTTTTGATATGATAGGTAGTTTTTATTATAATCGTGAAAAATAAAAAAATTAAATTTTTTGAAAAACGACACATGGTACGAAAAAAAATTGAGTGCCAAAAAAAGTTCACCCAAAAAAGGACTACAAATTTTGTATTGATCACTTTTTGATGGGATGCGTAGTTTTTGTTTTAATTGTGAAAAATAACATTGAAAATAAGTAAATACATTTTTTGGAAAAACGACACAAGATGCAATAAAGTGTTCATCAACAAAATTGTTTTTTATAGGATACGTACTTTTTTCAATTATAATATCAAGACAATAAAAATACATTTGTTTCAATATAAACGCATATTATGAATTATAATAATATAAATTTATTGAAATTAAACATTGTTTAGGGTAGCTGAGAATAAAAACTAATACAAAATAAAGTACAAATATTAAATTAATCATGAAAAATAAAATTTGTACTTTACTTTGCAATATCTGAATAAGCAGTTCCAGACCGAGGTATAAAAATAAATATAATATACGTATATATATTTAATATAATAGAGTTGAAATCGATGTAGAAAGGTTCGCACTGTGGACTAAATCGAGTGCGAAGCTCGAGATACGTGATGAGAATGTGTTCGTTAAAGCCGAAGGAGCTTTAACGAAAGAGAATTCACAATCACCAAATGACAGTTGCTGATGCTTTGACCTTTAATTTTAACAGGCCTGTGCACAAATATGGAGGAAATACAAAAACCGAGCGTGCAGCGTGAGGTAATAGTATATTATGCACCTAGGGGGAGACACAAGTCGAAAAAGTGCCTCTCCCCGTTGACGCATACGATATTTTATTCACATATGACGTCACTTTTTTGTCCCTAGGAAGTAAAAAGTCTTTTTAATTCCTAGGAACTGAAAAGTGACGTCAGAGGTGAATAAATGCATCATCGAGCGCGAAGCGCGAGATCTACCAGACGCGTGCCCTAGGCGCGCTCAAACTTGAGAGCCGCGCGCGCGACGCTCGATGAGAATGTGCCCGCGCAGTGGACAGATTTTATATATATATATATATATATATATATATAATATTTGTTGTGAAAATTCTTCAAATAAAGACCCACCCCCTGCTTACAGTCGTTATTCACACAAAATCACACACGCACACACACAAAAATTAATTTAAATTAATATTTGGATGATGTACAATGTACATCAGGTTGGGTCGAAAACATAACCATTCTGAAATTCGAAATCGATACAACACGATAAAGTAGCGTATTGGGATCCTAAAACAATATAATTAATTTGGAATAAGTTGGGTTGACCGTAACCGAAAAAAAAATTTAATAAACGTCTTTTTACAGAGTTTTTGAATTTTCCAGAATTTTAGTTTTTTTACATTTCTGCAGGACAAAACATTCTTCCCGATTTTTTGGGAATTTTAAACAAAGTTGCAATTGAAGCAAAATCGCCAATACCCAAGAATCGAAATTACAAATTCATAGAATTTTTAAAATTCCGTTCTTGGTATTTAATGAAATTATCTTTATAATTTGTGGCTTAACAATTTTCTGAGCACCTTTTGGTTTTCAGCACATAAATAAACAAACAAAAATGTATTAAATACGAAATTCAACATTTGAAAAATTTTATGTAATTACAGTTACGATTCCTAAGTATAAGAATTTTGGATTAGAAATTAGATTCATAAGTCCTAAAGATACTTTCATTAAATACCAAAATCAAAATTTTTTTAATTCGCTGTGTTAAGACCTTTGTCTGAAAACACGGTGCATTAAATATATATTTTTTTTTTAGAAAATGATTAGTCAAAATCCGAAAAAAATTGAGAACCCTTTTTTATCCTAATGAAATGTAAAAAAAATTGAAACACAAGAAAATTTAAAAACTCTGCAAAGAAGACAATTTTTAAACATTTTTTTCGAGCGCGGATAACAAAACTGCATTTCTATCGATTCCAAATTAATTGTACTGTTTTACAATCAAAATATGCTACTTTTTCGCGTTGTATTGATTTTGAATTATAGAACTATTTATTTTCGATCCACCCTAATGTACATAGAGTTAGATCAGTAAAACATCTTATCTCGGTTTGAACGAAAGTTATTGATTCAACAGCATTTATATCTCAATGAAGAAATATTTTAGATTATTCGAAATAGTAGGAACAAAAAATATATAATTTATCTGCCTTGAAATCACGATTTGCCTTAAATTCAGCAAAATTTCTCTAGATTTATGCAAAATTGGTCCAAATTTAAGTTCATATTACCTAAATTTCAGAATTAAATCTTAAATGAGGAAAATTTCAGTTAAAATCAGATTAATGTTGCTTATAAGTTTTCGCAAATTTTACTGAATTTAATTCCAGATATTTTTAAGATGTATAACTACATATTTTTTGAGATTTCACGTATTTACATAGTGTAAAACATGAAAATTCAGTGATGACAAAAACGGTAATATCATAAAAACTATGTAAAATTGAATACAAAAGTTGTCCACCATCATATGGAGACTTGTTTTATAACTTATATTTTATTTACAGTGCCATGAAATAAAAGTAAAAACAATAAGAAAATAAATAATCCAGTTAAAGAAAAATGAGCCACTAAATATTATTATTGAAAATAACTCATTCTGTTAGTCGAAATATCTACTTAATTCGATAGATATAAAAACAAAACTCAATATGCTTCTCACAACTCGAATTTGCCGTTTTTGTAATTTTTTGTCCTGTTTCTTGGTATTCATTCTCAAAATCAAAATCAAACACTCATTTTTTTTAAAGTGAGAAAATTACGTCAACACTAATTTCGAGAATTGATAATTTGAAATGTTTGCATAACTGAAAAATGAAGGAAAAGAATATTTATTCTGCAAAATAGTTTTGTAAACACGTGATTTCAATTTCAACATATTATAAATAATATTTGAAGCAAAACTTAAATTAAAATTCCTGGAATATTTGGGGCATGCGCGTAGCAGATTAAATTTTTCAAGAAAATCTCGGATTTTGGCGAGAGTTTTAAAGGAAATTGAGTATTGTCAAAATATGCGAAAAGTATTCTGATGACGCTTATTATTATTTAAATAATTTCTTTGTTATATTTAATTGTAAATGTGCAAAACCTAAGAAATCCTTCGAACTGTATACCGTTATGGAATTTTCCGTAAAACTATTACCGTTTCCAGCTCGTTTAGAGCTAACCCTACGAAAAATTTCGTATTTTACTAGTCAGTGCGAAAATCCTTATCAGAAATTATTGAATACATTAACGATTAGAGTGAAATGCTTATTTTATTTTCACTACTTATTAGTAATTTATATTTTTCTATAATTTCAATACGTAATTTCATGCAATAAAAAACATGTTTACGTCCTTCAAAAATATCAATTTGTTTAAACAAACTTCATTTCATTAGGATTATTAGTTTAATTTATTATATTCAATTACTTTTTTATTTTATTCGGATAACATTTTATGAATTATTTTTAAAACTTGTAATGAACAACAAAATTCGCAACATTCTCTAACCATAATAACCTACAAAACACTTATTTGGATAATAAAAATACTTATAACATTATCAGAATATAATATTAAATATAGAAAGTGCTGAATATAATTCATAATTTGTTTATTGCAATGATCTGAATTACATTAACTTGATATTTGTAAGCAATCGTTTCAAAACTCCCGCCGAAATTCCGTCATTTTCTGTACATTTTCGTCTGCTATACGGCCAATACCAGTTATAACATTTTTTTAAATTGATTTGAATATTTAAAACAATTCTCAATGCTGCAATAAAATTATAAATGAAATATAACACTAGTTGTCTGAATATGTTGCGCGCGCAAGAAATTAAATGACGAACGAATTGTTTTGTTTCCGGATTTGCAGTTCCAGGGGGAAAAAACGTTGGCAATCAGAATTAATTCTTTAATATGAATACAATTTAATATATATTATAATTGCTCCAAATCTTAAAATTCTCATTAGACTGTAATTTTTCATTAATATTAATTTTAAGTTCGAAACGGAAAAACAAGATCAACCGTTTTTATACACTTTGTCATTTGTTTGTTTTGCAAGGTTGGCAGCAATGCTTATATTAAGATGGTGGCGGTCCGTTGCGGTTCGTTTTCGACGCGTACAGACGTGTACAGGACCAGTACCAGTTACTTGCAAAGCCGGGTTGGAATACGTTTTCTTCCGCTTGTGATCACGGGCAATCGAATTGTATACAGGATTGTTATTCGCGAAGAACACTTTCAGTGAGGCCACCAAAAAATCAATCCTTGTGCGTCTGAAATGGCTGCGAATATTCTCACTTTGATAGGTAAGGGAATTATAACCTTTGTTAGCGAAAAGTCAACTCCGTTTTATGACTTTCAACCAATGCTCAGCTTGGCTTCTTTTGGCTTTCTGTCAATTTTACATAATTTGCACACACTATATTTTTCATTACCTAAGTTTTCGTGGAGTGTGTCAATTTATATTATATAGATACATTTGGCGGGATGCGCCCGGGATACACACACCCACTCACACGTGCGTGCAACATGTTTTCAACGACGTGATGAAACGATTATACACACAGCTGTGGATTCCTTATTTTGACTCGCTGAACTGGTTCAGACTTGTTAGATTAATTTTAGCAATAAATAACTTTAATTTTTGAAATTGTATGAATGTGGGTGTGGGTGTGAGTATCGCGAAGTCCGTAAAATGGTAATGTTTACTTTTAATAGTTGTGTCAATTCTTGCTTATTTTTCTCAATTTTATAATATTGTTAGAATTTAAGAAAAGTAGGATAAATATAATAACCAAAGGAACGATTTTCTTACTCGCAATTGATTGGTTTGCATTTTATATTTGCAGAGTATAATTTACGTCGTGTTGGAGGTTAGGTTACCCAAGCTATTTTGTCATTTCTATATGATTCCTGTCACTCTTTTTAAAATAGTTTTCAAAGTTTCTTAGGTAGCATATAATGTTTTAATTTTCATACTTTGTTTTTATTTGAATACAGAATGTGCTCATTAATTTATTTCTGATTCAAATGTATTCGTAAAGATTTCGAATACTACTTGCTCCATACGGTTTCTAACCTATTTGGTTTAGCTTTATGTCTTTAGTTTTACGTTGTAGATGCTTGCAGGCGATTACACAATATTACATCACTCCATTAATATATTAAATTAATTATTGTCAAACCTAATTAACTGAATCATACTACAGCTTTCTATATATATTTTTTTATTTGAAAACCTAAACCATAAAACCTTAATTGTATTCAGTAAAAATTGCCTGTGTTTTGTCGCAGAATGTTCAAGTAATTATCCTGTTTTTATTATTTTAAATTTTAATTTGTTGTACAGAGTGGCCACACGAAACTAAACCCCTGGGAAATGAAAGTAAATGTATTTTTTCCACCGATATGTAAAAAATGGAGTACCTGGTAGGCACTCCAAAAATATTTTTCACTGTATTTTGGTATCTTTATTTCTAATTCCTTTCTACGTTGAAAAAGGCAGTATGTTTAAATGCTAGTTACTATTTGTACCTTGAATTGAGAATTTCCATTTAAAAGTCTTGAATAAACAATTTAAGCTTGAAAGTGATTACAAAATACCTACTCCGAACCAAAGTAGACACTAAGGAATTTCACCTTAAAAAATTTTAATTTGACAATTTCTGATTGAATTGTTTAAAAGTATATTTTTTTCAAATTGTAAATCTTTCACAATTGAATAATTTCGGTTTGAAACTTTATAAATAGATAATTCCAAATTAATTGTCTTTGAAATAATTTGGAATTAAAGTATTCTGCATTGTACAATTTCCATTTTAAAAACTATTCAACAATTTTAAATTAAAGGCCTTCAAGTTCAAGATTCCAAATTTAAAGAGTACAAAGAATTTTACTTTTGATATAATTGAACCATGCGAGTAAAGTACTTTCAGTGCTTCATTTTATTGAAACCTGACGTAATTTGATAAACCTGAACCAAAAATTGTCCATTTTGTAGGTTTCAATTGAAAATACGAATTTTTGCAAGCTCAATTTCAAAATGTATACATTTTCAGAGCCATCAATTTTTAAAATTAAACATCATTTAATATTTTGTTTTGGATTTTGGACAATTCTGTGTTTTTAAAATTCAATACCATTTAAGTGCTTAATTTTAAATTTCTTAAATTAAAACATTTTCAATTTTTTTAAACTGAAATTCTTAGTTTGAAGGTTGCAAATAAATCTTTTAAAATATTTTTGTGACTTTATTTTCGCCTTTGAATAGAAATAAATCAACTGAGACTTTTAGCATTTTTAAACGCCTAAAATTCAAAATTGTTCCATTTGTAATATTTTAATTTAAGTTCAGTTTTAAAAGGTTAGTTTAAAAATTGGAATGACAGAAAAATCGTTGCAAACCGGGAAATGGCTAGAATTTTTTTCCTGGGATTTGAGTGGCCACTGTTCGAAAGGTTTATTACTCGGATTTTTATTGTACACTAGATTGCAAGATTGCATGTGATTGCAAACGGTTGAATTGATTATAGAAAATTGATTACAAAAAAGCATTATATAGAACAAAATTATCGGATAATCAGTATTAGAATAAAGAATACAAAAGTAATGAAGAAATTAGTGTAAAACGTAGAGAAACTACAAAAGAACGATTTATTGTAGGATATTTATAATCATATGAAAGTACACAAAAATAGGGATTCTGTAAAAATAAAATTTACACCTTTTGGAATATCTTGAATCTCATTGAATCCATTAAAATTTAAAAATCCCCTCAAACCTGCAAATAATTGGAGGTGCTATAAATCTTAATCTTCTCTCCTTCAAGTCTTGAAATCCATAGAAATATAAAATATACAGATAGTTATATAGAAATATAAATCATTTGAAATCCCTTGAATATAAATTGAATTAAGCTTATTCATTAAAATTCTTTAGAAAAAACGTTAAAAACCCTAGAAATCTTTGAAGTTCCTTGAAATCCTTGGATATTCAATAAAATCGTTTAAATCTGGCGAAATCCCTTGAAATCTGTGGAATCGTAAAGAATCCTTTCAAAGGTCTTTTCGAAGGTCTTGAAATCCCTTGAAATCCTTAGAAATTCACTAGTAGTTCCTTGAAATATTTGGAAACTGTAAAAGTCCATTAAAAATATTATAAATCATCTTAAAGCCCTAAAATATAATTTAAATAAAACATATTCATTACAGTTCTCTGTTAAACATATTAAAATCCCTAGGAATCTTGAAAATCCCTTGAAATCGTTGATTATTTAATAATAGTATATTATGCACCTAGGGGGAAAAGTGCCTCTCCCCCTTGGCGCATACGATATTTTTTTATAACAAATGGATGATTTCAGACGTTTTCGAAATACAGTCATGCTTTCAGTCCATATTAGATTTTGAGTGAAGAAGCATGAAATTTATGTTAACTTATTCCAAATTATCCAAAATTCAATAAAAAAAATTGCCGGAAATTTTGGTTCTTTACAGTAATTTTAGAGGTGATTTATGGTAACTTACCATAAATTGTCCAAAATTCATTAAAAAAAATTTCCGGAAATTTATGAAAATTTTCTGTCATTTATGGTAATTTTACCGGTAAATATAGTAACTTACAATAAATTACCCAAAATTCATTTTTAAAAATTTCCGGAAATTTATGAAAATTTTCGGTCATTTATAATAATTTTACCGGTAAGTATGGTAACTTACCATAAAATACCCACATATTATATTCAAAAATGTCCGGAAAATGAATTTTTTGTTTTAAATTTCCATACATTTCCGGAAATTTATGAAAAATTATTGGTAATTTACAGCCATTTGATCAGTTATATATGGTAACTTTCCATAAATAACCACACAATTCTATTATCTGCAACCAAAATTTCTTCACAGTTTTTACGGTGAGTGGGCTGATAATCGTAAAATGCGAGCTCATAGATGTTTAATTTTCATTATTCACCTCTGCCCTATTGAAAAATACGATATCGTAAACGACATCGTAAACTACAT
>CAKNYM010053020.1:738673-786556 GCA_932195095.1 Andricus curvator
ACTTAGATCGGACAACATTGACTTTTTGAGTGGGTACACTTGAGAAATAACGCCCCATATACATATTTTAACTTTGATTTTTACGAAATGTACATGATTTTTGAGGCACATAATTTTGCTTGCGGGGACGTTTTTTGGCCACAGAAATACAGCAAAATCAGCAAAAAATGTAATCCTATGTTGATGCGCGCGATTTTTACAGCTTTGGCCCAACATACTGTTTAATTTCCGTGAGCATAGAAAAGTGTGCTTCAAATATTCTTGGAGTGAAGTACGATGATGGAGTGGACATTTTTTCGCCAAATTAAAAAATTTCAACATTTGAAGGTGTGATACTTTGATAATTTTAGAAGCACACTTTTTTCCTTTATCTGGTGACTGGTGGCCACCTAAATCTAATAGAAAATTTTGACCTGGGTAATTGCGCGCACTCTCCACAACTACAGGCCTTGGAGCGGACATTTGAATTGTAAAAGCGGTGACACGGCTTTGAGATTTTTTATTCTGAATTAGAAATCAAAGCACAATGTGAAATCCATGAAATTTTAGTAGCCTATGGTCCATTGAACTAACATGATTTTTCAATTTGCAACTGGTGACAAATATTAAACAGGTATATTTTGGGGATTTTTTCCAACTATTATATGTTCTATCTTTTTAGGAGGATTTCTGTAATGACTGTGAGCTTTCGTTTCTATTTCAGGGATCCTGTCTGTAAATTTGTATGCAATATAGGGGAGACCGCCCTACAGTAGATAATGATCCTACAGTAGATAATCATTAATTAAAAATACTAATGGTTCTTAAATAATTATTTTAATATAATCAATAGTTAAAAAACCAAACGTGTTAATATATTAAAATTACAATTAATTATTTTACTTATATTTGTGCTTATAATTAAGGATTATCTACTGTATGATCATTATCTACTGTAGGGTGGTCTCCCCTAACTTGTATTTTAAGTGTTGGTTTGCGTATAATATCACGGTGACTGAAAAATGACATCTTCCGTGGAAACGCCCATAAATATTCTTCACAAAAACACAATCCATCATACTGACTATTTGTTGCAAATATTTGTTTATAACAAATAACTTGATATGTCAACAAATTTTTTTTCTTCCACCAACCCTTGTGCATCAAACCTGAGGCCTGATGCCACTGACAAAAATTTGCACAGTGAATTAAAAAGAAAAATTCAGAAAATCAAAATTTGTTTCGCTATTTGCAGTTCCATAAAAATGTAAACAAACAAAAAATCAAAAATGGGCCTCGACAGATTTTTTGAGAATTTAATGCAGCTTTTTTTGAAAAAAAATTGAAAATCGATAAAGAATTGTGACCTACAGGTTATTTTGAACATCGTTTTTTCATTTCGCCCCACTGTGCGGTAGCGCTAGACAAGTTTTTAGAAAGTAATAGCAATGTTAAGGCATAATGCCATATTGTGTCAAACATTGTATTAAAATTATTTTCTCGTCTTCCTTTTTCACTTTAAATTTCAATACAATTTCATTTGTAAATAAATAGATCATGTCACATCACATAAATTTTGATGTTTTAAAATTTAACAAGAGCACTATATTTCTATAACTTGAATTCAGCGAAATTGTTCTGGTTCAAGTGATTTTCAATTGGAAACTATATTAAAATTACCGTTTTCAATACGAAATTGTAATGTCTGGAATTTTTTACTTCTATACACGCTTTACATTTTTAATTAAAAATTGTTAACGTTTCTATAGATTTTCGATTTCAAATTGTTTACTTATTACAGGAAAGGCAGTACGTTCGGTACACTCTGGCATTTAGAATTTTTATCCTCAACATTTGTATTTTTTATATATATATTTTTTTTGTATGAAACAGGCCATGTCGACCTCGTATATTTACAGAAAGTTGAATAATTAAATTTCTGTCGATCGAATGACAGTTTTTGATTTCCAAAACCAAAATGGTTTTAATTTTTTAGGTGTTCTACTAGTAGATAAAAAACTGTCATTCCATCGACAAAAAGTTAAATTATTTTAGTTTTGTACATATACGAAGGTGACGTGTTCTGTTTACAATAAATAAATAAGATGAAATGACTGTTTTTGATCTACTAGCTCAAACCCAAAATGGTTTTTATTTTTTAGGTTTTGGACTAGTCTTAAACCTAAAATAGTCCATAAAAAATAAATTAGGTTACACGATTCGAAAGTCATTCCAAACCATGGGAACCTAAATTTTCTTATTTTCTTATTATTTAACCTCTGATATAAAAATGCATATAACCTAGCAAATTCTATTCTTTATCGCAATTCGACATGCGAAGACCTTCAATTTGAGCCTTCACCGGGGAAAATCGGACTAAAAAAAAAAGCTTCCAGTATAGGGGTCTGAAAAACCAAATTTCTTCATTTTTTATTTTTAAACCACTGATATAAAAAAATAATCAGGAATTTTTCCATTATACAATTTTATTGGGCAGTCGGGTGACAGAAAATCTTCTGAAAATATAGATTTTCTCAAATAGTGTAACTAATATACTTTATTATAACAGCCATACCACGCTGAAAAAACCAGTTCTCGTCAGATCACTGAAGTTAAGCAGCGTTGGGCGCGGTTAGCACTTGGATGGGTGACCATTCGAGAAAACTGAGTGCTGTTGGCACATCGTGGGTGTGGTGAGCCCACACTTGTAGTTATTTACTACAAGTTATCAACCTAGAAACACTACCCGAATCGGGTAGTGTCACGCCTACCCCGAAAGGGAAATGGCTTAATGGTATACATACATATATACAATATTATTATATATACAATACATAAGATTGTCAATTTCTATATTCTATCTTTCTTTTATATTCTACCAGTTGATGAGTGCTTTACGTTTCCTCATTATGATTAATTATAAAATCTATTTACTTCCTCATAGAGAGGATCCACCGCGTACCATAACAATACAAAAATATATTATAGATCAATCAATTTGTCTGGAATCAAAGAATCTTTTCTATATTATTTCATCAGATTTTGTCTGCAATCGCATCTTCAAGTTTTCGTGTTCACAAAAAAGTGGTACAATGTTTAATTGAGGAACGTTATATTAAACAGCAGTTACGTAGTGAATAATGAAGTTTAAATTCTGATTCTTTTTCACATTATATAGAATATTAATACAATTAATTTGTCAGAGGATTTTGTTAACAATTTATCAAAGAGTCAGAAAAATATAGAAAGATAGAATATAGAAATTTATATAATCTTCTATTGAAAATATCAACCTTATAATATTTTAAATATACTAAGGTATATTAGTTACTTAATTAAAAAAATATATATTTTCAGAAAATATTCTTTCATCTAACTGGTCAATACAATTTGATCGTAGATATGCCAGCAGCTTATTTACAAACAGATTATAAAAAATTGCCTGCAAATATTGTAAGCTACATATAAAAAAGCTATCGTTATCCTGTTTTTATTATTTTAAGTAAGAGTTTGTACACATTCTAAAAAGGTTTAAAAAACAATTCTTTAGTTTGGTGTCTATTTAAAATTATTAGTAATTGCTGTCTATTGAAAATTGTTATATAAACCATGGTTTTTCTTATTCTGTCATGCAGTCCCGTGCCAAAGTTAGCTTATACGAGAATGTCGCGTGAACTAACCCAGCAAATATACGGGCGATGTATGGGGCTGGGAAACCCTAGTAAATTACATTTACCATAGAGGTCATTTTCCTGGGAACATGAACCGAAAAATAATCTCTATGGCAAATTTCACGTACCAGATTTTCCCATTTGGCAGCAGAAATATAGACTACATATTTTATATTCAAATTAACGATCCGGAAAATTTTTGTAATCCCTTGCATTTTGAGTGACATATGAGTGAAGCTTTTTGAAGTTATCGTTTCGAGAATTGCCGTTCCTGTTTAGTAAAATGTAGAAACGGTTATCTTATTTTTTATTTTTAGTTAATAAAAAACTCTGCATATTGAAACATTTGAGAAAGATTACTGAAGTCAAAAGAAATATGTTAAACCGAAAAACAGCAGTTTATATGTACTTGGTTTTATATTTTTTAATTTTCGTGGCCCAAACGTTCCGTCTCTCCCCGAAAGTTTCAAATTTGAAAGCGAATTGTATAATCTTGGAGAATTCAAATAAAAAATTTTTCATTTCAAATACTATCAATTCGATATTATACAATTTTGACCGAAAAATGACTGAGAATTTGATTCAGTGAACAGGATTTTTTTCTTAATTGTACCAAAATGCAAATTAAAAGTATTTCGTTAGGTTTAAGGTTGATTTCGGCGCAATTATGTGTTCTTATAAGGTTTGCTTCTCGGTTTCATTGAATTTTTAATTACTCTCAGTTTTTTTTTTGTAAAGAAATATCACCCTAAATTTTCTTTTATTAAAAAAAAAATGCTTTTAAGTTTCCTCTAAGCCGTTTTAGGTACGAAAATAAATTTTCAAAAAAATTTGTTCATCCCTAAAAAGTATTTTTTATTTATGGCCTCAAATGACACCTAAACCTTTTTTTATAATATACACAGAATTTCTTGAAAAATACAAGGAGAATTTTCTCCATAAGGAATAAATTAAAAATATTTATACCGGGTGAGTGAAAAAATCTGAATTTGGAAATACACAAAAAATGTACATTTTTTAATAATGTAAAGTTAATACTGCCGAAAATCAGAACTGGAAACAGTAGATAGAATTTTAAAGATACATTTTAATTTTGGCATAAAAGTGTTTTTACGATTGTTTTGTGGAGTTTGAAACAATCATTGAATAGTAAAAATAAGTCTTTATCCAAAACAAAGCGTATTTCCAGCTTATACAGTGAAAAAACATTTTTTTTTTCAAAAATATATTTTTTTAAATTTATTATTTTACTATGTCATGTAAGTTTTAATGCATTATAAGCTTAAATGAACTTTAATTAATGTATGTAATGGGAAATTTGTCGAACAGAGTAAAATAATTTTAAAAAGATGTAAACATTGTAGATTACTGGTCAAAACATACATATATTTTTTGCCAATTCTTTGTTGAATTTGGCCTTCTATAAGAAGGACATCCTTTGATTTTTAGGTGGGCTAAACAATTTTTGTGGCCGAGAGATATTTTTTCCTGAAAATATAAGTTTCAAAATTTTTTTTCGTAAACGGTGCAAGATATCACAAAATCGAGAGGAGCATTTTTTGTAGAACTTTTTAAAGTTGTCTATTTTTTCTTAGAATTTTGTCGAATCTTCCGTTTTTTAAGAAAAGTGTTAATATCCAATTTTTCAACAAAAAATGATCGTGGTCACTTTTAATTTTTAACTTTTTTCTCCGGCGGATTTCGAAAGAGCATGGTAAAACCTACCAGGATCCAAATAAAATTGGAATATCTGAAACAGATCGAAAATTATACAATTTCAAAGAATTTTTCTGGTAAATAGAGGTCAAACTTCAATTGCTTTTAACTTCATGGAAATGTTGTTTTCTCAAATCAGAAAAAGGCGTGTCGCTTAATTTTCGTTAAAAAGACAATATATTCAACTTATTTAAGAGAAGAAAATTTTAACTGAGAATTCATAAAGTTAAGAATCTAAAATGAACAAATTTTAAATACTAAACAATTTTTCTCCACATATTAAGTGGCGGTAGTTTATTTTCATTTTTTTTCATACAAAATACAGTTTTTAAATGCTTATGGAAATCATAAGATGTCTTGGAAATGAACATAAAGACCATTATTTTGTTGGATTGAGTTACGATAGTTACATTTAAAATCATCCGTCGGGTGGACACTCTGGACTAGGAAAAATATCTGAAAACCGGGAAATGACCGGGAATTTGTTTCTAAGATTTGAGTATCTAACTGGTACCTTGTTTTACGTACTTATTCTAATTTTTTTGTCCCAAACTAAAAAGTACGCTGTTTTCCCTATTATTATGCCATAGGGACTGTGAGGCCTGATTTCGTTAACTTACATAACATTCGATTTTTTTTGTCCAGATCTTGACAGTGAAACTCGCTTTTGCCCAGATCTTGACAGTGAAACTTACATCAAAATCGAGCCAGAGGTTTACGAGGAAGAAGTTTCCGAAAATGGATTTGTAGGATTTGACAATACGGCTACCAGAATTCCATCTACTACCGATGTAGGAGCCCTGAACCTCTGGACCACCAAGGCTACAAGTTGCCTCATAGCTCAGTATAAGAAATATAAAGCTCATGTAGGTCAAACAACAAAAATGAGAAGCCTACGAGAAATGTTCGAGATGATTTCCTTCGAGATGCAGAAATACGGCTTTTACTTCAGTGCTCAAAAATGTGAAAATAAATGGCGTGTCCTTGAACGCAAGTACAAGAATCTGGTATTTCGTGAGAAACTAAAGAAACCTGGCAGAATGAGGCATTACGGACACTGGGAACACAGAAGAGCGCTAGACGAAATATTCGATGAACAGAAGCAACACATGTATTTAGACGAAAGTGATTTTCCTCCTCCAAGCGGTTCTGCTAAGATCGCAGCAATGATGATGCCACAACTTGTACAGAATGGAAATATTGCCAATAACGGTACCTCCACCCAGTCTTCGAGCAGCAATAATTCTTCTCATCCCGAATCGAGTAATCCATATAGCAAAAGAATGGAAAACTTGGCTGATCAAAGTGGAATTATAAAAACATTTCTCGCAAACTTTGTAGACGAAATGACAAAAAACTTTGCTTTAGCTGAGAGAAACAACGAAAGGAGACACCAGGAAGACCTCGCAATGAGGCAGAGCGAATTGGAAGTTCAGAAGAAGATCCTCAAGATGAAGGAGAAGAAATTGGAACTTCAGAAAATTAATATGATGGCAGCTGCTCAGAATTTAGGCCTCAATTTATAGCAACGCCAGCGGATTGGTATGACTGTGATTATTTGATTAAGATATTTTTCTACATTTTTTGCAAACCGTTGATTCTGTGCATTGAACCTGTAATTTGAAACGCATTCGTAGAATTTATTTCTCAATCAAAAGCTGTAAATTTTTATAAAATGTTGAAATATATTTCAAAGTTGCGAAGGTAGAGAATAAGTCGGAAATCCCCTGTAAATATTGTAATATAGTTATTATTAGGAGCGGGAGGATCAGGATATCAGCCAAATATACGAGTATTCTGTTATTAACATATTATCATCAGCGGAATTGAAACAGTGTTTCACTGATATTCATAAACTGCGCGTTTAATCAAGCTTCGCAAAAAGCTCTAGAGATTCTTATAAATATTTGTTTAAAAATTTTTCACTACACATT
Organism: Andricus curvator; assembly: GCA_932195095.1. Taxonomy (NCBI): domain Eukaryota; kingdom Metazoa; phylum Arthropoda; class Insecta; order Hymenoptera; family Cynipidae; genus Andricus; species Andricus curvator. The sequence goes on from CAKNYM010053020.1 coordinate 745,974, forward strand.
TTGTTCTTTAATTTGAGGTATTAACCCCTAGACTTTTGGCAATTAGAAGTTTTCTTTAACATAAATGAAAAGTTGAAAATATTTTGGAAAGAAAAGGTTCAAGAGTGACATTTTTCAGTACTTTCTGAGATTAACTTAACATTATCTATGAATAGATAAATTGGTTTTCATTTCAAAACAATTCTTGAATCTAATAAAGGCATAAAGATATTTTTTTTAGTTTGTGATTCATTCAATGACTTCATATCCATTTATATTTCATTTTTTCTCAGCTTTTCCCATTATATACGTAATTAGCGAACTCAATTTTCTTTTAGTTTAAGGTAACACTACGATTTATTTTAGAATTTAAGCTTGCATTTCTATGCCGTTCTTTACAATCGTCCTCAAAATATTCTTCATACATCGCAAATCAAAATATTTTACTTACAAATTATCTCCAAGTGTTACTACACCAGGCCGATGTATTATTTATATGTGTAAATTCAAAAATCTAAATTTTTTTCCTAATTCATTTCCGATTATTAATATGTTTAATAAGTGGGATTTATTTGATTTTTAATTTGCACGATTGCATGTTTCATTTCCATAATTTTTTGATACTGAATACATTTATTTTTCTGCAATGATATGCACGATGTACTTGTTCGAAAATTTTGTAATAAAATTTTGTAAATGAAAGATGGACTGTCTATATAAACAATTAAAAGTAAAGATGACCTATATTTATAGTATACTCTTTTTCAGTCGAAGTTCGGAGTATTTAAAAATTGAAATTTATTGTTTTAATTTTTTAATAAATATCTTGAGTCATTTTTACTCTTATTAATTCAAAAATATTCTGTTTTATTATAATATTTCCCAATTTTTGCATTACTTTAAGACCATGGAATACTTACCCGACTCCTACTTTGCCGACATGTTTTCGCATCAACTTATGTCCACACAAATGGAGTTAAATTTGAGACCTTTGTGCCTTTTATTTTATTCCCTAAATTTTTAACTCGATATGGCCTTAAACTACTTCTCATATATTTTCACTCATTCGGAAATTTATTGTTCACATAAGGGCGATTCTCCACATAGCGCAAGATTTGAGTATCGTAATTTTAAAAAAATTTCGCGTGCTGAGAGTCCACGAAATGTGTTTAGTATTCTGTGTCAGGGTAATCGATCTGAATAGAGCTTCGTACATTTTTTGGTACAATTGACACTAATATATACCCAAAGTATCAAGTCTAAATAATTATTTATTTAAAAGTTCAGGGTGGCGACTTGACCGGGAAATGACCTGGAATTTTATTGACCGGGAAAAAACCGAGAAATGACCGGGAATTTAATTTAAAACCCGGGAATTTACTTCTGATCATAGCAAAATTCAAGAAATATAATTTCACTTGGAACAGGGAATGTTTTACATGGAATGGGAACTTTTTAAAGGAATTATAATTCGGATTGAGAAAAAAGGAATTTTTAAAAATCCCTCTCTCAAGTCAGAATTCGTCACAATTTGAAAGTTCCCTCTTCTAAATTTTAGGTAATAAAGTACTTCAAGCAGTTTTCAGAGTAGAAGTAGAATTTCAAAGAAGAAATATTTCTGAATTATAATAGAAATTTTTTTTTACATTGTTCGTTGCGAATTCATCGTTTTTTAGTCAGAAATTCAACTACTGGGTTAAAAGTTAAACTTTTGTTAAAAATTAATTTATCTTTTTTTGATGAAAATTCAACTATTTTGTTGAAAATTGATATTTTTCATTTAATAATTAAACTATTTGTTTGAAAATGTATGTACTTTGTGGAAAATTCATCTATTTTTGTAGACAATTAAACTTTATGGTAGACAATTCATCTTTTTGGCATAAAATTAAACTATTCCAGTTAAAGATTCATCATTTCAGTTGAAGATTCATCATTTTATTTGAAAATTCACCAGTTTGGTTGAAAATGAATTTCTTTAAACGAAAATTTAACTGTTCCATTCTGAGTTGAAAATTAAAATTTTCAAGTTCGGAATTCCACAATTTGGATAAAAATTTGTCTTTTTAATTGAAAATTTAACTATTCCGATGAAAATTCATGTATTTTGTTAAAAAATCGATTTTTTTGTTGGTAAAAAATTATCTTATTTTTCTTTGAAAGTTAATCTTCTTGTTTAAAAATTCTTCTTTTCGGTTAAAAATTCAAGTATTCCAGTCATTTATTATTTTAGTTGAAAATTCATCTTTTAGGTTTGAAATAAAATTATTTGGTTGAAAGTTAAGCTCTTTTGTTAAAAATTAATTTTTTTGATTGAATATTTGTTTTTTCTTTGGATGTTTTTTGGTAGAAAAAATTTGTTTTTTCAACTGAAAATGTAACTATTAATCCAGTTGAATATTTCATAATTTTAGTTTAAAATTAATGTCTTTGGTTGAACATTCATTTTTGACTAAAAATTTGATTATTCAATTTTTGGTTGAAAAATTATCTTTGTTAGTTGAAAATTGGTCTTTTTTGGTAGAAATTAATCTTCTTGGTTGAAAATTAATCTTTTTGGTCAAAAATTCATTTATTCTACTTAATGATTCATCATTTCAGTTAAAAATTCATCTTTCTGGTTTGAAATTCAAGTATTGCAGTTGAATATTTACAATTTTATTTGAAAATTCATCACTTTGTTTGAAAATGTAACTATTATTTTGAAAGTGAGTTTTTGTTGTTGTTAAAAGTTAGTTTTTTTTGTTGAAACTAATTTTTTTAACTGAAAATTTAACTTATTCCAATTGAAAATTCCATAGCTGTTGTTGAAAATTCATCTGTTTGGTTAAACATTAATTTTTTTAACTTGAAATTTAATTATTAAAGTTTTGGTTGACAATTTATCTTTTTTTAGTAAAAATGGGGTTGTTGCATATTTTCAAATAATTTTTTTTTCTAGTAAAATTAAAAGAACACCAAAAAAATAATGTAACTACAAAAGGAAAGTTTTTTTAAATCAAGTTTAAATATTTTTTTTAATGTTTAAAAAGTATATTTTTTGAATTTTTGCGGGAAGTACTTTGCAGGAAGTACCTCATTCTGATTAGCGCTGTTGTCCGGTTGGTGATGGAGGTGATGGAATATAATATGGCCGCTAGCGACTGAATAGGTAAACCAGCCCCGTGACACTCTGAAACGAAAGTGACGGAAATGTTGAGTACGGCCGAGGGTGGCGCTGGCTGTACTTTTAGGCCGAAAATTATTCAAATGCATGGGGAAAGTGTCAAAAATGTGAAATTTTGTGCTTTTTATATTATAAAAACGGACTTCTAAATTTTTTTTTGCTTCAGAATTTAAGTTTTAAGGCTTTTACACTGAAATTTTATCAAGTTTTTTTTTGTAATGAACGAGAATAATGGGGTATAAGTGCGATGTTTTTGAATGCAATTCTGGTTACGCGAATTGCTAAAGATTGCTAAAGACGTGTTATCTTATTGGATCCAATATTACTTGGAAAACCGAATGCGGCAATTTGCTAAAGTGAAAATTGCTGATCTAAAGAAGACTAACTTGTAGCAAAAAAAGCGGGCAAAGCTTGCTACAACTTGAATTGCTTAAATTCGCAAATGTAAATAAAGTTTAAATGTTTTTAAATTTTATGTAAATACAATTTTCCAAATGGTAGTATTTATTCGTTTAATATTATGTATATTTATTCTTTATTCCAAATTGAATATTGTTCACAAATGCACTTTTTTATTCTCCAACTTTATCAATATTTATTTATTATTGATTTTAGAGTTACAAATTTTTCAGTTTTTTATTTTCCCTATTAAGAATAATTATTGGCCATAAAAAAAACTAGCCGGAAAAATTTTCCGTTTTCTCATTCTCTACAAGCACATAGTTTTTAAAACTTATTTTTGCGACTTTTAAAATTTGCAATGTGTAAAACGATCGGACAATAATTATTTACCTGTTTGCAAACAGCACCTATTCTTAACTTATTGTGGGCGAACATTAATATGTATCATATTTCACACAAAGGCTATTGATTTTAAATACCCAATCGTTGCAAATCACGAAAAAATTACTCTTGTTCATTAGTTTCTTTATAACATTGTAAAAAAATTTGTCTTGGTCTTGCTCCAACCCACTGGAAATTATTTTTAGTTAGTTATTACATTGATTTATGACCTTTTTTTGTAATGAATTTGAAAGTCTTAAAATAAATGGTATCACTGAAAAGTTAGACAATAAAATTAAACTTTGTTTTTAAATAAAAATTTTTTATTTAGTTTCAGTGAAATATTCAAAGTCACTAATTTTACTTGGAAGACGTAAGGTCATTAAAAAAAAACATCAAAATGCGTTGAGAATTGTACTGTTGGGCGATCACAAATGTAAATAAATGTTTTTAAATTTTACGTACTAATAATAATTTTCTAATTTTTTAACAGTAATTTTATGTATGTGTTCCAAATGGTAGTATATTTGTAACAATAGATATTTTTTATTATTATAATTAATTTTTATAAACGTCTTATGACGAAACAAAATAAATTATTTTCTAGCTTTAAAAAAAATATATAAATTTTTATAATTTAGTTCAATCAAGCGTTAATTTCAATTTTCAATAATCATTATAAATGTCAATAAAAATAAGATTCAATTGAAATTTACTATATTCACAGTTAACAATATTTACATATGTCAATGCTAAAAATTTAATGTTCACTTTGTAGAATTATTATTGGTACTCTGTGAAAAGTGTATTCGTATTTAATCATCAAAATAATATTTTCTTCACTTTTCATTAGTACTTATTGATTTATTGGATATTTAATATGCTGCAAAATATTTTTCCGAGATAAATATATGCAAAAAACGTATTTTAACAATTAAAATAAATTAAATTTGTATTTTGCCCATGTATTTGATTAATTGTCGGCCTAAAAGTACAGCCAGCGCCGCCACTCGGCCGTCTTCAAATCTCATGACACATTTATTATACAGGCCTTTATAGGAGAGCCATCCCCCTGAGGTAAACAGTAAACATAACCTATTGTAAAAGATATGCAAATTGAGGTTATCTTTGGAAGCATTTCATTCGCACGCACTTGAATGATATTATTCATTACTATCTTTTTTAAGGTTTTATATTTCAAGCGAAATTGTATTGCTTTTCGACAATTATAAGTAAATAAATAACTCTGTTAGAAATTGTAAATTGAATTTTCGCCAGCTGTCTGCTAGATACTTCGTGAGTCAATAGATCATTATTCTGATTGGTTACGCGCTTTTTGGGAAGTGACGTTTCAAGGTCACAGAGCTTTTGAATAGGGGTTTCAATACTTTTCTTAAACATTTTTTTTCTCCACAATGAAGTTTTCAAAATTTTTTTTAAATGCACCAAAATGTTCAGAATGTTATGCAGTATTTAAAAAATATATTACCTAAAATTCATGCAACGACCCCATTAATTTTTTGGTTTGAAAATTGAACTATTTCAGTTAAAGATTCATTGTTTTAGTTGAAAACTCTTATGGTTGGTTTACAAATAATTTTTTAAACTAAAAATGTTACTATTCCTTTTTCGATTGAAAATTATTATTTTTTCAGTTCAAAATTTAAAAGTTAATGTATTTGGTTGAAAAATTGTATTTTTGGGTAGAAAATTAATCTTTTTATTTAAAATGTAATCATCTTTAAAAATTCGTCTTTTTGGCTGAAAATTCGAGTGTTCCAGTTAAATATTCATCATTTTAGTTGAAAATTTATCTCTTTGGTTTCAAATTTTAACTTTTCCAGATGAAGATTCATAATTTGATTTGAAAATTCATCACTTTGATTGAAAATTGAACTATTTTATTGAAAATCCGTTTTTTGTTTGTTGAAAATTAATTTTTGCAACTGAAATTTTAACTATTCCATTTTTTTGTAAACAATTGATATTTTTTAGTGGAAAATTCATTTATTTTGCAACGTTTTGCTCTGTTGTATTCAAAGATGTTTCGAACGAACGTCATGAATTAAAATAAATGTTTGCGTTTTGCGGCAAATATAAATATGTTACTTTGAGTTGACCGGGAAAATTGAAAAACTTGACCGGGAAATGACCGGGAATTTGAAATCGTCCGCCGAGTCGCCACCCTAAAGTTGCTCCGTTTTGAATTTTGTCGATATCTCAAGAGTTATTTTATTAATTAAATATAAATTTTGAACTGACAATTGAAATTAATCAGATTAAATATTAAAATAATCCGCAGCGATTCTGAGTTCAAATAAAAAAAGTTTAATTGCAACTCATAAAACTGATAAATATTTTGCAAAATGTTGAACGCGACAAGGAACTTTGAATGGCTTCGCGCATGCGAGGTGACGAAACTGCTGCCCGCGCTATTCATTGGTGCGCTCAGTGACAACCGTGGATAGACTTATTCAAATTTTCCCGCCGCGCTCGAAATTTTCGTAAATACGGATCGATTTTAGCAGTTTCTGTAACATTTTTTGGGGAAATATAAAGTGGACACGCTCGAGAGTATTTCGCAGTCTTTGAACCGATCGATTTTGACTGGGCGTTGGAAAGTTATAGCTTACTGAATTAAAAAAAAAAAAAAATGACTATGATTAACCGTTCTTGCGATATCGCGATTTAGTTTTTTTTAGCAAGTTGCAATTTCTCATAAACTAATAAATATTTTGACTTGGAGTTTGCGGTTTACGTTAGTCTTGCCTGATTTAACCTGGACCTTAAATAACGGTTACCTGAAAAATTTTCAGTCCATAACAAAAAATGTCATTAAAAATCTTGAATTTTAAAGTCAAAAAGATGAATTTTTAACCAAGAAGATTAATTTTCTACCCAGAAAGGTGAATTCTCATTTTCTGCCAAAAAAGAATTTTTAACGAAATAGTTGAATTTTAAACCAACAAGACTAATTTTCTAGTAGAAGCAGAACCTTATACGCGCGCTCTGCGCGCGTCCAAGTAATCTGCATGAAACTATTTTATTTAGAAATGAAGTTAAATAGAATACCACGAAATTAATTTTTACTTCAATAACTTCTATTTGTACATGGCTTCGCATGGATACCCTCTCACGATGCAGAATAAATAATTGTACAACTCTAAACATTTTCATGCAACATTGAAAAACAACCTCTAAAATGTCGGCGCGTACAAATTTGCATAGAAATACATAGTAAATGACCTCGTCTCCAAAAGAGTCCAGATGTCAAAACCATTTAACTAATGTCGAGCTTGAAGCTTGACGCCGAGGATGATTGGTATGTATTCGATGGGTAGGGCGAATGTTTGCCTTCAAACTGGACTGTCGAAAAGCAGCTGATCTTGGGAGGTGATTTTCTGCAGTTTTCCTCTCCTCTGTCCAAATGTCCGGGCAAATGCGAGTACTTCTAATAAAGTCGCATGCAGTTGCGGGTTATCACTGGTTGTGATTAAATTCATACAGTGATTTTAAGCCCACCTTAGTAAAAGACAAATTTTCACAGGCCCACATACAGTGAAGTTGACTCGTCTGGCGGTAAGCAACGAGGATAACCCGCGTATAGACCTCTGTTTCAACGGAATTTTAAAAATAAAAAGGCATAGTCCAATAGGTAATAATACCGGTTATATGTTCGATTCAGTCCTGAATCACAGTAAAATATATGGAAAAATATATTTCAAGAGAAAAATTATTCCAGAAAATCTTTATTAAGCAAAACAGATTATTAAAGTATTGGAAGCAATAAAAAAAAATACTGCAATTAATGAAAAGGAAAGTTTTTACCATTATAAAATTTGTATCCTTTTTTCCTTCATATTTTAAATATATAGTGCATATATTTTCTTATACAAATGAATTTGTTTTAAATGTTCAAATGGTTTAGATTTTAATATTATAGTTCAGATAGAAAAGTTGTATTTATTATTAAATATGTTATAGCTGCGTGTATATTTTTATGTAAACTAAAAAATAGTCAAACTCTGAATTTGTTTATGACAATTATTTGAATAAATAATCATTGTTTTCAATTTGCAAAGTATCGTAGGAAAAAGTTGATGGAAATATGTACTTCGCTGATTCTGTAAATAAGTTGAGCCTATTCTTTGAAAAACGGTCAAACTCTCAATTTTCTCGTGAAAATTGTTAAAATAATTAATCAATTATGACGGAGAATTTTTGTATTGGCATCAGGGTCTTACGAGTATATTTAATAAACAACCGTGCATTTCATAAAAATTAAGTTTAATTTTTATGAAATGCTCGGTTAAATTGGTATTAGGGTCTTACGAGTATATTTAATTAATAACCGTGCATTTCATAAAAATTAAGTTTAATTTTTATGAAATGCACGGTTAAATTGGCATTAGGGTCTTATAATTAACAGCCGTGCATTTCATAACAATTAAGTTTAATTTTTATGAAATGCACGGTTCTTAACTAAATATACTCTCAAGACCCTAATGCCAATACAAAAGTTCTTCATCATAATTTAAATAATTGGGTCAATTAAATCCGACATTTTTCAAGAAAACAGTAAAAATGTCACAAAACGATAATTAATCAATCTTGGAAATTTAAAAATCATAATAGAAAAAAGTAATCAGAAATATATTTATATTTAATTATATAAACAATTGACCCTATTTATTGACAAATAGCCAAACTCTGAATTTGTTTATGCAAGTTGTTTAAATAATTAATAATTTTTGTAAATTTACAAAACATGGTAAAGAGTCATCGGAAAGACAATCTTAGTTGACTCCGTAAACAAATTGTGTCTATTCCTTGAGAAAAACCGAAACTTTGAATATGTTTATGAAAATTGTTTGAATAATTAATAATAAGCATTGTAAATTTTCACAGTATCATAGGAAAGAGTTATTTGAAAAAATTCATTTTTTGATTCCTCAAACAAATTGAGTCAATTCGTTAAAAAATAGAAAAACTTTGAATTTGTTTATGGAAATTGTTGAAATAATTAATCATTCTTGTAAATGTACATAAGCAACATATAAAAGTGTCATGAAAAAGACTTTTTGTAATGCACGCACGACATGTTCGCTTTTCGAGGTATGTATTGCGTGCGGGAAGTGACCAATTCCAAAGCCGTGGTAAAAAGCAGTTATAAAAAGACTTTTTCTAGCTGCTGCGCTTGCGCAGTGCCAGCCAGATTACTTTTTCTTGCTGTTGCGCTTGCGCATTTCGATTCAGATTTACTTTCCAGGACTGCCGGAATAATAACCTCATTTCATTATGATTTCACGCTTGAGAGACTGATTGTGAGTAGTGAATAGTGATTGGACAAACTCGAAGTGATAAGTTACCATAAATGACTGATAAATTACCGTTAAATTACCGAAAATTTTAGAAATTTGTGGATACCTGAAATTTCTGATGATTTAGCAACTTTGCATAAATTTCCGGAAATTTGGGAAATTTAGCAATTTTCCTGAAATTTTTGGATTTTTTCCAAAAAAACTTTGGATACCTTGAATTTCTGAAAATTTTCGGTAATATGCAAATTCACCGGAAATTTACGGTAATTTTTGGTAATTTTACCATAAGTTTTCAAAAACTAACATCAATTTCCAAAAGATTTATTCTTATTGTTTCTCAAATCGAAAATTTCCTGCATTTGTTACAAAAAATATCGTGTGCAACAGGTGCTGAAAGTAGACAGTTGCAACTCTTGTGAAGTTCAAGTACTTGCCATCGGCTCATCCTCGGGTCGTTTCCGGCTTGTCTTCGGCTGGTTTACAGCTCGCATTCGGCTCGTTTCCACTCGATTGCACCCGGGGCAAAAGAGAAATTTTTGCCATTTTCCCTCATCTTTAAAATAAAATTTAACTCCTTCCAAAAGGAATTTCTGGGTCTTCCAAATCATTTTTTAATAAATTAAGATGCTGTCACGCAAGTCAGTCAGTTTCTTCGGTGTATTAAAGAATTAGGTTATGTTTATTTTCCATATAAGCGCAGTCGCTATCTTGAAAACGTAAAATTACATGTAAAAAACTACGTAAATTACCTAAGTTATATTACGTACGCAATCCTGCCACGGAGTGATAATGAGGAGATCGAATCTCCATATATGCGTTTTGACAGTGCAAACTGCGCCTTTATTGCCTTCCATCAGGCGTTGAAAGTATTGGAGCATGCGCACTGAGCTTTACTATCTCTTTTTCTGCCGTGAAAATAGAGATAGTATTACGCATGCGCCACTACTTCAATTAAGCTGCAGATACCGCAGTCAAAACCATCAAAATTCGAGGTGCTTTGTACAGCATACGAAGGAATAGTAAGGAGTAGTATCCCTGTAAGTGGGGAGTGGGACGAACGACGTCCAAGAATTCGTTAATGCTTGCCACGAATGACAACTTAAGAGCCAAATCGTGCACATGCGCACTGGCGGTTGCCATGTCAACGATGTCAACACGCGTTGGAAGTTTTGAACTTGTGTATTGAAGGAACATAAACAAACGAACATAACCATCCAAGTACTAACCGCGCCCAACAATGCTTAACTTCAGTGATCTTACGAGAACTGGTGTTTTCAGCGTGGTATCGCCGTTGGCAAATATACATGTTATCCACACATGGGGTGATACCACTCCATACTATTCCTTCATCCCGAGCGGACCGAATGAACGGAACGGATGCGCTACAGCGTATCCTTATAGTATCCACATCGTATCCTCTCCGTATCATGCAAGAAAAACTCATTAAAAAAGAAAGATGAACATTTATCTTGTTGAATTTCGGATTCTGCGTGCAATTTGCCGTTAAAAGGTCACGGAGTAATTGCAATAGTTTTTCTTGCAACGTTAAAAACTTAAAAAAAATATTATACCTGTCATTATTGTTGGCTGAAGGTGACTTCAAATGCATCGTCGTTCATTAGCAACATACTACCTACGCGATTATGGATGCGCTTGAAGTCGCCTTCAGGCCAAGTTGTCGATAGGTATGTTTTTTTTTAAGTTTTTAACGTTGCAAGAAAAAATATCGCAATTACTCCGTGACCTTCTAACAAAAATTTTCACTTAGAATCCGAATTTCAACAAGTTAAATGTTCATCTTACTTTTTAAATGAGTTTTTCTTGCATGATACGGAGATGATACGATGTGGATACCAGGCTCGGTCAACTCTGTGGGAAATAAATGGCAAAATTCCGCGCCATCTGTGATGAGCCAGAGAACTACAGACGCGTGCATGGGTTAGTCTTTATATATGTATATGCCCCTTCCTTACATGTATTGAATACTAAAATAATTCAACAAAAAAGGAATAATAAAAACAAAATGAAGCAAATAAGAAACAAAAAATAGGAAATTAAAGATAATTATCATTCTATTTCCCATTTTACGTTTCTCATTCACTTAATTTTGCCTTTATTTGAAGGACTGCAGTACAGAACTACATAACCAACAAAATCACAGCCACAAGCCACAACAAACAATTTGCCGCGCACGCGCTTTTTACATCGTCCCACCCTTTGGCGTTGAAAGTTAGCGCCATCTGGGATGGGCCAGAGAAATAATATCGCACCCCCCAATGCCTCTCTGACCCCGCGCCAAAGTCCTAAGAATTCGCCATTTCGCTGTACAGAGTTGACCGAGCCTGGTGGATACTATAAGGAGACGCTGTAGCGTATCCGTTCCGTTCATTCGGTCCGCCAGGGGTGGTAAAGCATACGATCGGTCTCCTTATTATTACTCCGTGATAGGAACTGAGGACGTTGGCAAATAAATTTAAACAAGTAGAAAATGAGGTGGATTCCAATATATGTCAATTCAAGGTGTAATGTAGCCTTTAAATATTTTATTAGTGAATGCTGTAATAAGTATTTATACAGATGAGGATTCGGATGAGTACAAAGTATCTGAAATATATGGATATTATTTCGTTTAACGTTCAATCCAAATAGAGAACGTGTATACACGTAATCCACTCAGGTACATGCCGTGTAATGTTGAGCGTTTGCTATTTCGTTACGTGACATGAATAACTGTAGTATGCGGTGAGTTTTAGAGCAAAGTAGAGTTCTGCCGATATCTAAGATAACGAAGCGTGTGTTTCATGAAACATCCCATGAACGACCATAAAGTAGATTGACACCTCCATTCAATATAAGTATATATGTTGACAGCGCAGTCTATGAGACTACGAAAAAAAATAAGTTATCGAAACTTTAATTGACTGTCTAAGATTTTAGGATAGGCCAAAAATTTATAATTATCTCTTACAACGTTTATTACAGAAGACAATCCTCGAAATAATGAAAAGAGTCTGTGAATTATTCCATGACTTTCGGAATATCTTTTCACTACATATTTTGAGAGTCATGGAATAATTCACGGATTTTTAAAATTATTTCGCGGATTATATTGAACGCTATAATAAATGTTATACAATATTTTTATCAATCTTCTACAGTCAAGTCAAGTTTCGAAAATTATTTTTTCCTTGTACATCTAATTTATGCCCAGTATGAGTCTATGTGCGTTTATAAACTTTTCAGGAGAGTTGATTTAAGTTTGAAGTGTTAAAAAGTCACGATTACACTCTAAAATAATGAAAATGGTTTCAAGTGTAAATGTAAAATTAACTTTTAACCTTATAACTGGTTGAAATTGTAGACCTCCTCCCCCACTTCTTACCTAAGAGTTTATATTTTTTAAGTCAATGTATAGAAAATATTATTTCAATTACGCAGTCCTACCAAATTTTGGTTTATCTAACAAATCAAGGCTAAATATGGGTACTGTCCGGCCCGTCAAGTCAATATAGGGGAACTGCCCGGCCAGTCAAGGCAAGATCTATCTAGCAACTGAAGGCCAGATAGGAGTACTGTACGGCCAGTTAATACAAGATAGAAGTCTGTCTAGCAAAGTGAAGGTCAGATAAGGGTACTGTCTGGCCAGTCAAAGCAAGATGATGATACTCTCCGGTAAGTCAAGACAAGACAGAGGTCTATCCAGCCAGTGAAGGCAAGGTATGGGTACTGTCCGGCCAGTCAAGGCAAGATAGGTTACTCTCTTGTTTTGAGTAACCTTAAAATACAAATTGCTATGACCAAACGAAAAAAAATCGATTGGGGACAAACCAAAATCGATTGAAAAGGTGCAAATAGTATATTTTGTAGTAAAACTGGTGCGAAGGCTCGAAAAAAATTTCTATGAATTATACTGATGATCAAAAATGGCGGAAATTAACGGATTTTAAGAGATTTAAAGGGGTTAAAGGGGTTTCGATGATTTCATCGGATTTCAAAGGATTTTAAGTGATTTCAACAGATTCCAAAGTATATTTACGGCTTTTTAGAGCATTTCGTAAGATTTAAAAAAATATAACGGAGTTTCAAAGAATCTCCGAATATTATAAAGGAATGTTGAAGAATTTTAATGGATTTTAAACATTTTTAATGGGATTTTAAATATTTTTAGGGATTTTAAGAGATTTGGAAATATTCCCAAGGATTTGAAAGATTTCAATGAATTTTAAAGGGATTTCAAAAATTTCAAGGTATCTCGTAATACTTCGAAATATTTCATGGAATTTCAAGAATTTTAACCGATTTTTGGGGATTTTAAGGGATTTCCATGGATTATAAGGAATTTTTGTAGGATTTTAAAGATTTCAAGTAGAATTGATTGTTGTAAAGGGTTTTAAAGAGATTATGCAGGATATTTATAATATTCAAAGTATTTACAGGAATTTTCACGTGAATCAAAAAATATTAAGGAATTTACAGAATTTTCAAAGGAAGTGGTTGCTTCTTTCTGAATGGTCCTTTCACAATTCGATAGAGCTCCAAAAGTAGTCGAAAGAACTTTCTTGATTTAAAAAAAGAAATTAAATGTGTACATTTTATACAGCCTTTTGTATTTAAGGTAAATTTTTTATTACCGGATTTTCGTCCATTTCATGAAGGATTTCTCGAAAATGATTGCTTCTTTCTATATGCTTCTTTCAGCGTTGCACAGAATACAAAAATAACTTGAAAGTTCTTTTTTACTTACAGAAAAAATAAAATGCACAAAATGTACACAGCTTTTAGTATCACACATGAAATTTTCCAAGGGAGGCGCTCAGTCACGTTCACACGAGTTTTTTCTGATATGGTTGCTTCTTTTCATCCGTTTCTTTCACAATTCAATAGAGCTAAGTAACAGCTCCAAGCATGTTTTCATTTTCATTTCATTTTTTCCAAAATATAATAGCTCTATAGCTCTTTCTGTGTCATGTTCGGCGTGTTTTTTTTGGGACGCGCCGTTCCCTTGATAAAGGTTATCGGAGATGGCTGCTTTTTTCTAATCGCTCCTTTCACAAGGGAAACTTTTTTAGATTTTTTTTTAATTCGGTAAAGTTAGACAGTTTTCTGTGTCTCCTGTAAAACTCGGGTTTTGGCACTTACGCCCGTATTGACTGTCACCCTTTTATTTTTCTTAGCTGGTCGACTTTGTTTCAGAATGCACATATAGGAAATTAACTAAAAAGACTCATTTATATTTTCCTTTTTGCTCCCTTATCATCTTAAATAGAATTGTCTAATATTTTAGAAAACGATGCACAATATAGTCTATTTTGTCAGAATATAATAATAACTCAGAATCGTCAAAAATTCAGATAAACTCATACTCGGCACATCCCTGCAAATAAAAAAGGCCAATTGTATTTTAATGGAAATATTAAAATGAGCATTTGCAATTAAATGCAATTGGTAGAACTATCATTGAATGTACCTCAATGGATTTTAATTGACGTAATGTATTTAAATCGTAAAGATGCAATTGGTGGCATTTCATCATTACGGAATGATGTCAATTGAATTGAATTGTCAGTTTTCAAATGAATGTAATCAAATAAATATAAAATTTCATTCTCTTATTCAGGCCAAATTTTTCCATTTAAAAAAAAAAATTATGTTCATTTTGAATTTAGTAGAACTCACACCTTTTTTATTTATTATACTTTTAAATGCATATAATTTGAAAATATATTTTTTTATCTCAACAATTAGTGATTTTTTCAATTATTTTCTAATTTAAATATTTTACTTTATTCATTAAATATTAAATTAGTTTTAATAAGTACTTTAAGTCAACAAAATTCGGTAAATATTATTTGTATTATATTGTTAATTTATGTCCAAAGTCACTTTTTATTCTCATTAAACCATCAATATTTACGCTTAACGTATTATTTTATTATTCAATAAATTAAAATTTTATTGAAAAACTCCAGTTAAAAACAATTCCGGTCTATGAATTTATCTGCGATGCAATGCAATTAGATGCATCGCATGACCAATCTCCATTTTTACATTACCCTCTATTGGATAATATAAAACCATTTACAAAATTCTTTTTGAATTGAAAGTCGTCAATTAAATCCAAAAGACGATTCATTTGCTTGCGAAACAATTCAGTGCAATAGACGGCACACTGGTTCTATTGCATATTTACAATTCACTGCAGTTGCAGACATTCAATTCAATTCACTGACAAATTTTTCGATTGCGATTTAACAATTGGATATTAAATGCAATTCAACATATTTGTCTTGAATTGCATTTCACCAAAATTGTCGATTGACGATTTTATTTTTTAATTGCAGTCAATCGATTTTAAATGAATCTTTTTTTGCAGGGATATTAAATGCGGCGCTGTCTGCATATAGATTTATTTATTTAACCATGTAACACCTTAGTCCTTTTCTGGTTGATCGATTATAATTTGTTTAATTCACAAATATCGTTTGCTGAGCGCGTGCTATCTATTTAATTCACAAATATAATGTCTATAATGTGTTTAATGCAAGGCCTATTCACTCTCGAATCATGGGTTTCTAACGCTTGAAATGGGTAGGTAATCAATCACAAACAACGCCAAGTTATACGAAATCGTATGAATAACGCATAAAATTTAGAAATCTAATGAAATCATTAGGAATCTTTGTATTGCGTTGAAATCACTAAGCGCAATAAACGAGTCAGTAGGAATCAAGCGATTCAACGACGAAGTCAGTAGGTTTAAGAAGTGAGTCAGTTCGATTAAGAAGCGAATCTAAGAGAATAAGGGAGAATCAAGGCGAGCTTAATGAAAATAACGTCAGATAGCGCCGGGTGTTATATTTGCGTTTTTCCTGCATTCTTATTTATTTATATATTATAAATCATTCTATGGATATGTTACAAGTTTAAAGCTTACACTTCCGGTGCGAACGAGAAATAAATAAATATCTTTTTTACTAAAATGACTCAAGACTTCTTCAACTGCAATTCTGCATCCCATTCGAGAAGTTCGTTTTTAGTGTTTACATTTTAGACAGTGTGTCTACCCTGCCTGGAAAACCTGGAATTGTCAGGGAATTTTGATATACTTGGAAAAACCTGGAAATGCCAGGGATTTTTTTTTAAAGTCAGAGAATTTTTTCGGGAGCGTGCTTATTTTTTTAAATTTCAATATAAAATTGAATAACAATAATTCTTAATTGGTAAACGTAGCTTTATATTACTGTATTGAACTATTTTGTTGAAACGTCGTTTTTTCTTTGTTTGAAATTAATTTTCTTAGCTAAAAGTTTCTCTTTTCTATTTATGGTTGAAAATTTATCGTTTTTAGTTGAAAATTCAAGTATCTGAATGAAAGTTTATCTATTCATTTTGACGAAAAATTCGTTCCTTTTGGTAGAAAATAATTCTTCTTGGTTGAAAATGTATCTTTTACCTTAAAAATTCAACAGTTTTTTTTGCAATTCTTTCTCTCTCCTAACTGAAAATTTTTTCTTAGTTGAAAATTAAACTTATGTTGAGAAGTCGTCTTTTTTGGTTGAATTCAACTGTTTTTGATTAAAAATAAAAATCTTTTTTGGTTATAATATCAACTTCTAGATTTTTCGTTCAGAATTCATATTTTTTGGAATGCAAAATTAATTACTTGATTGAAAGTTAAACTCTTTTGTTAAAAATTAACTTTTTGGTTAAAGATTCATCATTTGGTTGAAAAATTATCTTTTTGGTTTAAAATTCAAATACTCCAGTTGAAGATTGATTATTTTAGTTGAAAATCAATCACTTTCTTTGAAAATGTAAATAGTTTTTCGGAAAATTCGTCTTTTTTGGTTGAAAATTTGTTCGTTTTATTGGAGGAAAATTAATTTTTTCAACTGAAAATTAATTTTTTTAACTGAAAATTTAACTATTCCATTTTTGGTTGAAAACTGATCTTTTTTTAGTTCAAAATTCAACTATTAAGATGAAAATTAATAATTTTTAGTTAAAAATTCAACTATTTTATTGATAATTCATTATTTTCTTGAAAAATAGTATTTTTTGGTAGACAATTAATGTTTGGTAGAAAATTAATATGTTTGGTTGAAAATTTAAGTATTTAGTTAAAAATTCATCTATCTTGTTGAAAATGCAATATTTTTACTTGAAAAGTTGAGAATTTTAAGCGGTTCAAATTGAATTTAATATAGTACCCATATTAATTTTACCTAAATATGCACTGAATTTAAAGTATTAGAAGATAAAATAAAAATTTGTTTGAATTATTATCAAATTCATAGACTTTAGGGACAAATTCAAGAAATTATTAATTATTATAAATCCAAAATCACCTATGTATGCTCAATAGCCAATTTGTTAGAAAACAAACTCCTTTCTCTTTTTTCAGAATTAGTGATCATTACAAAACTCTCAAGAGGCTTTTCATTCTGGAAATTATAATAATAAAATACTTGGAACTTACTCTCACTACTTATTTATTTATTTTCATTAATTAAATTTTACTAAAAATAGTAAAAAATTTAATTCACCTTCTCATCGAGAAAAATGTCTCAGATCGAAAGTTAGAGCAACTAACGCTCTGAATAAGGGAAATAACGTAAGTTAGTGCACAGAATCAGTGGAGTCAGTGAAAATAAGGAGTGAGTCGGAGCGAATCAATGCGAGTCAACAGCAATCGTTAGATATACCGTCGTCGTTCCTCGGCATCGTTCGGGGCAGTGCGTACTCTGAATAAATCATAGTGTTAACGTCAAGGTTAAAGTAACTATGCGGAGAGTTTGGTATTTACAGTATTATACAAACTGAAATCATATGAAATCTTTTGAATCGCGTGAAATCGTTTGGTTAAGGTTTGTCTGATTCGAGAGTGAATAGGCCTTGGTTTAATGTGCAATCACAATATTGTCATCAGATAACAAAAATCAAGATTTAAAAGAAAGAGCCAAATTCTTCATCTCGTTTTTCATTATTTTCACAATTTTATGTTCTGAATAATATGATTGGAACAGAAAGGTTTTGTTTTGACTTGAAATACTCTTCTTTTTCGAATACCTAGTTCCGACTTATCGATATTCACAAAAGAAATTGAACCTTTGAAAATTACAAGAGAAATTTATTTTTCATTTGAAGACTTTCTATTGATAACAATACATCAGAATAATATTTGCTAATTCCATAAAATGAAATATTTAAGTGCAATAAGTTTTTAAGGTACAAATAACAAAAAATTCTCCTACAAAAAGTACGCCGCAAAAAACGCATGGAAAAGGCCTTTTTGTGAATTTTACTGAGACACATTTTTTAATTCATGAAACAGGAGAAATTTCTTTAAAGGAGTTTGATCAACTATGATTAGTCGTTTTTGTGCGTGGCCCTCTTTAACTGATTATTTTTTGTTAATTCTAAGTTTTTGTGTTCTTTTAAATTATCTTTTTCTATCTAAACTAAGAAATAGTTCGGACATGTCAGTCAGCTATAATAGCAGAATTGTATAATTAATCATAATTGATGACAATGAATTATGCTACCACCCGAACTTCTGTATGCGAAAATGAATGAACTTTCGAATAAGAAAGACATAAGTGTAATTATTCAAAATGCCTTCAAGATATTTATTTACTAGATGGAAACCAACGACAAAATGTAGACAGCTTGTCATTGGAAGATGAAAATAAATTATTATCGTTCCCTGCAAAACTTAGTTTATAACTTATGAACCTGACACGGTGCTGAAGAACGAATCTAGAGCAAAGTAGTAAAACTTGAAACCAAGCGAGGAAGTCTGTTTGAGAGAATACTGCACCAAATCATACTTATCACTCCAACATTACTTAAACGGATGTAACAACGTGGAAAAGTTTACAATGAAGGAAATTGCCTAGCGAAAATATTCAAATAATTGCGGATTGTAAACAAATTTATCTCGACATAACAGAGAAATAAGAGGACGCTATTTTTTCATTTTAAGCATTTCAGAAAGCTACTCATATTATCATATTTTAGAGTGTATCGAATTAAAAACGTTTCTTTAATTCGAGAGGAAACCTTACAAAAAGCTTCTTTTTGGTGAAAAAGAACGGTAAAATTTTCTCAAATTTTTTTGGATAACGCCAAGTAAGCGTAAAAACATGTCTGATATAAAACGGTTGTTTAAAATACCCTTATGGGCTAAGCGCTTTCCATAGAAAGGTTTAATCGTCAATTTTCTTATTTAATTAAATAAATTTCATACAAATCACTAATGAAAAGGTGTCAGATAATGTGCAAAAATTGAATATAGCTGGTAAAAATCCCTTTCAAGGGAGACAAACCACCCCTTTTTAGAACAAGGAATATAACCAAAAAACATTAAGTAATGTGTGTAATGTACACAAAATCTATGAAGTATCTTCACTCGAAACTAAAGGGGCGCAAGAATAAAGTTTTTGTTCTCAACAAGAAGTGATTTTTAAATTTCTAGTGGTGGTTTTTCAATTATTCTACAGTTTTTCATTACATCACCTTTTCTAAAAGAAGTTTACAATTTTAAGGTTAAAACAATTAATTTAATGTATAATTTGAGAAAATACGATTCCTTTACGTTTTAGGGTGATTGAACGTACTTCTTGGCGTTACTAAATGTACGGAGTTTTCACCGGATGGACGCTTCTTGAAAGGTTTTTCTTAAAATAGAATAAAAAACTTTTTTATTTGAACCATCCTAATATTATATGGGCGATTTTCAAATAGATTTGAATTTTGGTTTCTGAAATTCAATTCAATTGAGGACTAGTTTACGCAGATTTTTTTTTAAGTGCAAAAAGTTGTCTTTGGATGGGCGTGCCATAAGTTCGACTTTCATGTTTTCATTATGTTAACAAAATTTTCATGAGAGTCGGTCATTGAATAAATTTATAAAAATAATGTACTTACCAAGTGTACTTTTAGAATTTGTTGTTGATGTTATTTATTGGCCATAAATTAATTCAGAAAATACATTAGAATAGGAAATATGGTTCAGTTTGCAATTAACAAATTAAAAGGAAGAAAGAAAAGTCGTAATTCCGTCACTGTGGTAGTAGTAGTCGATCATTCTGTAACGCCCATACAAAGTGCACACGCGATGTACTCGATATTTATTACTCAAGACTTATGACGCCTGTCTGAAATGCCTTATTTAACATCTAGTTATCGAGGCGAAACATATTAGTGTAGTCTCTAAATTAAACAAAAAACCGGACCGAAAAACACACAATATTAAATGTTATGTTTATCTCAGGTTTTCGGGATTTTAAGTTTCTTCAGTATTTTAAGAAAAACATACACAACATTTATTGTTTTCAAACTAAATCCCGTAAAATATTCTAAATCGGTAGTGATTGAAGCTTGCATGGATTTTATAATATAATAAAAATTAAAACTTATTTCATTTTAATAAAAATAATAATAATAAATATTATTTTTATTATTATTTTATTTGTGCTTTACAAATCTTCACCTCTGGTTTTAAAGTATTACTTAGTACTTGATGAGTACATTTCTTGCTTGCTATTCTTATGTAAGAAAAATTTCATTCGTCGTGTGAGAAAGATGATGTATAAAAAGAACGCTATACGTAATTTACGACGCGCATTAGCTTTGTACACGCGAAACAATACTTAAGATAGTTTTAACTTGACACAAAGAGTGCTTCGCGATTACAGCCGAATCATTTTAAGCCTTCGCTACCTTCATACTACACTCTCTATTAAATTCTGTCTGTTTGCGGCCCATTTTAGTTTTGATTTTATTTAAATAGTTTAATTTTATTCATTTTTAACTTGAAATGTAATTGAAAACAGGGCTTTAATGTCCTAGCTAAGATTCAATTAATAAAATTGAATTATTTGAACAAATAAAAACTCAAATGGGCCAGATAGTTGTGCTCATATATTTTGGACCATTTCCCAAAATTTCAGCACAATATGTGCATTTATCAAATTATAAGCTTGCTGAACATAGTACCATGTAATTGGTCATGTGACAGTCTGGTACATGCCCTTAAATAAAAGTGATATTTCATTACATTATCATTGAGATAATAATAATAAAATTAATTTTTTATTTTAAATTATGTCTCATTTTCACTGTTTGTAATGATAGATTTAGGGGTCCTACTTTATCGCAAGTTATTTATTTTTTCGTTTTGCGAATTAATAAAAAACCGCGTGAAAGTAAATTCTAAACATTGCACTGCAGGCTGGGTTTGTATAAAATACCTTCTCATTACATGTGAGTTGCCCTACCAATTACGTTTCAATAAAAAAAGTGAAAAAATAAATAATTTGCCATAAAGTAGGACCCTGCTTATCAGAAAACTAATAGACAGTCATCTGGCACAAATAAAATTCTGACATTGACTTAATTACAAATTATACTTACTTACACCTTAACAAATGTACGGTAAATTTAGAATGTTATCAAAATATCAACTACGATACAAATAAGAAGCGTGACCGGATAGAAATGTCAAAATTGAGCTTTGTTTTCTGCTTTCCTTCTCTGATATTTTCTCAGTGGTATAAAAAAAGTATTCAATTAGTGAGTCGCAAATTGTTAACAAATGATTGGAAAAAGATTTTTTCTAATTTTTTTGTGTGGTTTTTTTCAAAATAGATCACAAAGATAATTAAGTTTTTTCTTAAATTCTATCGGAGTGTTTTAAATAATTTAAAAATCTCTATATTTCGAAAAATTTAAAGTTAGGAAAATGTCAACCGTACTTCTGTGAATGATTTTTTTTGTTTCTAAATATATGCAAGTATCGGAAAATTGTCCAAAAAGAAAATAGCCTTCCAATAAGAGTTCTATCAAAAGATTCTTTTGCACTTTTAGATTATTTACACAGTTTTTAAATATTTAATAAAAGTAGATTGAGAGAATAATATAATATAATAATATATATATATAACAATATAATAATAATATATTTAATAAAAGTAACTGAGAGAAAGTTCCCAGAAGGATTTAGGCCAATTGAAGAGGGGAAATCTAAATTTTGCTAAGTCCAATCAGTCTAATTTTACAGGAGAAGCAAAAAATCTTCCGAGAGGAACAATTTACAACCGATTAAGTAATTTTTTTTTGTGTATATGGACGGATCGGTTTAATAAACATTGGGTGAAAAAATAGATGGCGCTACGTAGTACATGCTATACATGGAAATGTGGATGGACTTAGCAACGTTTAGCTTTCCCTAACATTATAAATAAAAATAGTACACAAATCGTTAAGACAATCATCTGAAATACGTTTTTTTTATTTCATGAAAAACAACACTAATTAGCAGAAAACTGGATCATTTGTAGTATTAGTGCAACATTTGTTAAGTTTGATGGTAATATCTCCAATTGTTAAATACTTACCAAACCCCTATAATGACCGTCTAGCTGTTAAAAAATGAAGTTTTTTAACAGTTTTTTTAATTTTCCATACAATAATATGTTATCTGGAAATATAAGAGCTTGAAACATCTTCCACAAAATCCTATTTTATTTGTATTGGCTAATGTTGATGAAATTTTGCTTTTAGAATATTTTCATTTATGTTATGCAGATATTCGTCATAATGGAATTTTAATAAATATTAAGTCCAAAATATTAGCATGCATACCTCTCGAGAGACTTTATAAACGACGAGCATTAAATTTACCAATACATTCATTGCACTTCTGATTAAAAAAAAATGCCAGTTAACATTTTTTCGAAGTCTAGCGAAATCTCTCCACAGTAAATGTTTCAAATCCATTAGCATCATTCCCAAGCGGGAAATGCAGCTGCATGTATATATACTGGTGAATTATTGAGTTATCTTTTCCGCCACCCGAAAATACGCATACACGTAGTGTACAACTGTATCCACATAGTGTTAAAGTTCGTTTCGTTAATTGGAATCGAAGGAAATAAAATCAAGCGGATAATCAATTTTAATTCTACGAAATTTTTCCAATGACTGAACGAGGTTAAAACACTAGACTATGCGGGTATGGAGCAGATTCTATAGTTTAAATATTATTTTAGTTAAAATATTGAAAACATTGTCACGTATTATAATTGAATTATTCCAAACTTTTTGTGAGAATTAAGAGTATACTAATTCTAAGTGATATTTAATATAACGTGCGCATGCTATAATTGATTGATTAAATGCCTTCAATTAAAATCTTCTGTAACGTCACAAAATATCACATAGGAGGAGAGTCACGAAGGTTTTGTAATACGTGATAGGTCTCTGTTTAAAAAAATGTAATCCCTGTCCATGCATTAAAGACTAATATTATCAACACGAAAGAATTTAGTAGTTTATAAGGCTGCCGTCCTATGCGCTACAGTTATTCAACAGATAGTTTTTATTTTATGCCCCTTACAAAGAATAACCGGAAGTCGCAAGAAAATTAAAATTAAGAGGCAAGGTTGGTCAACTGCGTCTAAAACAGGATCCACCAGAACTTCTTAAAGCAGTATAAGACATAGCAGTCGAGATAGATAATCGGTAGATAATCATTGTCAAGAAGAACTCATAAGAATCTGTAAGCCATTACAGAATCTTTCCGATGAGCTGAAACAACTTGATTTTCATATACGTAGAACAGGCATTTATTTACGATTGATTCCAATACGATGAAATACTATAAAAGGCAAAAGGCATGTTAGAACATTGCCTATCAAGCTATGTCGTTCTCGCTCTGAAGAACATAGAGTGCATTCGGATACTGCTTTTTACACAAGTACCATACGAGACCCCGAAACTATGCCATCAATTCTGAG
Source organism: Andricus curvator (assembly GCA_932195095.1). Classification (NCBI taxonomy): domain Eukaryota; kingdom Metazoa; phylum Arthropoda; class Insecta; order Hymenoptera; family Cynipidae; genus Andricus; species Andricus curvator. The sequence continues at coordinate 770,024 of CAKNYM010053020.1, forward strand.
ACCTGAACAAATATGTTTCATCAGTCAAGATGACAAAGCACACGCGCCTATTGGTATAACTGCAGCCAACAAACAATCTCCGCTGTTGATGCACTTAGAATATAGAGTTACCCTTCCCGATTACGATTGAATCGTGGCAGAGCGTCACAAATTAATTCCATCCGAGTATGCGAAGATCGTCATCTAGCCTGAATATGATGGCGAACCTGAAGCTGTAACCTATTCAGGGGTAGTGTACGTAGCAATCCACACTGGTAAACATTTTTCAACGTCTGCAATGTCATCTGATCTAGCAAGACTTATAAAACTAGAAATTTTCGAGCCAATAATAAGGATAGCCGATAGATCTGTAGAACCAATGATGATTTTCACTGTTGACACTGGACAGGACGAATATCCACGTTATCTTCAAGTAATATACGTAACAAATGCTATGACGCATTTAAATAGTTTAACTTAGACGCACTTTCCATTGCTACTAATGCTCCAGTGTCAAACCAAAATCAATGCTATAGAAGAAGTCCAGTCTTCGCTGATCATAGATGAACATTCTCTAATGGCAAAGTATATTTCTCCTAAAGATAATATAAACCCAGTTGGTATGCCTGGCAAGGCTTTATATATATATATATATATATATATATATATATATAAGTGCCTTGGATTGAAAAGGAGCAGTTTGAGGACTATTTTGCTTCATGTTTTTCTTTTAGCTCCGTATCCTCTAATTTATAGTCCAACGTTGAGAGTTCCCAATTCTGATGAGGAAACCGTGAAAAGATTCTGCCCTATGTTACTGCGTCAGGCTCTTGAAATCAAGACAACACTGAGAAAAATGGATTATACGAACTGGATAATAGAATTGAAGAATAATACACCGTATAGAAAAGTATATTAGCGCGTATAATCTATAATATTTTTCTAATATATGAAGATGTTACCAAATATTATCTCTAGATGTTAAATTCTTATAATCTTCAGGTATTAAATTGTAAGATCTCAGATTTTAAAATATCCAGTCGTCTGTGTAGTCTCATATGGTACGTCGCATCGTGGCGCGTGTCATATGCATCCGTTCGCATGAAAACAAGTAATACATAAATTATAAAATGATTATTAGTGCTAAATCACACGTGATTTAGATTCAGAAAATGGGTAAGTTTATATTTTTGTTGATTACACATCACTGCCACTTGTACAAGTGCAGAAACTTAGCCTCCTTTACTTTCGTTTTTGTAGTCTCATGATAGCCACTTTCCTGTTTATTGTATGTTTAGAAAATTGAAATTTGTTTCCAGTTCTACTTCCGAGCTCGTCTATCAAAATTTTGTATAAGTTTATAATCACGTTTGCAAAAATTATTATATATATTTGAGGTTATCTAATGGACCAGGATTCTAATATATATATTAGATTTTAAAATCTTGGATTATAGATTTTATTATCTCAGATTATAAAGTTTAATAATAATCCAAGATAATATCCTGTAACATCTATTTCTTAATATCTATAGATTGTAGTTCTAATGATCTGGATCGCTGTCCCATAGTTAATAGTCCAAGATTATATCCGGTAACATATTGTTGATTACCGGGTATAATCAATTTTTCTCAGTGAAATTTGCCAGGAAAGCATCTACATTCTTTTATTACATCTATTATCCTTCTCTAACCAGAAAATTCTTGGATGATGTTGCAAAAGATCTGGATTTTAATTAAAAGTATTCTCATACTAGTATCAAATAGTTTTAACTTATTCTTCATTGTTCGATAAACAATTGTATAGAATTACATTTCTATTTCGTCTTTTGAAATAGAGAGGAGCGGAGTCACCAAAATTTTACAAATTATTGCAAGAGGGAGAGGTGAGTCAAAAATCATTAAAACTACGTAATATGGGTCGCTCCCTAACAGACCAAAGCTGCTTACATTAACTAACTGGATTGCGTGCATAATACTCTGCTTATAACGATATGCTACGGTATTGAATTTATGTAATTTGAGTTTTAATCTCATCACGTGATTTTTCAAGCTAACATGCACAATACTTGGCTTTGAGATTTCACACATATGGGCGATCCGAATCGGACGATGAATTCTCCGATTCTTTCGATCAATCTAACGTAGATTTTTTTTCACCTTGAATAGAACTGAAATGAAAGCTTTCAGCGACTTGCGTAGAACATTTCAGAAACGTTCCAATTTTCTCGCTTGAGACACCGTAGCTTACCCAGGACAAACATCCGGCTAATGTGATCATAGATCATTTCGAGTCAATAAACCATCCATCGTAAACTAGTCAACACAGTGTCCAAAGAGACCAGCTCTTAGTTGCCAAGTGAATTGGTGCAGAAACGAATAGTCGAATATTGATTGGTTACAATATTCTGAATCGCGTCTCGAATAATTTACGCTCCCCAAGTCCCTCATCAATAAGCTTGGCCTTCTGCTAATGAACTATGGATCACCTAATTGTAATTAGCCACGTGTAACTCATTGTGGAGGAGAGTTTCGTGGTGTAGGGGATGAAGGGAAATCAGGGGGAGCTAGGAATAGTATACATATAGGGATGACTGTTTGCCGCCGCAGATGATAACGGACTAAAATTTAAGCAGACTTTTTCACCTACAATTTTCTCCCATTCCACGCTTTGATTCAACCTCTGTGATCTTTCCACAAAGCTGTGCTCTTCATCCGGAATTCCCGTACGTCTGCTCGTCCCGGATTCACATCTACTCCTGTAATCGCTAGTTCATCTCAACTCTGAATAATCCTCTTCGACTGTGTCTGGCACCGCGAGAAGTCAAATACCTTCAAGGGAGCTTTCACAGATCTCCTGGATTCTATTTAACCCTTTAACACGTTCACTGTGGATCTAAATTCAGCCGTGTGTCACTCCTCGGAGAGTGATAACGCATACTGACTTTGCACGAAAAGGCACGATTGCAATCTTCGGTACAAACGCATTCAATCACACGTTTCCACGATTAGGATTGCACCTTGGAGTTGAGGGAATTAAAACATTTACATTGCTATTAATGAATTTTAAGTCTCCGCAGTCTAAATACTTATAGTCTAAACTCTTAAAAATATCTGAAATTCTAAGATATATATATATATATATATATATATATATATATATATATATGCATTGGTATATAAAATTGTGTCTATTTGCCAGCCAAGTACCCTGCACTTTTCGAGATATATTTTTTACCTCTAGATTTAACCCTTATAAGCAATTCTTCGAAGATTCTTAAGATAAAAGACACTTCAAAACTCTTGACCTTGCTCGTCAAAAAATGGTTTGCCTTGCACTAAATACCAAGGTGTCAAATTTAGATACAAAAATGGATCAGAGCACTGCACAATAACGAAACAGTTAAGAACTAGATAAAACTATTAAATTGAAAATTACATATTCTTTCCACTCAGATTTTTTACATTCTCATTCTAATGAGAAGGTATTGGTTTTATGTAAAATTTGACATAGTCGGTTTTCATCAAATCTCCACGTTTTGAGACCCCCTGAGTTAGAAAAAACGATTTTTACCAAGGTGTCTGTCTGTCTGTAGTCTGTCTGTCTGTAGCCACGATAACTTTCGAAAAAATGATCAGATTTGATTGAGCTTTGGCACACTTCTTTATGGCCGAAAAATAGAGAACGAGTTCGTTAACCAGCTATTTTGGATGAAAATCCAAAAAGTGAGCACATTCTGAAAATTTTTGAGACCACTTTTTTTGAAGATTTGAAAATTCTATGTACGGTTATTAGTAGTACGCAAAATGACGAACAAAATATTCTTATGACTTTTCGTGATAAAAAAAAAATTACTGGAGTTATAGCATTTTCAAAATTCCAAAAAACAAACGAAAATGAACATTTTAAGCCGAAAAACGCACGATATGAAAAAAAGTCAAGAGGAGAAAAACGTTGATTCCTGAACACCCTATAATATTTTCATGACAACTTTTCGAATTTTTTGAAAAATAAAAAATTCAAATTTTGATCGCACAAAAAATTAATGAAAAATCAAAAAAGCCATTTTGCTGTCAAACTATGCAAGATACCAGAAAAGATCATCTGACCAAAATTGTGCACCTAAAAAAGATCTACAAACATCTTATCATTCACTTTTTGATATGACGCGTAGTTTTTGTTTTATTCGTAAAAAACAGCATTGAAAATAGAAAAATCAAATTTTCAGACGAATATTACCAGCTACGAAAAAATGACCGAAACAAAATTTGTTCACATACAAGGAAGAGGTACAAATTTATTGTGACTCATGTTTCGATAGGATGCGTGGTTTTTGTTTTATTCGTGAAAATAACATTGACAGTAAAAAAAATCAAATTTTTGAAAAGCAATGCAAGGTACGAAAACATATAAATGAACAAAAATTGTGCATTCAAAAAAGACTTACAAACCCGTAATCAATTTTTCTGGTAACAATATATTCAAAATGAAAAAATTAACTTTTTTGATAAACGGCACAAGCTACAATAAAATGTTAACTAATAAAATTTGTCGCCTGAATTATATCATTACTTTTCATTTGAAATCAAATACAAATTTAGTAATTTGTATATGAAGAACATATAACACGAAGCACAAAGTGCGCGCTCACTGTATTTACCAAATCGCACGCCGTAAGTGCGCTCAAACTTTTTTGTTTCTATCATACGGTTCAAATGATTTTCAAATCAAATATCGAGCGCGAAGCGCGAGTGTCTGGATGAGAATGTGTTCCTTAAGGTCGATAGAACCTTGAGTAAATAAAGTTCCTTTTCAGTCTAAAATAAAAACAAATTTAACAATCACTTAATATGTAGAGGTTTTGATAATTTTATAATATTTGCAAACAAACTTTTTCTTTTCATCGAAGTCGAACACGAAGTTCAAAAATCTAGAGGAGCCGAGCGTAAAGCGCGATGTAAATACGCCCGAGCGCGTAGCGCGAGGTGAATACATAATCGAGCGCGAAGCGCGAGATAAATATATGATCGAGCGCGAAGCGCGAGTTCCAACAGTCGCGCGCCCTAGGCGTGCTCAAACTTGCGAGCGAAGCGAACCGCGCGCGAAGCGCGCGATGAGAATGTGCCCGCGAAGCGGGCAGATTTTTTTTTGTTTATTCATAACAATTGTTTGATTGACTGCATTTGGTTGGTGTAGAAAAAAGTTTAGTTGAGTAAACAAAATTTGTGCTAAGCTGAACAAAATTGTTTGCTTGTTGTTTTTACTAATTATATTGACGATTGTACCAAATTTTCCGGTTGATTCACCGATATATCGACTGCTCCATACAATATGGAAACAAGATTAAATGATTCCGTATGAAAAATCAGGTTTCAGTTGTTCTGTGTATGAAATCAAGTCTATTTTTATAGATTTTGGCATTTTAACTCTTGATGATAGAAAAAACAAAATCAGGCTCTCCTGCAGCACGTAGTATACCATTAAGCCATTTCCCTTTCAGGGTAGGCGTGACACTACCCTCTTCGGGTAGTTTTTCCAGGTGGATAGTTTCTTGTAGTAAATAACTACAAGTGTGGGCTCACCACACCCACGACGGGCCAACAGCACGAAGTATTCTCGAATGGTCACCCATCCAAGTAATAACCGCGCCCAACGCTGCTTAACTTCAGTGATCTGACAAGAACTTGTTTTTTCAGCGTGGTATGGCCGTTGGCGATAAAATTATGTAATAAAATATATTATATAATATATATATTACGTAATAAAATATAATTGAATTCTCTGAAATACATATTCAGACAAAGCTTAGAATTTTTTAGTTTTAACTCTGAATGGATTAGTCTAGGAGCCAGGGGGGGGTGTCATGGCCGATAGGGGTAACGGGCTCCACCCAAGTGCTTTTTATGTATTTTGACCCGCTGAACACGAATTTCGAGGGTCGCTTGTCTAAAAATCAACGGTTAATTAGTTATTAACAATTTAATTGTTTAAACCGCTATAAATAGTTTATTATTAGACTTACCAACATTCTATAAATGGCCATACATTCCTTATCTCTTGTAGAACACGTAGGTTCTTTCAGATTTGAAAAATATTGTATAGAACCCGAGATATCGCGATTTAACTAACAAAGCAGCGTAAGCGGCGCGAGCGAAGCGCGACCCCGAACCCACGCGCCAAGCGGACAATATTGCGGTCAAATTAAAATCCGGATATCTCGACTTCCATCAAACATTTTTTAAATCTGAAAGAACCTACGTGTTCTACAAGAGATAAGGAATGTATGGCCATTTATAGAATGTTGGTAAGTCTAATAATAAACTATTTATAGCGGTTTAAACAATTAAATTGTTAATAACTAATTAACCGTTGATTTTTAGACAAACCACCCTCGAAATTCGTGTTCAGCGGGTCAAAATACATAAAAAGCACTTGGGTGGAGCCCGTTACCCCTATCGGCCACGGCAACCCCCCTGGCTCCTAGACTAATATAATGGACATTTCAGAAGATTTTAAGATAATAATTGAAATAATTATTTAATTGCAAAACCAACTTCAGGATGCCGCATTTGTTTTTCATTTTTTTCTGTTTCATTCTGAATTCAGATTTCTTGTGTTTCGCAATTTTATAATTATTTTAATTGCTATCTCTAAATACCCTGAAATGTCAATTTTGTCCATTTAGGGTTGAAAAACTTGAAATTCTAAGCTTTCTTTTAATACGTGTTTTCGTATATTCGGAATTTAAAATTTAAATTTGAAAAATTTATAGATAGGACATATATTTTTGAGAAATGGTTACCACCGTCGTATAACTTGTCAAATTTTCTATCGAATTCACTAGTTGTTAGGTTAACGAAACACATTTTTGTAAATTCTGTCCAAAACGTGAAAATGTATATTAAAGTATAGGCAATAATTTCACCATCTCATGAAAACTCTTTGAAAAATACGAATTCATCATTAATTAAAAATGTAAAACCCCCTGATCCCCTTTCATGGTGCCCCAGAAACTACCCCAAACAAGTATAATAATGATTTCGCGCAATATTGCCCTTAATTCTTACTTTTTTTTTCATAGATCCTCAGGAATAAATAAAATAAAAGATTTTATGTATTCGCTAATTAATTTTTAATTGTTGAAACAATTATTTTTCCTTTGAACAATTTGATTTCCACAGAATATCACGAATTGAGGGCATTTAATGAACGCTATGCTCTCTTTAATGAATCTTTAATGAAATGAAAATAATTCCAAGTTACTTCTTCTTGTTTAAACCATTAATTCTCTTTTAATATCGCGAATTAATGGTAACTTATGAATGCTTGGTTCTAACTAACGAATGTGCAGAATAAATGTATGTATACCATTAAGCCATTTCCCTTTCAGGGTAGGCGTGACGCTACCCGATTCGGGTAGTGTTTCTAGGTGGATAGTTTTCTTGTAGTTATAAATAACTACAAGTTTGGGCTCACCACACCCATAATATGCCAACAGCACACAGTATTCTCGAATGGTCACCCATCCAAGTACTAACCGCGCCCAACGCTGCTTAACTTCAGTGATCTGACGAGAACTGGTTTTTTGCAGCGTGGCATGGCCGTTGGCCATGTCATTTTTTTTTTTTTTTGCCAAAAAATAAATTTTTTGGCCATGTCAATTCATAGTCATCAAATCATGTCATTTAATTGTCTATTTATTGTTTAAACAATTTATATTTATTTAGACAAAGCGTTCATAAAATACCGTTTATTTGCGATATTATAAGATGATAAGCATTTGAAACAAATAAATATTTTTTAAGCAAATAAATATTGTTTAAACAACAAGAAGTTACATTGGAAAAGTAAGATTTAAGATAAACTTTCGAAACTTGGTAAAAAACTAGTAATATAGTATGCTTTTCTGGCTTTTTGAGTCCAAAAGTTGGATTTAATGAAAAATAAATTGTTTAAATAATTAACAAGCAATTTAAATAAATATATACATACTCCACGTTCATTAAACAGACCATACCATTCATAAAACACTCTTAATTCGCGATATCCAATACATGGAGATATATGAAAAAAATCGAAAAAAGGAATAATTAAAGGCAATATTCCGCTCAATCCTTATTGCTTTTGCTTTGGGGCACCATGAAAGTGGCTTGTTGGGTTGAAATAAAAAATAATGATGCATTGCTTGAAGAATTTCAATGCGACCAGGAGTGTATTGCCTATACTTTATTATTCTTTTTTTACAAAAAAAGTCGAAACTTTTATCTTTTGGGCCATCCTAATGCAATATGGTGAATTATGGTTTTGCACCTAGAATAGAGTCCTATACTACTACAATTTACACTAGTTTGAAGGAAATTGAAAAACATAGTAATTATGTGACCAAACGCTGCTAATACCCACGAAACCATATTCATTCACTCATTTACCTATAAAAAATGCAATACATTTTTAAACTTCTGTAGTTTAACTAGATGATATGTGGATAGTTTCTTTAACGATTTGAGGTATTTGGAAATGAATCTGAATATTTTGTAAGAAGCCGTACTTCTCAAATTAAAAACCAATGATCATTGTTTTAAACACTATTGGATTCTCTCAAGAGATTTTCTGTATCTACCTATGTAAGTACAGTACCTGTACTAAAAAATAAAAAAAAGTTTGTTCGGAACTTTTGTATAAAAGAAATAAAAGCTGTTCGAAGATATTTGATATTGGTTTTATGTATGACAAATGAGTAAGAAGATTGCTATTTTTATAACTAAAAATTGTTTTCCTTTCACGCTTTTGGTGCCTTTTTGTAATTCTAGTACACGAATTTTTCGGACGTGTTTAATTACTAGCACTGGGTGTATGTTTCTACTTCTGGTACGGAGCGTGTAAATCGCATAGTAAGGGACACCTAATCTCAGTAACTCGGTGATCCGAGCAGCTGGAAAGGGTGGATTCGACAAACCGAATCAGTGTGATCAAGATGGGAGGAGCTAGTCAATGACGTCTAGTATTATCTTTTACTGGATGTAATACTGGCCTGTTTCACCTTGTCAAAACCATTACTTCCACCAGAACCACTGGACTGACTGATCAAGGACGGCTGTGCCGTAACTACCGTGTACATCTGATGGTTATGATCTGAAGTTATGATCCAAGTTTATCATTGGATGTAACGAATATTGACTTAATTAGCGCACGCTGATATCGGCCCATTACAATTGTAGCCTCACATTAACATCATTGATCTGACATAATTTCTGATAGTAGCTTCTAATTGAAATGTGAAACTATTACTACTTGTAGTGTTAATACTTTATAGTTTTGCCACAATAATTTTAGAGATAAAAACAAAAAACCGACTCCTCGATTGTCATCTTTATCTATGACCTAGGCTTGTTAAGTTGAGAGTGCCACAAACAAATTGCTATAAAGAAAGGAAAAGGTTTTTACTTTAAATTGGGAAAGGGTTTCAATTTGTATAGGGTGGAATGTAATCCATTTGAAAGAGACCTATGTGTAATTATAATCAGGCATTAAATTACATGGAGACTTATTTTTCAGAAGTAGAACGCATTAAATATATTTATTATTATTTTTTGAGTTCAACACTTTTTTCAGAATTTTTGAAAACTGTTAAACGGGTTCATAACTTATTGTAAAAAACTGGGGTTTCTATTAAAACCGACCTTTGGTTCCAAGGGAACCGCAACAATAATTAATTAACCTCTTTTGCTGAAAAGGAAACAAAAATGATAAATTTCTTCAAAGGAACCCAAAGTATGATTTCTAATAGAGACTTTTTGTACAGAACTCATTCACATCTTCGAATCGATTCAAAGATTTTACAAGTTAATTATGCACCTTTTACGTTATAATACAAATTTAATGACATTACACTGGGATAAATTCAATAAGGAAACCCTTTCTAAAATTATAGAGATCAGTCATTCTTGAAAAGAAGATAATGGACATTGGAAACCATGGCTAATTTGTCAATTATGAAATCACATCAATATTTCATAGAATTGATCAATTTTGATCTATTTCAGCATTCTTAAAATCATCGAAGACTAAATGCTACCCATTTTATTATTATACACGACAGATGTATAAACAAATACGCAACCAAATTTCACAACTATATAAATCTGCTGCAAAAGTTTTCAAAGTTAAGAATGCTGCTAAGATTTCAAGTAAATTTAGATGTAATTTTCTCTCTTTTACAGTCCATAAACCATGAACTGCCTCCCCTTTACAATAAGCACCCCATCCAGTGTTTGACGCATCACAAATATTTCCTTTTTAAAATTATAATGCCGCTTAAGATTTATCGCTCTTGCTAAAATTTCTTCCCACCAAAGTAAATATTTTATATTGGATCTGGAATTAGCATAAGTTCATCATAATTTTTTAAGATAATTTTATGGAAAAAAAGCCCGGGTACAGCTACCAATTTTTTCGCGGTTCTTTGTTGCATACTATTGATTGATAAAATATTGTAATCTACATGCTGATCACCAATATGGATGGCCAGGCCGTTGGACTCGTTGTGAAAGACTCTTTTATTGGAATCTTAATTGAGTTCTGAAACCGTTGCTTACAAGAGATGCTTCCTTTTCTTTCACCGAAGAGCTTTTCGAGTTTAAAGAATTGAAGAAAGTTTTCTTAACATTAGTTTTGGAATTATTATCCTTTCTTGTCTTTGCTAAGGATCTAGCCTCGGTGACTTTGTCAGATAGTTTTTCACCAAGAAGAAAAGTATCCATGTTAGATTTTTCCCAAATTACTCTTCGACCGTTTTGTCGAGACCAGGTGAGATGGCTCGACGAGGAGTTGTTTTCAGAAAATGTAAATGTACCTGCTATACACTGAGAATCCTTAAAGTAATCATCTCGTTTCCTAGAAATATAATTCAAGTTTGTCTGTAGTTCTGGATTCAGATCTGGAGCTTCCAGATTACAATTTTCCTTCCTGGTATATATTTCTTCAGTCTCTCTGGAAATTATGTCAGGAGAAAAATTGACTACTATCTGCCCAAAAAGTTTAGGCTCCGCGATTTTTGTAAAGATTTTCGTGAAAATATCAGCAGAAAAAATTCTAAAAATATGAGACAACATGCATGTTGCAGGTGAAGGTTTTGCCAATACTGATACAGAATTTCAAAATGTTCAGATGATTAGCGATTATTTCCTGGCGAGTGAAGGGTGAAAAAGTACAATAATCAAATGATCATTTCAGAATACTCAACTTTGAATGGCTGTAGGTCACTGAAAACAAATTATGAAAATTCTGCAAAAAAATATATCGGTTTCGCTGATCCTTTCTGTGCACAGTGGTGAAATTTTGAGCCAAAAATAATCATTTTTTAATAAGTTATTAACAAAAGTGTTGGAAGGTGTCATCTCCGAAACTAAGGAATGTACAGAGATGATTCTTGAATAAAATTACACACATTTTTGGCTTCTGACAATGTTATACGTTTTGTCAATGAGCAAACAGTTGCACTTGAATGTTTAAAAAATTATTTTCTTCTCGGAAAAATACAAAAGGCTTTATGATAATCGAGGCAACCACACTCTCAGCATGGGACCTTACAGGCGCTAATGTTCCACGTGCAACACGACCTTTTCTCACACTCACAGAGTTACACACTCCCTAAGCCCCGATGCAAAAAAAGGGATACGGTTGCCTCGATTATTATAAAGCCTTTTGTATTTTTCCAAGAAGAAAATAATTTTTTAAACATTCAAGTGCAACTGTTTGCTCATTGACAAAACGTATAACATTGTCCGAAGCCAAAAATGTGTAATTTGCTTCAAGAATCATCTCTGTATGTTCCTTAGTTTCGGTGATAACACCTCCCAACACTTTTGTTAATAACTTATTAACAAATTATCATTTTGGCTCTAAATTTCACCACTGTGCACAGACAGGATTAACGAAACCCATATATTTTCTGCAGTATTCTCATAATTTGTTTTCGGTGACTTACAGCCATTCAAAGTTGAGTATTCTTATATGATCATATGATTATTGTGCTTCTTCACCTTTCACTCGCCTGGAAATAATCGCTAATCATCTGAAAATTTCAAACTCTGTATCAGTATTGACAAAACCTCCACCTGCAACATGCAGGTTGTCTCATATTTTTAGAATTTTTTTCTGCTGAGATTTTCACGAAAATCTGTAGAAAAATCGCGGTGCCGGAACTTTTTGGACAGATAGATTCGTATTTCGAACCGATGTATTTTCACGAAGCACAGCCCATTTTTTTAGTTTTATCTAGGTTATCTCCAGGTTTACTAACTGTGCTGTCTTTGAATCAATTTGACACCTCTTTAACATAAGTGGCATCACCACATTTTTCATATCTACTACTTTGATGTTTTTCTGAAAGCGTCATATAACAGCCAAATAAGGTTGTCTCACTGATTGCGTGGACAACTGCGTAAATAATTGCATCGATAATTACGAGAATGACTGGGGAAACGAATTCGAGAAGAATTTTTTTTTTGTTCTTTGTTTTTCGAGTTTTTATTTCAGTCTTCGCTGCTAGACTGATCTTTTCATTTTTTTCTTGAGTTGTATCATTTGGTAAACCCAATCATAGAAGTCATTCCTATCTCTTTACTAACATTTACGCTTTTCATTTTCCCATTCCCGAACTCAAATTATTATTGAATAACTAATACGATGCATAGGTCTGGCGACAGCAAGCACGAAGAAAGGAATGTTATTACAGATGAAGATGACAATCCAGGAGGAGTCGGAATTTTGTTTTTATCTACAAAATTGAACTAGAAAAACTATAAAGCAAGAAGACTGCACGTAGTGATTCCGAGGAGGAGGCAGAAATATAATTAATTTCAAGTTCACCAACTCAATAAAATATTATCTTCGTTATAAATCATAAGATCGGTTGATCTATTGACTTTCATCATATACGTCTTTTGCAAGCTTTAAAAAACTGAGGCTTGCATACTCAGATAGAAAATCTTTATACGCAAGCCCACAAATGGGCTTGTTAATATGTAATTTAAAGAAGATCAGTCCAGCTTAAAACTAGACTACCGGATGGAAGCCTTGAAACTAACCACTATCGCTCTAAAAAACTTAATTTAAGTCGACATTTTTACATATTTTAAGCTATAACAAAAAGAAGCATATAAAGTCTGAGATTACATAAGAATGACGTTTAAATCTTAGCCTGTAATTCAGGTATTTAATAAATGATAAAAAGTTACGTACCTAACCTAAAACCCGTAAAGGAAGATTACCAGCAGGATTGTGAATATAAACTAATATTAAACTATGATGAAAATATTTCGCTTAGAATGTTTTGATACACTAGTCTACAAATTTAAAAAAAAATTGTACATTGAGTGATGCTATATTTTCCCAATGCATTTTGAGTTGCTAAACTTGAAAATCGCATTAAAAATTTTTTTTATGGATTGGTTTTCGAAATTTTGTATGATTATTTTCGTTTAAAACAATGAATTTTGTAAAAATATTTTGATTCATTGCACCTTAACTACCAAATTGATCAGGGAAAATGGCACTAACATTTGTTACAGATTCGATGATCTTTACCTTGTTACCCTTTGCAACCAGATTAATCGTTTCTAACTTGAGATATGGTTCACAGAGTAAAACTATCATCGATTTTTTTCAAAAATCGAATTTCAAAAACCAATCCATGAAAATTTTTTTCAATGCGATTTTCAAGTTTAGCAGGCCAAAATGCATTAGAAAAAAACAGCGGCACTAAATATACAAAATGACTGTAAACTAGTGATATTAGAAAAATGTATTCTCATTTAAGCATGTATTTCTATAACTGTACACAAATTTAAGAATCGTGCGCCACATTAGGTACTCGTGCATAGTGTATGAGTAAACATGCTTTATGATAAATTTAGTTAATTTTGCGTAAGTTTAAAGAACAAAACCATCCACAAGACTTCAAAATGAAGACGAGACAAAAAAATGTATAAGTTTACTGTAAAATATTTTATTTTTCATTGCTTTTGTCCCGCTTTAATGATAACTACAAAACGTCAAAAAATGGCTTGAATAATCTTTTGAGGATAAAAATGGGTCAATTGCTTGAAATAGTATAATTTTCTCTTCGGCCATCACTCAATATATAAATAGATTTAATTACGTGACCTAAGTTCCCTCAGGATGCTTTAATTTCTTTAAATACAAGTGCGCCACCCTTACCTACTCGCAGATTTCCCAACAATTTTACTATAATCAACGGAAATTGGGGAAAATATCGGGCCTGATAATCACAGATTACACAATTTTTGAAAAATTAAACAATCTGACAGTTTTAAACTTATTAAGGTAAAGACTTCAGTAATGAGCCACTTAAGACTAGGAGCACATTCAAAGCCGTGTAAAAGTTAGCAGGAAAATAAGGAAATGCATTTATTTATCTGCCTTCTAGACATTTGACAGCTTCTCTTATATTCATTGAAAATTTATTGTTAGTCTTGCAGAAATTTGTATACTAAAAAGGAAATGTGCAAAATCATTAGAAGTAAGCCATGCGCAATGTTTACATATTACCCGAAACTTTGATATTAGTCAAGTTAGGAAGCTTCATGTAAAACACAAGGTTAATATTTATTTTCTTATTTAATATTCCCTGGCAAGAATTAGAGGGGAAGGCCCATTACCCAATTAATTCTTAATAAGATCTTAAGATAATAATTTCCAAGTTTAGAAAATATCTGTTTGCTACATAAAGTTTCACTAAAAGCGTAATCTCTGCACTCGAGCGATGTGAGACAGATTTTGTTGCTAAACCCTCGAGTTGATGGATGCTCACAAGACGAACCTCCCGCATCGTGTAAATTGCATAACGCCGTTTATCCTTAATCATGCGCCAAGCTCTACATTAAAATCTATATGAAAGACTGAGCAGCACGTAAGAGCAGGTAAATCTGTTAGAATCGTACTCGGAACCCGCTGTCTAGAGTAATTAGTCGCTACATCGTGCTGTCTCATTCCAGCGAGTCGAGTCGTGCGATTCATTGAGTAATGGGGCGCGCGCACAATGAGCTGAGAATCACTATGTTGGCACTCATACCTACATTTTTCAATTACAAGAAGCGAGTTTTCAGCAATTACACAGCCTCTATTCATTATCGAGAATTACAAACGAGCTATCTCAACCTATCCATTGTCTACAAATAAGAAACAGGCGTTAATAAATTATTTTCCTCGAAATAAGACTTGTTAAATGCTTGAACCGAGTTTAAAGACCCTAAACAGTTGTGAAAACAACCGTGGAACAAAAATCGTCTATAAATTATCTCCTTGCAGTGCAGAATAATTTAACCTCACATGTATCATGAAAACAGTTTCAAAATCCGCGAATTTCATTATTAAAGACCGCTTGGAGAAAATATATAGTAGGTATATGAAATATAATTATATATTTAATACATCTACATTACTTAATTCTAATCCGATAATAAAGTAGGACTATTTGATATACTAAAGAAAAAAAAAGTTGTTATTTTTTTGGGCTTGCCCCTCGGATGGAAGTCGTTATCCAAAAAAGATATTTTCAAAAAAAAAACAATCGACACATGGGTTAAGTGTAGATGTTCAGATAGGCAGTTCTCATTTGATCGCGGTCTACCTGCTTGTCCTACCCCCACTAGCCAACTTCCCCTCACGCTGCTGAGGTTTAATTTTGCAATTAGTAACTATCATATTCGAAATCTATGTTTTTTGGCGATTCCAATGATATGTTACTTGCCTTAATAAGTTGAAGATTAGAATAAGGGCACTGTTAGAAATTACTGTCTCGTAAAACGACACTTCGTTTTAAAATAGGTGAAATTAGAAATCCTTCCGAATTAATAAAGCTTAAAATAGAAAAGTATCAAGATTGGATAAAGTTCATAAAGCATCAAAGCTCCGATTTTTTTGAAACTACGTACATTTATGTATTTTGACGCGCTGATTACAACTATAATGGTGAAAATTTGATTTTCATGGCAAAAATCATAAAAAACGTATGAAATCATGATTTTTTCAATTTATTTCTATAAATAATAGAAATTTCGAAACATAATTCAAACAAAAGTTGTAGGTATCATCAAAATTCACATTTTATGTTATATTAATTTTTAGCCTACGAGTAACAGTTTTCAGGATATTTGAAGTTGAAGATGGAAAATCACAAACATTTCATATTTCTTAAAGTCTTACTGTTACTTATCACAGGGGTGCCTTCCTGCACCCCATTAAACTTTAGGAGGGGGAAACTATGTGATCTACACTATTTCTGTGACTAATCACAGGAATGTCTTCACGCCCCCCTTCCCTCCCTGAGACGTTGGAAAGGGGAACCTATTCGACCTACCCTATTTGTTTGACCAGTCACAGGGGTCCGTTCCCGACCCCGATGAGATGTTAAAAAGAGGAACCTACGTGACCTAATGATCAGATCAGCCCCCGAAAGGATGTTGGAAAGGGGAATCTATGTGATCTACATTATTTCTGTGACTAGTAACATGAGTGCCTTACCGCCCCCCC
>CAKNYM010053020.1:787914-816791 GCA_932195095.1 Andricus curvator
TTCTCAGCTGGTGCAGAAGAGCTTTTTTAACTCATGTGATTGCAAAATTAATATTTTCTTTGATTTTATAAATTATTTTTGAAAATGCTCATTTTCCAACTTGAGATAACTAGTTATATCCTCAAAAATATATTTAAATCAATTACACTCTTGTGCCTATTCTGTGCTATCCGCTTTTGTGCCGGCTTCACGCTTGACTGCTTCTGTCCCCCTCCCCCCTTAGCGTTAGTTAGTTAGTTGTTAACATTGTGCCTCTCTGGGCGCTACTGCGCCATAGTGTGTCCGGTTCAGAGACTATATATATGGTCCTGAGTGTTGACATGAAAAAACGTGTTCGATTCTGTGCCGACCAGACCCGAGGCCGGCACAGAATAGAGAAGAAGTTTTTGGAAGAGGGAGGAAGTAAGCTGGTTAGGGAGTATTGGGGGGAGAAGGAGAACAGGAGAGGGGGTGGGAAAATGGAGGTTCAAAGGGAAAGGTATTTTAGAACGAATGGACTGCAGATGGATGAAGTGAGAAGGATGCATGAGGAAGGAAGAAAGGTAAATGAATTGGTTAAGAAGAACGGCATGAAGAGAGAGAAGACAGCAGGGGAAGAGAGAATAAGAGAGACAAGGTTTAATGGAAACTATGTGTGGATTATGCCAAGGGCGAGAGCGCAATATTTGTGTGAGAAAGGAGAGAAAGGAAGTCAGGAGCTTATAGCGAGCATGAGATGTGGGTGCATGGAGGGTTTTAATATGTTCTGGCTCGATCGGGAAAAGAGGATGTGTGAACTATGTGGGAAGGGGGAGGCAAGAGTGGATCACTGGTTGGAGGAGTGCGTAGAGGTGGAAAGGAGTGGGATAAGCATGTTGGTATTGAAGCATGAAAGGGGGGACAAAAGGGCAGTAGCATGGGTGAAGGGATTCTTGGGTAAGATGGAGAAGAAGAGAAGGAAGGAGGAAGAGGAATGGAGAAGAAAAGATTGTAAATAGAGGAGGAAGTAAATATAAGTAAATGTAAATATTGTAAATAGTAGATAAGTATTAGGTATTAGCCGCGGAGGCAGAGTTTGGTAATGTGAGGCAAAGCGAGAAAGTAGGGACATGCGTGCGAGGCGAGGCGAAGCGAGGAAGGCAAAGCGATAAGAGCGAGCGACGTTAGAGATAAGGTGTGGAAGGATGTTAGTTTTAAGGGTTAGTTTTAAGAAAATTCTGTGAAAAATGGAAGTGTAAGCAAGTAAATTTTTTAAGGCCAGCAGGCTGAAAAATAAACGTTTATCTTATAAAATAATTCGTGAAAAATCCAAAGAAATTTAAGTCGTTATTCAGCCAATGAAGAATTAGTGAAAATTACAGAAATAGTAATAATTGAAAAGTTTAAATTTTCCAAATGATTGCAATTCCCTTTTTGATTTCATTGAATCTCCACGTTTCGTGACCCTCTGAATCCTAAAAAAAGAGGTTTTATGATGGTATACTGGATACCTTTTAAAATACTAATCAAATTGGATTGTGCTTTGGCCTCGGCATTGGCAAACGTTTTTAGGGACGAAAAAGAAAGGTTGAGTTCATTAGCCAGCCTTTTTCAACCAACGGTTCTGGTTTCATCTACTTAGAACACTACTGAAATAAATCCCATTTTGCGGTTAAACTATGCAATATACGAAAAAAATGAAAAAACAAAAATTGTTCATCGAGAAAAGATCTAAAAAAATTAATCATTGACTATTTTATCATGGGACGTAATTTTCGTTGTAATCTTGAAAAACAACTTTGAAAATTAAAATCTTCAATTTATGAAAAAACAACAAGAAATACAAGAAAGTGTTTCACGATCAAATTGCTCGCCTAAATTAGATTTACAAATTTCATTTCGACTATTAATTGATGAGACACCTAGTTTCCTTTTTAATCGTGAAAAAGCCCTTAAAATAACAGATTAAATTAAACGGAAAAATGACAGGGTACAATAAAATATTTAACGGCAAATTTTTTTATCTAGGACAGAAGTCCCAGACTTATCGAAAACCGACACAAGCGCGCACAGCGCGCTATGCGAATGTGCCCGCGCAGTGGGCAACATTTTTAACTTTGAATTGTTTAATTTTTAAGTACCTCAACTTCAAATTTTTCAAACCTTGAAATCTTTAATGATTAAACGTCAAATTGTAACCTTATTATTATAATCGAAATTGCAATTAAGCTGTCGTGTAAATTATTAACTTTGAAAAATTGGATGAAAAATTGCAAATGCTTGAGGTTAAAAATTGTTAACTTATGAATGCTGTATTATTAAAATTTCTCATTCATAAAAGTTTGACATTCTCTGCTGAATTTTAAACATGTCTGCAGTTTAAAGAATTACAAATTGAGAACTGTCTAGCTCGTGATGCTACATTTTAAAAATTGTTTATTTAAAATGTTTAAAACTGAAAATTGTATTAGAGGTTTCATTAATTCGAAAATTTACGCTTCAATTTGCAAACGTTTTGGTACAACAAGATTGAACTCTAAAAAGTTTAATGATAAAATGCAACTAATTCAACAATTTTGAACATCGCGATTTGCAATCGTGCAATTTTTAAAGTCTAATTTTGAATTTCTCTCCTTTAAACGTTTCTAGCTGAGAATTGGTCAACCAAAAATGGCTTTGGTATTTAAATCCTAGAATTTGAACACTTTATTGTAAATTGTTCTACCTTAAACGATTTCATACTAAATTTATTCCAATTTGAAAGGGTCTCGGCTTAATATTATCATTCTTTTTAAAGACTCCTACCGTAAAGTTAATATATTGCATAATTTGTACATAAATCTCAACAAATTCTGGTAATCAAATTATATCTCCTGATATCTCAAAATTGTAATACAAAGGTATGGAATCATCAAAATAAAAGTGTGTCTTAATGCTCGACACTACGTTGAATCCCTTTCGGATTATTGAATGAAAACGTGGATTGTGTTTTTTTCTTTTTCTTGATTGTCAGTTATTAGGTAATTTAAAGTGAAAAGAAAGTTAGGTAAATGTCAGTTTTCCTTAAAATATTCCTTCCCATCTCTATATTATTTAGTATTATTTATTTTCAGTCTCTTACGTAATGCGTTTTCCATGCAAAATAATAATTGAGTTATGACATCAGAGCCTATTAAATATAAAACTTTGTTCCGCGAAAGTAGACTTTCTTGAAAAGCTGACACTTTTTATTCTGAATTTGACAGTTAAGAGCAGGATCAAATTTGAATCCTTTCGTCGATCGATTTGCCAAATGATGTCGAAGTTAAGCGTAAAATGCGGACAAAGTCTGGCATGCACACCTAATTAAAATCAAAAGGCCTGCCAATCATAAAACGAATGGCTCATCTCGCGTTGCATATCGTGGAGTGAAGGGAAGATTTGCTCCTCCCGGCCCCTCTGCCTCCTACGAAGCTAGCCATAACTATCAACCAACTAATCCTAGTGCATTGCAAATACACAGACACAACACATAGTTAATAAACTGTAACAAAGAATCGGTAGAGTATATAAGCGTCATCGATGATCATCTTCTCAGTTCGCTTTGGACTCTTCAGTCAAACAGCAATATGGATCACCTTCAGGTGGGTAAACCGTGAAACCAGAAAGTAACCCTCACTTTGCTAAGGCCCACTGGCATATCGGTTAAACATAGAAGTGACAAGTTTTGTTGACTCAATGGTTAGGGGAGTTTATCTGGTTAGTGGTTTCTCTCCATTTAACGGTTGTTTAGTGCTATATCGTGAAATGTGACTTTTGAACGTGACTTGCGGATGTGAGAAACCTTATACGGAATAAAAATTTGACTGTCTTAAAAAATTTGTTGTTTAAATTATCAAAACCGGTTCGACGTAAAGGCATCATGGAACCAACAAAATCTCCTTGACAATGAATTCGCAAAATTTACATTCTGAAGATATTAGAAATTGGTGTTTTATAACAAATGTTTCTTTGCGTGAGCAATTTGAATTTCTGCACTAATAAGATAGCTTCGCAAATTTACTAATTGCGATTGTCTAAAGCTTGAAATCAATGTTTTCTCAATTCATAGAAACCAAATTTTCATAAATAAATAGAAAAATAACAAATAAAATGAAAGTACAATTCTTTATTTTAGTTATGTTTTGTCAATGAGTGAATTAATCTGATGGTATCGATAGACAGATTATATTTTTTTCCGCGTTGAAAAATAAAATCGGTGAATAAGTGGTTAAATAAGGGCAGGATTGCTACAAGTCAGGGTCCTCTCGAAAATCAGGTAACATCAGGGAAAACCGCAAAGAGTCAGGGAATGACAGGAAAAGCCGGAAAGTGTCAAGGAATTTTAGATAAACTGAAGTTGAAGTTTAGGGATTATCCACAAATTATTTAAGGACTTTTCCTGAAAATGTCACTACCCCACCCCTTCCATCATGTAAAATATCGTAAGATTTTCTCTAAACTCCCATTCTCAAAAAAACATAATACTAAGATTTTATAAACTTAGGGAGTAAACATACATATAAATTCTGTTAATCAACTAAGCATGAAAACTTGTTGAAATTAGATTTAGAAAAGAAAAGGTGCAATTAACAAGTAACGTTAAGTGGGGTAATGTGGGACATGTGGGGTAAATTCGGACGTTCCTAAATTGATGGTTCAAATTACTTAAGGGGTTTTTTTACTAGATTTTAAAACTAGTTAAGGCTTTATTAAGACTCTAACATTCTGTACTTTTTGTTCTGGATTTGATTAAAAATTTATCTTGTGGTTGAAAATTATATTATTTTGTTAAAGATTTTATTATTTTGTTGAAAATTTCAAGAATTTTGTTTCAAACACATTCCTTTTGACCGAAAATTCAAGTTTTTTGTTAAAAATTCATCTTTTGCTTTCAAAAAAAACAAACTATTCTGGTAAAAAATTCAACGAGATGATTGCAAATTTACTTTTTTGCTAAAAGTTCTTTTTTTGTTGTTGAGAATTGGTCTTTTTCTAGAAAACTCTTTTGTGTGACATAAAAATTCAACATTTTGAATCACTTTTTTATTTGAAAATTCAACACTTTTGTTACAAATTCTTCCTTTGTTTTACAAATTCATGTGTTAACTTAAAAATTTCATTTTTATGGGCTAAAAATGCAACTATTTTGGTTTACGATTCAACTGTTTTGTTAAGAATTCGTCTTTTTTGGTTGAATTCAAATATTTTTTATTAAAAATTTTTTTTTTTGTGGAAACATCAACTATTAAACTTTTTGTAGAGAATACATTTTTTTGGTTGAAAATTCAACAACTTAGTTGGAAGTGTAACTACTTTGTTAAAAATTTATTTTTTTGGTTGATGATTGATCATTTTATTGATTTTTTTGATGTTATAGTTGTCAACCAGATAAATGTATTAAATGAAAAGATGTTAAGTGTTTTTTATCTGCTGGTCGAAAATATTGATTTTTCACCAGTAGACAAAAAACACTTAACATCAGTTTATTTAATACATTTTTCTAGTCAAAAGCCATAATATTAAACAAAATGTTAACTTCTTGTTCGAGAAATTAATCTTACCATTATAAGCAATTACGTCGTAATTCAACTTTTAGGGGTTTTGAAGAAATGAATTTCGTATCTCCGTAGCTTAGTGGGTAAGACCGGCAATCTGAAATACCTGGTTTCGGATCCCAGTAGAGCTAGGGAAATTTTTTTTTACATCTTAAAAATTAAAAATTAATATTCAAAAATTTGATATTTTACTAGTAGACAAAAAACACTTAAAATTAATTTATTTAATTGATAATTTTAGTTCAATAAACCTTCTTCCTGGTGGAAAATATAACTATCCATTTTAAGTTGAAAATTTATCTCTTTTAGTTGAAGATTCATGTTTTTCGTTAAAGATTCGTCATTTCTGTAGAAAATTAAACTTCTTGGATGAAAATTAATCTTTTTACTCAAAAATTCAACTATTTGGTGAAAAATTATTATTTTTGGTTGTAAATTCATGATTTTAGTTGAAAATTCATTAAAAATTGAATTTTTTCAACAGAAAATTTAACTATTTTATTTCTGGTTGAAAATTCATCATTTCTAGTTGAAAATTTATGTTTTTGTTGAGAAGTTATGTCTTCGTTGAGAATTTATGCATTTGTTGAGAATTTTTTTTTTTTTGCGTAGAAAATTCATGTTTTTAATTGGAAATTTAACCATTATACTTTTTTTTGTAAAATAATTTTATTAACTCAAAATTGATCTTTTTTAGTGGAAACTTCATGTTGCTAGTAGTCTTAAAATAAATTTAAAAACAAAAATTCTTCTACATTCGTATTATTTATCTGAATAAAAAATTTATAATAGTCACAAGAAATGAAAAACTAGCCAGGGAAAAATAAGGAAAAGTCCGAAAATTTCGAAATTTGAATTTTAAGGCAACCGTATGAGGATTGCCCCTTAAATCAGACATACAATTTTTGTCATTTATTGATCACAAACCTTTCAAAATGAACCATTATAAATTTCAAATTCTGAATAGGAGGGCTACATAGCGCCTATGCAAGAAAAACTTGCATCTTGACTTTTTCTGAAGGACTTTAACTCTTCTTCAAAGTCCTCTTTAGTTATCATGGCGAAATTTATTCTAAAACTTGTTTGGTCAGTTTTATTTTGTAACTGTGCAAAATGTATTTCAATTTTGGTTACGTTTTGTCTTAAAGAATTCGTAATATTTTTTAAAAATTCACATTTTACCCGTTTTATTGATGTTTTTGGTAAAAATTTCATAATACAAATTTAAAAAAAAAATATCTTTGCTCTTTTCTAAAAACTTCAAACTATATATAAAGTGCAGGTTCCTATGTCTGAAAAATATAAAATATAAATTATACGTATGAGCTAATTAGTTTCTGTGACTTTATTCATAAAATAGTAATGCAAGTGGATTTTTCAAATCAGATAAACGGAAAGAAATGAACGCGGAACGTTCATATGGTATGGGAAATGCATTTGAATTAATAGTTTAGTAATGACTAATGAGGTTGCTGAAAAACTGGCTAATTTCACATCTGTTGCATGGCCTTGCAGAGCAAAAAATCGTTTAAATCATGATAGATGTAGGAATTTGCTTATTGCCTTGTGTGAGTTTAAACGCATATCGGGTTAAATGTTTTAACTGATAACAATGGTCAACAAAACATGAACTCTGCAACCATCAAATGGAATATGTCATTGTCAAAGTAATTTTTGTGCTAAGTTCGAATCTAATCTCCATTGTTTGGCTATAAATATTAAATTTTAGATATTTTAAGCGCAAATATATATATTTTTAAATTAACAAAAATTTTGCTGTGCTTATAGGAATTATATTTTTCGTTTTTACCCTGAAAGAATCTAACCTTGAATTCTCTTGAACCCGGTTGAACTTAATTTTTTAATGGCTGATTCCTTGTTATAAAGATTACAAAAAAATAACTGCAAAAATGACTGAATTATATTAAATTTTACATACGTTTAGCAGAAAAACTTAGTGAAACGTTAGTGAAAATAATGGGATTAATTCTTCAGTCAAATAAAATAACTTAAAGTATCGTAAGTTATTTAAGTAGTAAAATTTAACTAAATATTAAAGGTTTTTACAGTAAATTAGTTCATTTCTTACTAAATGAATCCGTCACGTAATAAGTAAAAATAATAATATATTTTAATCTCAAGAATTGTATAATTACTAAATGAGCAGCATTTAAAATTCAACACTTTCAACATTCCAGCATAAATTTCATTTTAAAATGAAACCTGCAATACTAACTCTCTTTTATGAAACTTTTAATCTGTAAACCTTCTGTATTGAATTTGCAATTTCAGAGCTTTAAATATTAGACAAGTCGCAAGTATTTTAAATTCTACATTTTGAAAGTGGAAAATTAAGCGTTGTCAATTGATTTTTTAAAATATTTCAAGTGCTTAGAAGTGTGCAATATGAAATTGAAAGCCTTCAACGCTATGCAACTAATGAATAATCGAGAATTCCAAAAATAAGCTTTTAAATATCTCCATTGTACGTATTTAAATATTTAAAATTCTTAATACAAATAATAATAGTTTAAAAATAGGACCTTCAAAATTAAGTCTTTTGAATTTAAAGCCTCTCTAAATGATATAATTTTGTGTTATATAAGAATTATTAAGAATTTGATACATTCCTAGGTAAAAAATGAGCTTCCCTAATTTTACATTCCAGTAGCATTCATTCCATTGAAAAATCATATTTGAAGCTCTGATAATCTAAAATTGAGTTCTTTACCCAACATTATATTCCATGATTATATAACTCCTTGACCATTAGTTATTGCTTATCAATTTTAAAGAATGATCATTTTAGGTACATAATTTAATTTTGCAGACACACAATAATTATTTCAAATAATCATGTAAAGAGCCAACGATATTTTTGTAGGGAGATTTTAATTTTACTGCAAGGGGATTAATAGTTTCAAAAAGATAGAGCATTGTATATCATGAAGTAGATAGGGGCGGCTTTGGTCAGCCAATCGGTTGGAAGTGATGTATTCGGCACACAAATTGATTAAAAGGGGTTCGTACTCGTGCTGGCAAAAGCTTCAGCATGTCATCCGATTACGATTTATGCACTCGCCAAAAGTGTCAGAAATATTATCGTGACCCTAAATTCTTGAGTATTGAAATTAGCGTGACCACTTGTCAGTTTCACTTCTTATACTTCTTTATTGAAAAAATATAGATTTTTAAATATTGGTAGGTTCATTTCATTTTTTGTAGACTGTAGATTGATTTAAGTAAATTCTCCTTTACTTTTTCGTTAGATACAATAGATATTTCTGAATACTGTTTGTTGGCTTGAATAATTTTTTGACAGAGTGTTCAACAAGCTTTTTTATTTTATTCTTAGTTCACGAGCCTGGTCCTGGCGCTCTCATTCATCAGCAGTAGCGTATCCGGTGGACTTCTTCCGGACGGTGGAGCTGGAGGTTATCAGTACAACCGACCATCAGGTGGTGCAGGATTTGGTGGCGACAGGTCTGGAGGATTTGGTGGAAGGCCTTCAACGTCCTACGGAACACCAGGAGTAGGTGGCAGCGGCAGTTTTGGTGCACCAATTGGAGGCGCTCGATTTGGTGGTAGACCTTCCGGATCATACGGAACCCCGGGTTTTAATTCAGGAGCTGGAGGATACCAAGGAAGTGGTGGTTACCAGGGAGTTGGCGGATCCCAAGGAGGATATCAAGGAGAAGGGGGTTATCAAGGATACAACGGAGGTGACAATGGCAGAGTAAGTAGTAATTAAAATATATATATTCTTCAAATTCATTCATTCACTTTGTTTAAATTGAAGCTCCTATGTTTCCGCTCACTTTTCGTCAGCTTTTGCCTCTTGATTTTTTTTCTAATGGCCAGTTTGACGGATAATGAGTATAAGTCAATATAACATCTTATAAGATTCTGACTTTAGGATGATTCAAAAATAGATGCAGTGTTGGGAAAGTTCCTGAAAAAAGGAACTAATTACAGCTACAATTACTTTGAGAAAATAATAACTTTTTACATTGACAGTCACAGATACAAATAACTTAAAGTTCCTACATATTTGCTTTTTTATATATGGAAACATATGATATTATTTATATAATTCACTACATTTTTTCACTAGAGCAGTGTTACCAAATTGTGTATTCGCTCTCCCTCCAATTCTGTACAAAAGTGGACCTTGGGGTACCAAATACTTAGCTAACTAAGAATCTTATCCGACAGTAGAAATCTATTGTTCAATATGTTGTATTATTACAAACTAGTCTTCAAACATTGAAAATACTCAAATAAGACTCGTTTTTAATTCAATTTCTATTTATTTTCCTTTACGTGTCTTGAACGTGGAAGAAGATAAACAATTTTATCTTCGATGAGACTTTTGATATTTATCAATTTTATTTAATGAATTGATTTCAAATTCACCCTAAAAAGCTGGACTATCCACTAATTTTTTGTTAAATCAGCGGAGAAAAATTATTTTTTGAAATGAAAAAATTCTGATTTTGGGAATTGAAATTACTTTTTACATGTCTATATTTATTCATCTTTAGAATCTTTTCCCCTAAATTAAAACGTAGTTTAAAAAAAATTAAAAACTTTGATCGCCCCAGGTATTCGGGGAAATATTCTTAAATCTGAAAGACTTTAAACATATTCAAAGTTTTTCATTCTATTTAATACAAAATTCGTAATTTTCATTCAATTTTATTGAATAATCCCGGGTAAAAATCTTTAGTATGGGAGTGAGCAATCATTGACTTTCTGAAGTATAAAAAACGTATGTTATATGAGACAATCCCGCATACTTCAAGTATAGCTAAAGTATAACTGAAGTATAAATGAAGTATAAATGAAGTATGGAATATACTTGAGCTTTACCCAAATCTATACTTCAGCTATACTTAAGCATGGTTAAAGTATGGGCATAAAATGGCACTTATTTGTTCTTCAAGATACTTAGCAATGGGATAAAAATAAGGCATCATGATTGACAGCTCGTCCAATAATACAAGAAGTTTGCGATTCTTGTGATTTCGTGAGTGAAAAAAATTTCAGAGTGTTGAATTTTCATATTAAACGCTAAGTTTTCGATTTTTCCCTTCTCCATTTAAAATTACTTTTTATTCTAAACGCTTTGTTAGATTAACTCAATTCAAAAGTTTTATAATTGTATTTTGCTCACTTTAAACGGTCGAAATGAAGGTGAATTTACTTTTTGTCTTAAAAAGATTTGCTTGATCAGTTTTAATGTTAAATCATAATTTTTTTTTGTAATAACAATTTTATATTATAAAATTTCACAAGCTTTGAATTTGAAACATTTAATTTAGCTTGCAATTTCAAAATTTCCAATTTTAATCGCTTTGCACTGAAAATGATTTAAATTCAAAAGTTTTCAATTTTTAATTATTCAATTTTGAACTCTTTTAATTTAAATACAATTTCAATTTTTATGATTTTCAAATTATCCAGTTTTCCAAGATCTAATCTGAAAATATTTCATTTTTAACGTTCTGAAATTGTCATAGTTTCAAACTTTTAATCTGAAATCATTCAATTTCGAGATTCTTCAGTTCAAAATAAAATTGGTAATTTTTGAACGTTTTGAATTAGATATTATACAATTTTAGATCTTTTCTAATGAACTTGTCCAATTTTTAAAATTTTAGTTCCTAAACTTTTCAATTTTGAGAGCTTCTGATTTTAAGTTTTTAAATTTCAAACTCTTTCAGTTTCAAATTATTTAATTATGAACGCTTTTATTTAAGAATAATACCAATTCAATTCCTTTTTATTTCATTTGAAATATTGCCATTTTTCCACAATTTGTCCTCATCTAAAATTGTTATTTCAATTAAATATGTTCATTTTCAAGAGATTATGCCCTGAGCTTTATTTTCAATCATTTTTACTTTTATACTTTTATAAGACATTAAGGCAAATTGCAAAATTAATTAAGAAATAAGGAGGAGCATTTTGACCGAAGGAAGAAGATTCGACTCTCCTCTCTTGCTGGTTCTTACAACGTAAACGATCGATACTGTACTTGACAGAAATAAGAGAAGAAAACTCAAGGGAATCTGAAAGCAGAAAAAAAGTTGAGTTACGTCAAAACAGTCCACTTCACTCTCCTCGGCTTGCTTTATAAGAAAAGCTTCCCCTTAAACATTTCATTAAATTACTACAACCCCTCATAATTAGTCTCTTCGCTTTCGAGGGAAACATATACCGATAAATATATCGTTTGGCAAAATGAATTATACACACATTTTTTCTTCTGGAACTCTTGAATATCTCAGAAAAAATTCCATAAGAATGTATAATCATTATTTTTAATGTATTGTGGATTATTAATTATTGTACATAATTCAATTTGTTTACTTGAATGTGTAGCCTTTTCATATAAAGTTCACCCTCTTATCATAATGATTCTCTGGCTTTTAGGTCCTCGATTTTTCTTAAGGTTTTAATTACTTTTCCCCCTTTGAATTAAATAAGGAGAGAATTAACGTCAAACAGAATCGAGTAAGATTTCCCACCTTTGGAGTCTCCTTTGAGCTTCTGAAAGATATTCACGCTCGTCCGGTGATTACGGTCACAGGGGCCGACTAATTGCACATTCAGTAAAGATTAACAACTTCCGCGTCTGTTTCGAAGAGCACCGCCTCAATTTTATGACTCCCTCCTCCCCTAAATACTTAAAATTAGTGAATTATCCATATTTTATATTTGATCAATTTGCTCCAACTCTGTGCTCGGATTAGAATATCAGAGAATCGGGGGAAACCCTAACCAATATTAAATTTTAAAAAGTTGGAGCTTAAACATTCGGAGAAGCGCTACAGCATTTAGAAAAGTATAATTATTGACCACATATATTAATTTTCTAATTACATAAAATTAGGTATGCGACAAGTCAGAAGTTTGTAGACAAATACATACTTCAAAGTAGTTTTAGTCATTTTCATAAAATGTTTACTTCACTTCAATTCATTTTTCAATTTTCAAGATATCTTTCAAGATTAATAAACTTTCAATTCATTCACTTAACTTCATTGATTTTGATTTTATTGTGGAAAACAACTTGCAAATTTTTATTTTACAATTAAAACTACCATAAACTGGAACTAGACGGCGCATGTGGGGAAAAGTGGCGCACCCTTGATTCTGCATTTCTGTATGCGATATTTGCTTCTTTTAAGAAAAAAATAAATATTCAGGCTTGCAACTAACAATTCTAAAACTCCAGTTGAAAACTCCAGAAGAAGCAATATCGCGGTTTTAATACAGAATTAAGGGTGCGCCGCTTTCCCCCACAAATGCGCCGCTTAGCCCCTGTTTATGATATACAAAATGATCTTATCCAATTAAAATCAGGCCGGTTCTGCACTTCAAGTCACGGAATCTCTCTAGGGCAAAACGCGTTGTTTTTTCGAGGAAATTACGCAACACGTATTTTTCGTATTTCCGAAAAACAAATTTTCTACGAGGTTGTGCGTATTTGAATTTTGTGCTTTGTTTTTCAAAAAAAAACAAACAAATTTTTCTATAAACCTCTATAATTCCTAATCTAATTGAGCTATTTGAGATTTCTGGTAAAACCCACCTTTCTTAGTTATTTTTTTTACAGTTTCTGCTTACATAAGAAAAACATCCTATCAGCTTTGCGCGGACTAAACGACTTTTAAGGCCGGCAGAATGTTTTTTCCTAAAAATATACTTTTTCTCTCGAATAGCGAAAAGAAATAATTTCCGATTTTCATTTTTGTGCATGCTTCTTTAAATATTATTTATTAAATATTTAAAAATGAAGAAAATTAAAAAAAATGCACATTTATATTTTTAATTTTTTCTGTTTAAAAAAAATAAGCAGGTTTCACTTTGGCATTTGAAGCAGAAGCGTTTTATCATATTATTTGTTCAATACTATCCACTAAATGAAACAATTATTGAACTACTTTGCACGTATCAAAATTATTAACTTATAATTATGATTATATTTTTAAATTCAAATAATTTAACTTTAAAAAATCTTTAATTAAAATTTTTTGATTGAGAATACTTGTTTAGCTTTGCTAAAGTGTGAATGCTTTCAATTTGTAATTTTTTAATTTTTTAGGGTTGAAAAAGTCAAATTACAGTGAAACCCTTATTTGAGCCCCCCTATTTGTAGCCTTCCGAGAATTGACGCCGTGCCGCGGGTATGGATGTATAGAACTGCGGGGGAATTGCGGTGCTCACTCAGGCGTGATAAAACAGAGAGAGAAGCAGGAGGGAGAACAAACGGGAGAGATACAAAACAGTTCGGAGTGCCTCAATTGGAGCCGACCGTCAGTCTCAAAATTGTGCTCGAATGAGGATTCGACTGTATTAAATTTTGTGCATTTAAAATTCAAGATTGTTTATTTTTTGATACTTCCTTTTGTAATTTTTCAGTTTTAAAAATTCTCAAGTTTACAATATAGCACTGATTAGTATTTCAGTTCATGATTAAAAATGGTTGATTTTGAACGCATTAATTTAAAACAGCTGAAATATGGAAGTTTGTAAATAAAGCTGAAATTTGTATTTGATTCCGATCAACCTCAGTTTTAAGATTAAAATATTGTTTTATTTGTTTTCATCATATTATATTATTCATTTTTAACGTTTCATGATGTTATAAATACACATAACTCCCGAGATAAGCACCCTCAGTGTAAGCCATTCCTAAATCTGATGGCCTCGGAATTTTTGATGCGGGGAGCGCAGCAGGGGCTGTTCAATCAACGGTGAAAAACAGCTCAAGGCCCGCATTCTTAGCGCATTAGTTGCGTTGCTTTAAGCATATGCCCAAATCCAACAGAAATGATTCAGCGGCCCCGCTTGTTCACTTTTGGATTTCTCCGAGATATACTGAAGGCCAATGCAAGCCATACCCGAAACCGTGCTTAACTTGGGACTTGAGTGTATTTTTAATGCAGTTTTTTAAAAATAGCTGGCTGCTAAAAAATTAAATAGGTGCTATCACATACAGAAAATCCGATTTCTTAGCAGAATCGTTTACTTCACCGCCAAGAATGATATTTCAACAGAATCTATTTACACTTTGGAACTTTTTGAACCCTAATTTCCTATTTCGCCGCACTGTGGGTTGGTTTAAAAAAATGTTCGCTGTTGGGTTTTACGTTTGAATTCGGTGCTGGTCGACGCAATTACTACGTACGAAAGCCTACGATTTTGCAGTACTCCGTTGCTAAAGGAATTAATGCCAAAGGAACTCTTCGAAAAAAATTCTTCCTATGAGTAGAGTCAAAGCAGCAAATTCCTCACAGGTCTCCCAGGTCTCGAATTGGCTGTAACTGCACGCGAGTGAAACGCGAGAATGCGCTTTGCGGTGGTTGAACCCTAACCTCAAAGCGCATTCCCTTTGAGAAAAAATACTTTGAATTCAAAGTTCTAAATTCCAGATTCACACAAAAGCGCAACTAGTCCTTCCACTGCATAATAGTGAATGTATATAATCATATTTTTTATCGCGGTGCAAATGAGTCCAGAAACCGGCTGCCCCGTCTGCTACCATTATTGCACTTTATAGATTCATTTTTCCCTCGCATAATAAATTCTCTTTAACTTTTGCTGAAGGAAATAACCGCGTACTGAATTCTTACAAAAAAAAATGTGTCGACCGATTACAATTATAATTATAATCATAAAAGTTCATCTTTGTGAAGTAACAAGTTGTCAAAAACTAGGAGAAAGATAAAAATTAATTGTGAAGAAAATGTCAGTAGTAAATTTTTAAGTGATAGAAAATAGTGTAAGACATTTCTGCTACTGCAATCACTTTGCATATCTTGCAATACGATTTTCTGAGTTTTATACTTGTAATTTTAAAAAAATTTTACCTTTATAATTTGAAACTTGAAACTATTTGAAGAAAAAACTTTGAACGCTTTAACATAATTTGATATTTTAAAGATTCTGTAATTTTAATTCAGAATTTTTCCCAATTTCGCAATTTTCACTTTTATAGAAATTTTTTCAATTTTTGAAACTTCCAAATACAAATTTCATATTTTTCAGACTTGCAAAAAAAAATCTAGCCAAAAACTGTAAAAATGGTAGAAACTTGAAATTTGATATTTTTCAATATCGATCCCTCGATTGTGGAACAAGAAAATATATGTTAGTGTTACATTATTTTGAGAATCAATACCACTTAAAAGCTGATAAATACACTCTATGTAGTACGAGGGCCCTCCATCCGAGTATAGCCTAGTCAAGGGCCGCTTAACTTGTGTTATCGTGAGTGAAGCCTTGGACAATTTCATGTAACCAAGCGTACACTGCTAACTTGAAATTGTGTGTTATTGACCTAATTTATTTTATAATTATTTTAAATTGTTTACATTATCATGCTTCGATTAAAGAAATTGTCCAGGTTTTACGATTGCCAATCAACTGCTCTAACCACCAAGCTACACAGGCTTTGCTTTATAAAGTTTGTAATTTAAGATTCTTCAATTCGCTTTGTTTGCGCAGCAATTATTGCTGTAAAATTTCCTAAATTGTACTCATCACTTTACAACCTATACAATTTTGAGTGCCAAAATTTTTATTTTTACAATTTATATGTACCTTTCAGATTGAAATTTTCTCAACTTCAAATGCTTCAATTTGAAATTATTCACTTTTCTATGATACCTATTAATTCAAGTTGAAACTGTACGAAATAAAACTTTTTAGTTTGAAATTTTTCAATTTGACACGAAAACCATTTAAAAATTTAAATATTTTCTTTATTTTAATGCATATTAGGTGCATTCTCACATTTTTATGATTCAAATTTCAAATTCTTTTAATTTAAACATAGGTTCTATTTTAATAGTTTTAGAATACAAGTACTATTTGCATTTCAGACTATTTAGATGGAAAATTCCCATATTATCACGATTCACAGAATTCTTCAACATATGAATTTGGTTAATTCTGATGTTTTTAAACTTTAGATTGTAAACATTTAATTAAACTCCACAATAGGTTTATCCCCTATTTTTTTATATTTTTGAATATGAAACTATTCATCTTAAAATCTTAAAATCAGAATAATTGAAAAAAGGCTTCTTTCGAATTTTTTTTCGAAAAAGAATGAAGAATACCCTTTTCGAACTTGTATTTATGTCGCGCCATGTACAAAGTCCATTTTTAAAGATCCTGAAAAAATATTTCTATAAATATCCAATAGAGAGGAATGGCAAAAATGTATATGACTGTCCGGCATGACATGTGCCCTACAAAATGAGGAGTATAAGTATATTGTTGCTAAAATTAATTATTTTTATTCTTTTCAACAAAATTGACACGTATATTTTTTTCAGCTTTGAAAACATACGACGTCAAACCACTTGTTTCACGCTATTTGGTCAAAGTTTATAAAAACTTTACTTTAAACAGAAAATTGTTGTGGATAACCCTATTTGAAGTATTTAGATGGTTCTATAATGTAATTTTCAATTTTCACACTGTTTAATTTTGAAAGACTTTTGGTTTGGAAATGTTCATGCTAAAATAAATTTGACCTTTCAATCGTTGGTATAATCACTTGCAATAATTCTTTACCTCATGTAACTGTGAAATTACATCATATTTTGATTCTCGAATCTTTATTGTGTTATTACAACTTTTCGTAAACACTAATTTATTTTTTCCATGCTTGTCAGTTGGAAAAAGAAAAGATTTTTTTACCTGAATTCAAAGTTATTTGTAGCGTTTTCTTAGAACATTTCTTTATAAAACCTCCCTGGACGTAAATTTGCTATATACTTTCCTTAACAATTGCAGAAGATTATTCCTTAACTATAGAATATTTTCCAATTTAAATTTATAAACTTGTTTTTAAAACGCGAATGAATATTGCTATAAAGGGTTAACTACTTAATTCCACCTTTTTTATTTCGTCACATAAATGATAATGAGACTTACATTTTTTTTTATACGATACCGCATGCATCCCTACTTTAAACTAGTATAAGCTTGAGTTCCAACGACTGTCGTTAAAATGCGAATAGGGAATTAAACAGTGGAGAGAGAAATGAGAATCAGAGAGGACGCGTTTACGTGCCACACAGCATCCGCACATGGTGCATTTCCACTTTCACGGTATAACATCCGTGGCAATTAATTAGTTTAACCGTATTACACCAGAAATTGGGCTTCTCTCACCGGCATTCGTAAATTAATAATAACTGGTGAACCCGTCATACAGAAAAGACGGCGCAATACCGTGCACCGGATGCACCCATCACGAGTTAACATCGTCGTAACGTAGAAACGCCATTCCGTGCTGCACATTTAGCACGCGAAATTAAATTTTTCATAACGCCTATGTTCCAGCAGGCAAATTATTTTTATTACTGAAAGAAAAATCATACACAGCTGAGTAGTAAAGCTTATCTGTTATGACCCCTATCCATATATTTTTTATATTACTATCTTTCATTCCATTAGCAGATATTAAACTTTTTTCGCAATTTATGATGATTCTAAATGATTGTGTGCAATTCCGGTAGAATTCAAGTGACTTGTTGTCTTTCTGTATTATAACAAGCCTCGCCGCCAAAGAAAAAACTGGCGATTCGGTAATGCTGTAAAAGTTGGCATGTTTTAGAACTGAGGTTGCAACAGAACTCTTTTTGAGGATTCCTGTTCAGTTCTTTGATATCCGATAGATGGTCTGTGCCGACGTTTTCAACTGCGCATGTTCTGTAAACCACGGACTTATTTGAAATTAATAAATACTATAAATAATGGTACAGATAAACATTAACAAAAGTTCAAAAAAATTTTAAATAGATTAAATTCAATGATAGAAGTATCTAACTTCCTTAAATAATTTAATGTTAACGTAATGCTGCAAGTTATATAAGTTTAAAAAGGCCCGCACTTTTTGGTACATGCGCAGTTTAAAATGTCAGATCTTCAACGTAAGCTTAAGAACTTTCACATCTTAAGTGTATTATTTTCCTTTCAAGAATGACTAATATCTATAATTAATTATCAAAGTGAGTCAAGGCAGAAAATGATTTCTGAACAAAAAGTCTCTAATAGAACTCATATTTTGTGTTCCTTTGAAACAATTTATCATTTTGGGTTCCTTTTCAGCAAAATAGGTTTCTTTTTGTTTTTTTAATTCTTCGAAATCCTAGAAACAATTTTGAATGAAATGCCTCCAAAATAAATTTGAACAGAAATAAAAATTATGGCAATAATTTCTTAAATTCAAAATTTGAAAATGAGCCGTTTTTAGAACTAAGCATTGCAAATTAAATAATTATTCATTTGAAAATGTTCAAATATATTGAACATTTCAAACTCAAGTTTTATCAAATAAAGTCTCGAATAAAAAGGATTAAAATTATGTAATTTCAAAATTGAAATCATATATATAGCCATCTTGTTTTGTATTTTGTATTTTTTTATTTTCAATTTTCAACGTAATATCTTAAAATTATCCGATTTTTAGTTTAAGATTAAAAAGGAACCATTTAAACTTGAAGAATATTTGATTGAAATATTTCAAGAATGAATAATAATTCTGAATAAAGTGTAATTGATACCTCTGTTATAAAAAACTTTAAAAAAAAATTTTTTTTAATTTGATATGGTTACAATTTTGGAGCTCTGCATTTACATGTTGAATGCTCGATGATATATTTTTCCCTTGTATAAGTTTTAATTTTGTCACTGAAATTCAAATGGTTGAATTTTGAAAGGTTTAATTAACAATTTAAAAATGTTTAATTTTCAAACGATTTTAATATCACAATTCTTGGTAACTAAAGCTTTTTCTGTTTTTAATGAAGTTCGGATTCATTTAATTTCCAACGTTCCGAAGTGGAAAAATTTTCATTTTTAATGTCTGACATTTGAAATTACTTTTCATTTCAAACATTTTTTGAGATTAATTTGATTTTAAAGTTTTATGGTTAAATTTATTAAAATTTCAAACTACAAAAATTAAGGTGAATTCATTTTCTTACCTTACAAAAATTTGTTCAATCAATTTTAATGTTAAATTATAATTTTTTCATGTAATAACAATTTACGATTTCAGAATTTCAGAAGCTTTGAATTTGAAGCATTCAATTTACTATTCAGTTTGAATTTTAAAATTTTAAATGCTTCAAATTAAAAATTATTTTAATTAAAAGTTTTTAATTTTAAAGTATTTAATTTTGCACGTTTTTAAGTAGAAATAGTACAATTTCAATTCCTCTGTATTTTAAATGTTTTAATTTTCAAGATTCTAATCTGAAAATATTAAATTTTCATAGTTTTGAAATTGTCCTACTTTCGAAATTCTAATCTGAGATCATTTAATTTTGAGATTCTTCAATTAAAAATAACACTATTCAATCTTGAACGCTTGCTTGAAATTCGAAATCAAAAAGTTTTAACTCTGAAATGTTTCAGTTTTGAGAGCATTTTATTCAAAATCATTAAATTTCAAACACTTTCAATTTCAAATTCTTCAATTTTAAAAGCTCTTATTTATAAATGACACAAGTTCAATTCCTTTCCATTCTGTTCGAAATATTGTCCTTCTTTCAAAATATAACCTAATATAGAATTCTTTGATTTGAGACGTTATCAATTTAAAATATTGTAATATATATATGAAAATTTCAAATGCTCTCAGTTCAAAATTATTAATTATTAATCATCGTATCAAAAAATTTAAAAACTCAATATTTAGAAATTTGTTTAATAATGGATTTTTGAACTATTTACATTTTTACTATTAGCAAATAAAAATCCAATCTGCAGCTAAATTCTGTATACTGTCTTTTTAGATAATATAATAAATATACTTCCATGAACAAAAAAATTGACCCAAATTATGTACACTACGTATCCTTACTAAAATATACAAGCAGACATATTTAAAGCATCCCCATCTACATTGCCGTAGTTGTGAAATATGCAATCTCTCAAGTCCTGAAAAACGCAATCTATTTTATAAAAATTAAAAAGAGAGTAATGGAAATGAATGCACACTTTCGTACGTACGTTTATATCTCGATGGAACCCACCCAGTAGTAAAGGACTTTATGTAGTCAGGCACGAGAGCTCAGGTTGCTCTATATTAAATTGTCGTTCTCTTCTACTAATTCTGAACTGAAAAATGCTTTTTCAGTCATTGAAGGTATAAACGAGTAATTTAGAAAGGATTTCTCATCCATAATTAAAATACATATATAGATGCTTCTCATGAATGAAGGATGATTCTTCTCTCTTATCGTGCACTTTATATTGACATATAAGCAAAATTTATTTCAGAACAGCTGTGCACTGTTCTTTGTGAACTTGTTTTTGTCATAAAAAATACAATTATATACAGACTATTGGGCTTATTGCACGCCGATCAAGCTTTGATACCTTTGAGCATGATCGCGTTCAATGATCCTCAAAAGTGCTGAGCCGTTGTCTGACGTCATAAATTTCCGACCAAGTGGTGCTATGAATATTCGATGCAATGTAAATATCTCAGCATTTAACGTATAGGCAAAACGCTATGAAAAGAGGGAACTCGATATGCTGATATTATTCTAGGATAAAATATCAGTCAGTGCAAGACTAACAAAATTTCCATTTGAGGTTATTCAGGCAGAAAATGTACTATGCTTAAGATTTTGCATGTTTTTTTATGATTAGAGATGAGTTAAAGATTTCTTATTTTCATGGAATACGATTCCAAATCGTTATACTTTGAAAAACTTAAAGTTCTTTACATGTTTGGCTGTTTTTTTTAAATATCAGCGCCTTCATCAGCCATTAGCCAAAT
The DNA here is from genome assembly GCA_932195095.1 of Andricus curvator. Classification (NCBI taxonomy): domain Eukaryota; kingdom Metazoa; phylum Arthropoda; class Insecta; order Hymenoptera; family Cynipidae; genus Andricus; species Andricus curvator. The sequence goes on from CAKNYM010053020.1 coordinate 809,269, forward strand.
GTCAGGGCACTAAATATCTTCTCCCAATAACCTGGCCAATTATAAATGATAAAATTCCTCTATTTCATTGTAAATGCCAGTTGATCAATTTGATTCTGAAATTTAATTAACATGACATTTAACGCTTTTATACAAATTTCGGATCTTTTGTTTGATCAGTAAATTGCGCATCAGAATGATCCGATTCTCAAAATCAATTCCCTGTCATGAATTTTCATGAGTAGCATCTATCCAATGTCAGTTGTTATGCCACATACAATTCAATTTTTTAAAAAGAAAAATTCTTAAGTTTCGACCAATATTGAACTATACGTAAATTTATAGAAACATTTTTAGAAAGAAAAGGATTAATTTCCAAAGTTGAATATTCGCTTTTTTTGGTTGAAAATAAGTTTGAAAAGTGTACTATTATATTTTTGATTAAGAATTCATCTTTTTCAGGGGAAAATGTTCGAATTTAATTCTACATTTAATTATTTTGTTCGAAACTAATTTTTTTGTTGGTGAAAATTTGTATTTTTGGGTAGAAAATTCAACTATTATTCTAAAAAATTCAACTAATTAGTTTCATATTCGTTTTTGTAGTTTGAAAATTCATTTTTTTGTAGAAATTTTATTTGCCTGGTTAAAAATTTAACTATTTTTGATTGAAACTTCGTTTTGGCGGAAAATTCAACAATTTTGTTGTTATTCTTTTTTATTGTTAACACCTTTTTTTTAAATTTCAAAGGAAACTATTCCACTTTTGGTTGAAAATTGATTTTTTTTCAGTTGAAAATTCAACTATTAGGTTAAAAATGCATATTTCTGGTTAAAAGTTTTTAAAATTAAACTCTAGTGTTAAAAATTAAATTTTTTGGTTGAAGATTCATCATTTTAGTTGAAAGTTCATCTCTTCGGTTAATGATTGAATGATTTTGTTGGAAATTTGTTTTATTTGTATAAACATTAATCTTTTTTTTTAAACTGAAAATGTAACTATTCAGTTTTTGATTGTAAATTTATCTTTTCTAGTTTCAGAATCAACTATTTGGTTAAAATTTTTTTTTTTTTCAAATTGTTTTTCTTAGTTAAGAATTTAATTTATACTTAAAATTTAACTATTTTGTTGACAATTCGCTTTTTTGATGAAAAATGAATTTTTGAACTAAAAATTTAACTGTGCCAGTTGGAGATTCATCACTCTAGTTAAAAACTCGTGTCTTTTGTATGTAATTGGTCTTTTTCCTTAACAAATTAAAAAATTTTGGTAGAAATTGTATCTTATTTTGATTCAAAATGCAACTCCTCAGTTGAAAGTTGAACTCCTTTGTTAAAAGTTCGTTTTTTCGTTTGATATTTTTTTTTCTAGTGCAAAATTAACTTTTTAACTAAAAATTTAACTTATCGTATTTAAAATGTAACTAAAATTTATCTTTCTTGGTTGAAAATCCAACAATTCGTTTGAAAATTTATCTTTTTTACTTTAAAGTTGAACGTTTTCTAAAACACTTTCGATTGATCCTAGTAAGTTGTAAATCTATCAGAAGTGAGAGCAGGAACTAGGTGAATCTAAAGCAAATCTTTTAAAAAGAAAAAACCATCAATTTTCAGAGCCATACAGATTTATAACCCAATGTAGGAAAATTGGAATTTTAGTCGCACCCTGAAATTCAAAATTTTCTGAATCATTCCTTGTGATAGAAATATTATGTCAATCATGACCATATTATTAAAATTCCTTTGACCGAAAAATTCTGATACAGTATTAATTTTTTTCACAGCACAATATTTTTGCAGAATATGATAAATAAACCTGTCGAATTTTAGTTCATGTCGGCGAGAGTAATTGAGCCTTCTTTTGTTTTCAGAAGCCACTTGTTTTTCATTTGCTTGGCACATATCTTCACGAAGAACAAATGAAAAACAAGTGACTTTTGAAAATGCAAGTAGGTTGTTATTGCATCGAACTGCTCAATCCATGAAGTTGTATAATGACGTTGGTAAATACACTTGAAATTTATATATGCTGTAAATATTGACTCAGTTATCTCTATTTTTATTTTACAGCCTCGGCCTTACAGTTTCCAATATGAAGTACGTGATCCGCCTAGTGGGAACGACTACGGACAACAGGAAAGCAGCGACGGAAACGTCGTTCGAGGCGAATACAGGGTCTTGCTACCGGATTCAAGAACTCAGGTCGTAAAATACACAGCAGATGATGTAAACGGATACAACGCAGATGTTCAATATGAGGGTCAAGCACAGTTCCCTCGAGGAGGTGTGGGAGGATTACCAATTGGTGGCGCCGGGGGTGGATATCAAGGAGGATTTGGCGGTGGATATCAGGGTGGTCAGTATAGAGTCAATTAGTCGATTTATCTAAAAAACAATCATTCCCTGAAGTGGAAAATCTCATATTACCAAAAGCACTTGAAAGGATTATCCGGATACTTATAGGGCACTTGATGTTCATTATTATTTCAAATGTCCGAAACCTAATGCGCTATACAAATATACAGTACTGGACAAAATTATGAGAATTTAATAGTTTGCGAAAAATATTTTTTTATAGGATAAAACACAATAAACCCATGTTGAAAGGATTTCATCATAATGGAAATTACACTGTTTTATTAATTCCGAATTAATCCAGGAGAAGAAAACCTTTTCTAATGTTCTTTGGCTCATTAATTATATTTAGTATAACATTTATTTTGCAAATTTAATTTTGATGGAGAAAAGTAATTCTTCATTTTCGCCTCTCTCTCTCTCTCTCTCTCTCTACGTTGATATATTTTTTTTAATTGAAGAATTATGGATTGAATAACACAAAACAATCTATATCTTTTATCGAATATCCTGTAAAAGAATAGACAAAAGACTTTTAACGTGGGCTGTCAACTTATATATGCTATCAACTCATTTTTAAATTTCAACGTTCTAAAAAATTGTTCTTTCCTCTTAAAAACATGATATTGACGTTGACGTTGATATACTTAAAGTTGTCCAGGATTTTAATCTGAGAAATTCTCAATTTCCGTTATCTGCGCTACAGGTTGAAAACCTCCTTGAAGTTTTTTTTGTGTAAAATCTTATCGACTTCCACATCAAAACGTCACTGTCGATTTGAAAACAACTATTATGAAACAAATATTCAAAAAAGCTATTTAATAGCAACGCTAATGTGAACAAATGTATTGAATTTGTTATAAAGAAGTAAGTGAATGAAATAATCTGTCATTTTATAAACAATTGTTCATTCCAAATATTCCTGATGGAATAAATAAATAAATTAAATTTTTGTCAATCAGCTATGACAGTTTGATGCGAAATTTTATTATATTTCATTTAAAAAGTGTTCGCTACAATGAGGATGCAGCGAGAACTGAATGTATCTTACATTATACGCCCTTTTATTGCAGTAAGACTTGAGCATTTTCTACCGAACTAAATTTTTATTCAATTTCATTAAAAATAACTAAAATTCGCCAATAAAAACGGCTTTTTGAAGATTTCCATACTGGTAAAATTAATAGTCATTAGCCATCAATGACCAAGCTGGCGGCTTGGCAAAAATAGTTTTTCTTGAATAACTCCGATCGAACTGAAATTGAGTTAAGGAGGTTTTTAAAATATAGGGCAGTTATTTTAAGTTTACTCGTTTTAATGCTTTTAATTATACAGTGCTTTAAATTATTAATATCTAACGATGATATGTATTTAACTTTCAACCTTTTAGGTTTTGAAGTGTTTTTATTTCTAAGTGATTTAAAAGTACATTGGTTACATTTTTAAAAGTTCTAATTAGAATCTTTCTAAATATTCGCAATTTTAAATACGTTTAATCAATATCGATACCAAGGAAGCTTTAATTTGGCGAAATTCAAAAATTCTCGTGATTCCAATTAAAAAATTGTTAGTTTTTCAAGACCTAAAGTTTGAAATTATATAATTATAATTTCCCTGCAATTCGCAATGGTACAATTTAAAATTTTTAATTTATTCTTAAATTGTTTAGTCTCAAAAATGCACAATAAAAAATCTTTTACTTTGAAAAGATTTTCGTTTTAAAACTAATAATTTTTGAAGCATTAAATTTATTGTTTAAAAATGTTAGAAGGTTCATTGCAGTTGTGTGATCATTTGAACTTAAAGTCTTGATATTAAAAAATTAGTTTCAAATTAAATAACTCATATGTTAGTCATTTCAGCTAGTGTATTTATTTTTCAAATAGTTCATCATCTTGAATGAATTATTGTTATGGAAGCAATTATACTGCACAGGAAATCGCGAGTCCGTTATTTAGGTTAGACAGAAAAATTGACTACAGGGGATTAGTTGGGTAATTAGGTTTTATTAGGAGTGCTTTCACTGTATTAATTGAATTCACTGAAATCAAATGAAATAGAATATTCAAAGAGCTTCATATAGACGAATACCTATGTATTTCCAATCTTATAATGCATGAAACTAAGTTTATCTATTGCACAAGTGCTCTATTTAATATTAGAAGTATTTTATTATTATTAAATCACATTTAAAATATTTTTTTTCGTTTTCCATATGATAAAATCTATAATAGAGAAAAGACTAGGAATCATTAAAAAGTGTAGGTGATAAGTATAACTCTAACTTCACTGAGAAAAATATTCGTCCAACAAAATGTTGTTTTGTAGGCTCATCAAAATTTGCGTTGATTCAACAAAACATTCTGCTATGTTGTCGAAAATTTGGCTGAACCAACAAAAAACTTTTGTTTGAAGAAGAGCAAAAAAATTTTTTTTTTTTCGAACCAAACATTTTTCTCAGTAGTAGAGAACTGAAAAAATTGGATTATCACTTCCTTCCTCAGTCCTTTACGTATTTGTTTTTTCTGATCTTAACAGTCTATATCCCACTTTTTTGCTCCTCCTTTCTTTTTCTCGTCAACCTTCAAATATATTTTTATTTCTATTTTGATTTCTAATATCTTTCACGTAGTATTTTAAAGTTCTGCATGATTAAGCCCTGGTTTGTTAACTTAAGGAGATGGCCCCCAAGTCGACTGCATAGACAAACAGTGATTACTTTTTTTGAGAAGGGTAGAAAGTCACACCTCGACTGGGATCCTGGAGGCTCCGACGTTGTTGCACATATCATACATATAAATGAGATTTCGTGCTGTCGACAGGTAGGGGTGGATTTGGAGGACCTGCAGGTGGATTTGGAGGCGGAATCTTTGGAGGTGGTACCAGCAATCAATACTTACCTCCGGACGGTGCATATGGAAAATAACTTCGGCACGCGATGCATTTTTAAGTTTCTAATCAATAGCCCTCATCCTCCGACTATTATCGGAGTCCAGTTTACGCTTAAGGAATTTATGATTGTCGCTGCCCAATATGTGTATCTTCTATTTATCTTGCAATTTACGCTAAGTAATACCATTGTACGAAATATACGCTTGTTTGTTTCACTTATTGTGGACAACGATATCTTTTATTCTATACTTGTATGTATATTTATATCACGAGTAGATAATGGATACGAAATAAATGCATTAGTTTGGATGATAACATGTCTTTTTTTCAAAAGCTTTCAAATTTCCTCTAGACTCAGAAAAATGGTGTGATTGGTTCAATGTTTTCTCCTGTTGATTGTTATATCTTTTTTTGAAAATATCAAATTATAATAAAAGAAAAAGGTTATCAAATTTGCCCTGGTGTTATTGGATCAATCTAATGAAACATTGAATGAATATTGGTAAATGAAGGAATCAATCAGGAGTAATGTGTTTTCAGAACATTTTTGCTAAAAATAATCAGGTGAGTATGAAGTAAGAACTTGGTTTTGCCATAATTCACTGTGACCGCAAAGTGTTAAGTAGGTAATTATGAATGTACACATTTACTATTCGGTGCACACAAGAATACATAAAGTTCTTGCTAATCGACTCCGCAGCAAGTTACATAACAATGAAAACCTGCGATCTAATGGGAATATTCTCAGTCTCTCGTTTTGCTAACTCACACAATAATAATATCAGCGTAATAGTGCCGTGATCGCTTGGAAAATGGTTAGTGCTAAGCTATAAATGAAATATTATGAAATTTTGAACTTTCCAGAATCACAAAACAAATATTCTCTTAAAATATATTTACTCGCTTGATTTTTCAAAGAAATATTATTAAGACATATTGAAAGAGAGACTTCAAAAAATTATATGATTGGGAAATTACAGTGAATTTATTTTGTAAACAAAAATTCGTCTAATTTAGAGTAGAAACACATATCCAATTACTTTAAATAAGAAGGACCACCCTACAGTAGATAGCAAAAATGGTGATACGTTAGTCCAAAAATAGATAATAGCTTCTCGTATTACACTTAAAATCAGTTTATATTAGTTAAAAAATAGTTAAAACTATTATTAACCTCCGAAAACTCACAGCAGCTAACATTTTTAGCCTTTCTCATTTATGATATTTTGTTCGACAAAACCGTACTCTTAAAAATGATATATTTTCTGAATAACAGTCTAAGTACTATGAAGTAACAATAATTTTGGTACTTTGCAAATAATAATCATTTACATTTTTCCTGATTTATTTTTTTTTCGAAAAACTCGAATTCAAATACAATGATAACCATAATGAACAGATATGCTATGGTATCGTGTCATTATTTGACTTTGACTCGTCTCTGATTCAATGAGTAGAGTTAAAGCTGTATCTGTATTAGTTAATGGTAATATCAGATGCTGTTTATTCAACAAAATTTAGTAAGATTCTCAAATGTCTAGGACTCAGCTAATAAAAGTAGCTACGTTGTTTTTAATATAGAAATTCACACGATTTTTTCTTAATCGTATATTAATAATCGTATCTTAATCTTATAAGATTCAGACTAAAAAGTTAAGCTTTTTCTAGAAAATGTCCAGCATAATGATAGAAAAAACAATAACTACCTTCAGCTGTACATCGTAGGGTGTCAGAAACTGGTATTAAGCGAAATAAGGGAAACCGAGCAAGGATGTGCGATAGGATGGTCCAAATTTTTTTCTTTTTACTTTTAATGCACCCAGCAGTGCTTCATGGATCTGCTCGCTCATTGTGACCAGTGTAACAAGTGCTCTTTTGTTTCGTTATTAATTTGTGAAAAACCACTTTCTTAGTTTTGAATCCGAACGTCGGTTCGTGAAGTTCTTAGTGGAGGTTGTGTGGAGATTGTGCATGTGCGGTTGTGCATTTGTCCCCCTTTTTAAGGTGGCACTCGCCCCTTTCTTGATTGGTGTATTCAAATCGTGAAAATCGGTCGCGTGACCAGATGAGTGTCGCGGATGTTTTTCAGTGACCGTTAAATGCGCGATTTCCTCTCTTGACAAATAGGGAGAGTTCTGAATTTATGTGATCAGTGCACCTGTGCCTACCACGTGGATTTAGGATTTGACACTCAAGACCAACCTGCCAACATCGAGAATGAAGATCGAGTATTCCTGTCGCGTGGAAGGATGGCTGAAAGTTTGTATTTGAATGGTCCTCGACAGCACGACAGTGAG
>CAKNYM010053020.1:826791-841210 GCA_932195095.1 Andricus curvator
AAAAAAAAAATTAAAAAAAAAAAAATTAAATAGTATACCCCCCCCTTAAATCAAAGAAATCGGCTCTCTAACTAAATTCCCTTGAATCAAAGCAACTTTTCTTTGACTGAGAACCAATAAATATTTTTCTTTGATTCAAATAAATTTTCATTGAATGGTAAAATCTCTTCTCTGTGTTTTTATAAATCTTGTGACGATATAAAATTGAGAGATTCAACGCACTTACCTGAAGTGAAGTTCAATTGCAATTGTGCGAGTTGCGTCGTCCGAATTGATAAATTATTCAGTAATGTAATTAATGTTTGTTTCGCACAGATATTTTAAAGTCGTAATTATTTTGGCACCTTCCATTAGGTGGTGCTCCTCCGCCTCCATGATGAGCTTCTCATTTATTTTAACGCTATAGTCTAGATCTAAATTGCAACATTGGATGTGGAGTAACCGCTACTAGTCGATGCGGGTGGGTTTGATCTATTAGGACGAGGCAGCTCGCACAATTGCGATTAAACTTCACTTCAAGTAAGTTCGCTCAATCTCGCAAGTTTACTTGTACTTCGCTGCCTCGTCCTCGAGATCAATTATGTCAATGTTTACAGGCAACAGCTGCGATTTAGCTAATCTATATTATTTATAGATTGAAGGTGAAGAATCTGTATTTTAGAATTTGAAGCCTTTATATGTCAAACAAATAAAGAAAAACCCTCAGCTAAAAAACAATGAAAAATCTCTTAGATTTTTTGAATAAAATAGAGAAAACATTCTTCACAATCTTTCCTTATTATAGCCTCTGCGAAGGTTAGTTCTTGCATCAGTGGCCTGTTATAAAATTCTGCAAAGGCCGTTGAACGTGACATCGCTCCTACGCCCTGTCGAATTATTTAAATATTCACTCCGTTCCTGAGTGTTGCTGAAGTTGATGCGTGTCTTCTACTGCGTGCAGTAAAGACAGTTAGTCTCAATTCCGTTCTTCCCTATGACTTGTTTTATCCATCTGTTGATGGATTGAGTTGTCACTTCAGGATGTGGTCTCTTATGAGTGATAAAAAGCCTCTCGTTGTTTGTATTGCCTGACATCAATGGGGCTGTTCTCTTGATATAAGCTCTAAGAGTGGAAGCAACAAAAAGATTTGATTGTTAAGCAAGCAACAATCAAAGCGATATGTTTGTAGGGTATGTACCCTTTGTTCTGTTATCAAAGCGAGAATCGTCGCTAGTTTCTTTATCAAGTCTTCTATGTAGTTAAACGTTTTCGTTAGGGTAAAGTGTTGACAGATACGTCAATACTATCTGTGGATCCCGAGTGGTGGCATATTTCCAGGGGATCTCAGCAAAAAATTCAAAATTATGTATACAGGACTGGTGAATGGATAAATGTTGTTTCTTTGACGGAATCCTCACCAGAGCTGGATAACTTGACTGTAATGTTTGGATGGTGTTTTCCGAAATATATGGCAGGATAACTGTTATAGCCTCATCAGAGGCCCCTCTCATTTCGAATCCATTTCTGATAACAGTTCTGCTATCGGGGTAAGCTTCTTCAATAATGGGTGCAATTCTTTGGAAGGACAAAGAAGAAGTCTTTTGTTAGGTTAGAAGTGAATCGGTTCAGATACTAAAAGTGATTTGAAGATGGTGTAGCATGGTTGTTATGGCCATAGGGGAACCACAACATCTCCTTGAGCCCTGTCTCTTTGAATTTTTCTCAGCATTTTTAATATTATTGAAAAAAGTGGAAATGCATGAAAAAAGTATGTGGCCGAACATATTGTGAAAGCATCAATGGCTAGCATTTCGGACATTTTCTGTTCGTTCTGGAAGCAAAGAGATCTATCTGAAATTCTCCGAAAGTTTTCAATATTATTTGGAACACCCAATTTGCTATTTGGGCAAGTTCAGGATATTTAGTACCCGCCCCTCATTCTATGAACGTGTGAAATCTGTTATTTTGTCCATCCTGAGTAATATTTTGCAGCTGTGGCAGTCATTGACAAAGCATTGTAACCCGAACAAGGCTACTTTGAGTTCTAAGTAGTTTCTGGAAGTTTTCCTCTCATTGTTGTCGCACTAATCGTGAGCCTTTGCCTCTTACAGTATGCACCCCAACCCATCAAGGGTGCGTTGGTAAAGGAAGCCAATTCATATATTTCATCTCTGATTGGATTATTTGAATTTTTCATTTTAGCAATTCACCAAGTCAGATCCGGCTTTATTTTTTTCAGATATGGGATCGTCCATATATTACGTAGGACGTTTTTCTTTTGTTTAAATAACGACGAGAATAAAATTGCTGTGAAGTTGAAAAGGACACAACGATATAAATAGAAGAAAAACGTCTTACGTAATTTATGGACGATCCCTATGTACATTTGAGCATTAAAATTCTTTCCCGAATATTCTAGCGCTATCTATTTTTCACGTTCTAGAGCTTTTGTGTATAACCACCCATACTTTACTGCAGAGCATGCTGCTACCAATATTTCAATGAGTTAGGTCAGTTCTTTTATTTTAAATTCTTCTTAGATTCAAAAGTCCCTTCTATTCATGAGATCGTTTCTCTTCTTTATCCGGTAATTGAACCGTTGCATTAACGCTGTCTATCACAAATACTAGGATTTGGCGTTGACTCAAAGGAATTAATTTGCTTTTCTCCCGATTTCTGACAAACCCTAATGATTCTAAGAACTCTATTGTTTTTTACCGTTTGAAACGGATTCTCCTTCTGACTCGGTATATCGTCTAGACAGACAACAAGGACGATACTCTGTTCATGTAATTTCTGCGCTATAGGTTTTAGTAATTTCGTGAATGGGACAGTGCAGAGCCCGAATGGCATGCATTGAAATTCGAAAATTTTGCCCTCAAATCCAAATTTAAGTTATTTGCTGTTTTCGGCTGCTATTGGGATATGTAAATAACCAACTTTCAGGTCTACTCAAGTCATGTAACACCCTTTAGTTATAAGCCCCAGAGCCGTTTTAAAACATGGTTTGAAGTGAGGTTTCGTTTTGTTTGTATCGTGGGAAGTAAGGCAATAGAATGTCTTCCTCACAAGGTGGACGAATAGCCACTGCTTCTCTTTCTTTCAGAATGCGCAGTGCCTCTGTAGTTCTGATCTGTTCTGACAGCAGTGGAATGTTAGATTTAAGTGACTTATTTGACTGAAAAGGCTTACTTGTGAAGGGCAGCAAGTATCCACTGACACATGTTGACATGTTTGTGTCAGATGTTAGTGCCGTCGAAGTCCCTTTAAAGGTTTTTAAATGTCCTGCTATTTGGCTTACCTCTACTTCTTTCCTCGTTGACCCCGTAGAGATTATATCGTCCTATCTGCGTTGGCCCTCCCCGTGTCGATTTGTTGTAATTCCTCCTGAAAGGGCCCTGTCAGTTTAAATAGTTATTGGATCTGGATGTCCCTCTCGTTATATTAGAGCTATACGCCATTATTTCCTCTGTGTCGTTTGTGGTTTCATGACGACGATATCATTTTTTGTCACTGATAACCACTAACTTCACTCAAACTGCGTGATGAAAAATAACTCCAGCAATCTGGCACGAAACATAAGGAATAACATAATGACAGGATCAGCATGGCGAAGGAGGAGTGCTACCTAAAGGAAGACGCGAAACTAATTTCTTATTTTAAATATTCGTGCGAAACGAGGAGTAATTACATTGCTAGATAATTCATCTAGAGGAAGATGCTGCGAATTAAAATCCCAAATTAACTTGTTAATTTATTTCGTTGCTTCTAATTCCTGCTGGAATAAAGTTTTATATTCGAATAAAATTAACCTGTATACGGATTAATGTAACCTGTTTGATATGAAAATTAAAATCGCATGAAATCCGATGTAGCTATTTTAGTATTTATTTCAATTAATCATTATTGATGATATTTTGTAGTACTTGAAGCTGTTTGAAGAGAGGTTGCGATCATAATGAACGCTAATTAAAATGTATGAGAACGAGATTATACTATTTTCTCAAACCTTTTATCAAATCACAATATAAGATCTACATTATTTACTAAAAGGTTTTAGATATTGTTACTTCCTGCTTAATCTATCGTCTAATGTAGAAAAGTAGGTGACCAAAAATGTAAGGGTATATTTAGTAAATGGTGCAAAGCCAAAGTCACATAAAAAATAATGTATAAACCTGTGGATAGTAGTTATTTCAAAAATTGTAAAAAAAGACTTTGTTTTTATGGATATTTTTCTACTTTTAACGTTGTAATATATATACCATTAAACCATTTCCCTTTCAGGGTAGGCGTGACACTACCCGATTCGGGTAGTGTTTCTAGGTTTTTCTTGTAGTTATAAATAACTACAAGTGTGGGCTCACCACACCCATAATATGCCAACACCACACAGTATTCTCGAATGGTCACCCATCCAAGTACTAACCGCGTCCAACGCTGCTTAACTTCAGTGATCTGACGAGAACTGGGTTTTTCAGCGTGGTATGACATGGTTTGAAGTGAGGTTTCGTTTTGTTTCTATCGTGGGAAGTAAGGCAATAGAATGTCTTCCTCACAAGGTGGACGAATAGCCACGTAGCAGTATCAATTTACCCCCTATCCCTATCCGATCCCCTCCACGCCTTCTAAAAGCCGGTACTTAATTTATGGATGGCCCCTTATCGGAAAATGAGAAAATACGGAGTACCTTTTGCCAAGAGTTATAATTTAGGGGACGAAACTTAAGAATTGGCTCATTTCATACATATTAGAATGCTTACTCCTGAGCATTGAACTACTCAAAAAATAAATTCATAGGTATTATTTCTTTTACTCATACAAAAATTTTTTGAGGAAATATTATTAGAACTGTGTTAAGCCTGTGTTAAGGTTCTTCATTGTCACCCTAATCATTACCCCATATAAAATATATTCCGCTCTGTAAATAAATTGAACTCTAAGTAGAAAAATACAGAACAAGTATGATTATTCAACGAAACAATGACATAATTGATTTACTTGACAAGGACTCAGCATATCTCTTCATTGAGATTGAGTAGAACCTTTTTTTACACACATCTAACACATATTTAGTGCGAGTTCTGACTTGAGGTTTGAGTCTGCGTAAAATAGATTGCCTCGCGTGTTCTGACGCAATTAGAGTTTGGTTAGTTTTCAATAATTACTTGCAGCCTGAAGCAGTCTGTCCATATCCAGTTTGCCCGTCAGTCGATAACTCGACGAAAAGCGTGAAAATTAGTTTGCTTTGCCTTCGCATTAATCTTTTGAAATAGAAAACCACGAAGCTCTGCGGTTATGCTTGCCAGTATGGATCAAATTTAACTATCCGAAATTCCTGCTTTCATGTAATTCTATTCAGCCACTAGTAGAAGCTTATAAATAATGTATAAACATTAAGCAGGAATTCAAAATGAAAAAATAAACCTATATCTACATTAGGTACTCAATTTTGATACTAGTTCATGCATAAAATGAAAGAAACTATTTTGCTGCGTGCATAATAAATTTTTCGGGCTGCAACCAACTGAGTGTATTATTGTGGAAAGTTTTTACCAAGTGGTACAGAAATACTTTACGGGACGTGGGAAAATTTTATTTTGCTGAAACTTTTCATACGAAACTTTTTACCTTTTCATCCCTCTAAGTAGTTACGAGTTTCTTGCTCTGGTCGTACATTTCATGTGTTTGAACAGCGTCTATAACGTAAATGCTGTTTACTGATACGAAGTTTGTGGCCTAGGAAGCCACACCCGCGTCATTAAATACTTTCAGGTAACTGAATGATGTACATATATACATACATACATATACATGTGCACCTATCGCCATCATAAAAGTTCACGACGGAAAATAGTATGGCAGAGCTTTTACGGGCTTGCACTTACTTCTACTCTTCGATTTTAGTAGTTTGGATACGGAACGAGCGTCTTATTGGAACTTCAGTAACTTTCATTTTAAGTCGAGGGTGCTCAAAATAGTGATTTTCTTTATGACTCATATATGGATAGTTAGATATTTTCTAATATAAACTCGTTTAAAAAATCAGAAGGAAGGACAAACATATGCAATTGTATTTGCTAAACTGTTGAGAATATTGAATCGTCTAGTTGCAAAACCGGCCATCTCCAAAAAACAAAATTGTTGAGGAAAGCTGATTTTTTGTCACACTTAGCCAGAATAAGATGGGAACCAAAACTCTTTGGTTGTTAAAGACATTAGGGCAGTATGTTTCAAAACACTTTTCCTATTTCTTGCTTGATTAAAAGAAACTTCTTTCACAAACTTCTTTATCCTTAAGTATGTAGGTGAACACTATACAAACCGAGCTGCCATTTGCAGCATGGAGATTTGACAGGTTTTGCAGCAAAACGTGATTTTCGAACGCATATAAAAGAGGGATTTTAGCGGTTTTTTCATGAGTTCTTGTTTCCAGTTGATTAAAAAGTTCACTGAGGACTCAAAAAACTGAAAAAAACGCTTTTCTCAAAATCGAGGAGTAAACAAAAAACTTTTCAATTAAGGATGCGTTAATTTTTTTTCGAGCCTAGCCCAGCATATCAACATAGAAAATGTCAAGATAATAAATAGTGTTTTTTGCCGACCTCCCTTGGAAACCCAACTATCCATGCGTATAAGGATCACAGAAGAAACTGGGGTTTCTTTTAGAACCGATTTTTGGTTCCGAAGGAGCTGCAACATAAAGAAAACCTCATAGACGGTGCAACAAAAAGAAACCTCGAGTTTTTATTGTGAGCAGGTGCGTCCAGTTGATAGCTTTACTTATCTAGACTCTGATACTGACTTTTCTTCAATAAAACGAAATTGGCGACATATATGATACCAACCAAGATGTTCATCTTGCGGAGCCACATTTACTTCAAACTATTTTATCCTTGATATTCAGTTTACGCCCGGTGGTGCGGGCGTAAAATTCTATGTCATCCCGCTCGCGAAATGCGCATGTGCAGTTGTTACCGACCTCAAATCGACCACATTGCTCCTGCTTCACATGCATCAGAAGTTTCGTTTTCGCAGGGGCTCGAAATAAAATATATTTTTGGTATCACTGAAATGCATGGTTACGAGCTTACAAATCGAATGAAAGAACATATCGATGCCTCCATTCAATATGAGTCTATCTGCTGACAGCGCCGTGCTTGAGACTATGCGCTGTATATAAGCATAGGAAATAGTCTCATACAGGGCGCTATCAACACATAGACTCATATTGAATAGAGGCGTCGATATGAACTTGCCGCCTAATATGCGAGCTAAAAATTTTCGACCTGGCTTATAAGTTTGTGTTTCTGATAGAATATGGATTATGCAGGATTTAATAAAGATTACTTCAAGCTTTTTCAATGACAAAAAATCAGAATATCTTCAAAAATACTTCTTTCCAGAAAATATAAATATAATTTTTTAATCAATTACGCAAGTCGATATTAGGGGCCTTTCAAAAACTGCGTCACATTGCTAGATGAAGGAGGGGACAGATTTTTAACAATTTGTGACGTAAGAGGGAGGAATTAATACAGACTATCACATCACATATGGAAAATATTTTTAAAGTGCTTGCAAATGGATGATGAGTGATTTTATTTTACAAGCAATGTATCTAAGTATACTATTTGTACGTTATGTGTTTCATTTCAGGCGTTTATCAAATTAAATTGAAGAAATTTTATTTAAAAAAAGGGGGGGGGTGTTCATGTTTGTTATCTCATTTTGTTAGGTACGGATTTTATGTGATAATCTGTGACGAATTTTGACAGAGAAATAAAAATAATTTTTTAAACTTATTCAAAGGCATGGACATAGCAATAGGAGGGGACTAGCCACATGCTTCCGAACTAAGAAGCGGGGATTGATTGTTTGTTGGCATTAGTGTCGATAATATTTTTTTTTGTGTTCTTCAATTAATTTTAAAAAAATTAATTTATAATATAATAAAAATGAAATTTTTTATCTCTCGTCCCGGACCAACTCAATGGACTCGTCAGCAAGGCTACGTGAATCGGTCCTACCGTATACATTTGAATTGATCTAAATTCATTATAACGTATATTTTCCAAAAAAGTTTGTTTTAGTTTTGTTTGTAAATTTTATAAATTATGCAGTCAATAATACAGTAGATTTCAACCACGGATACGGGTTGAGACCTAATATAATTGATATAAAATTTGATTTTTTGTAAACACAAGTTTTTTTATAGTTATTTCGGCCACGGATAGGGGCCAAACCTTAAATTAAACGATCAACAATTACCAAGTTGAAAATAAATTATTATTATTTTGGTGTGTTGATTAGTGAACCAAAGAAGGAAATTTTAAAACTATCCTCAGTAATTTTCTTCCTTCTCCTTCTCTTCCAATATTTTCATCCATGCATATTATTCTTGTTAAAACTGCGTGAATGGAGGCTTATTTTGAAAGTCGCTGAGTTATTACATATAATATGTATAACAACGTTGACACAATTAGAAATTTGTTCTATACGCTTATAATACTTGGGTCAATTATAAACGATATCTTTCGAAAAAACAGCAAGGATGATATCCAACCAGGCATCTCTTTCTCTCACAATACCGGTTTAGCAATCCAAGAGGGTAGAGCGCCCGCTCGTTATTTCAACCCCGCTACGATATGCCTAGTCCCCTTCTATTCCTATGTCCATGATTCAAAGGACAGTTTTTTCTTTAATCATGCTCGTATCAATGCAGTCACAGGTTACGAACATGCTTGGGCTTAAACAAATGTGATTTTCGCAATACATAACTTAAAATACAAGTTTTAAACATTAATATAATTCCATTCGAAAGTCTCCAAAATTATGGGCTTATTCACGATGATTTAAAAAAAATAAAATAAAATCACGTTTTTCAGTTTTGACCTCAATTATATCTAAAAAACTGGAAGTTATTCATACATTTCGGATTTGGGTTCGATGTTAAAAAACCTGCGGGAAATATAACACGTCTTGTCCATGTTGCACTTTTAATTTCGACCTGTAATATTAATTTGTAAACATTTGTTATAAAAGGATGTTCATTTTTGTTAACAGTACTATAACAGTAAAAGGTATAGTATTCTCCATTCAATATTCTGAGACCTTTTACAAAATTCTAATGAAAACCTACCTTCCTTTTGTGATGAATATTTTGTTGATATGAAGAACCAGATGCAAAAAAAAGTAATTAAAAAAATCTGTGTCGGTAGTATTAGAAATAACAACTTCTATACGGCTCTAATTAAAGGAATTTGGCAAATTAGGTCGTATCATTCAAATTTCCGTCATTTTTTAAATGTTCTTTCAGTAACTAATAATGTGTCCTGATTTTTAGTCTATCCTAACCAATAATTGTTATTTGTTGCTTATAGAATTTGATAGGCTACAGAGAAACCCTCCTAAGGACGCAATGCAAGACATAAATAATTCAGTAAAATTATAGTGTTATTTCTTATACACAATTAAAGTTAACAATTGTAATAGTTAGGTGTTTGACCACAGAAAATTTTTTTATTTTCTCTGGAAGTACGCTAAATTGGCGGAGATATATTAGGAATCTTAAAAAATTATTTAAAAGTTAATAATTATTGCAATTAGAAACAACTTTTACAGCCAAATAACAATTTACTGTAAAAATTACCATTGTCATAAGCAAACTTGATGAACAACAATAGATTTCTTGATGTTCGTAGTAAATTTTTTTTCTGCCTATATACTTTACTGTACATCAAGGAAGATTATAGATTAATTCATCATCGCAAAATAACAATGGCTATTATATTAACAAATTAAATATATAAAAACCTATTTTGCACTTTAACCCAATTCGCTGTTCATAACTTTCCTAAAGGCTTTTTCACTTGGATACACGAACGTACTGAATATGAGTTTGAAAATGTAATTTGTTTATGACAATTGCTGTTTCAGGATAATAATTTATAACCGGACACCTTCTTTGATATACTATAATCTGTATATTAGCTAAAGAAAGAAATTTGTTTGCAAAGGAAGAGTAAAAACATTGTTTTTGTGTGTTGAATTTGTTTATAAAAATAATATTCATTGATGCACAAGAAATATTCACAGTTTTCTAGATCCTTTGAAGAAATTTAAATTCGATTTGTTGTAAAAAAAACTTCAATTTAAAAGTGTCAAATATCTGTTTTCTTTTTGTGAGGATGAATCAATCTAGAACCTTTCTTCATGTACTTTAAACTATGTAGGCAAAAAACAATTTTTTTCTATGGAAAAAAATTAATTTTTTTTAAATTTTTTATAAAATTTGTTTAAGCCGAATTCATTTCAAATCGGACAGGCAGTTCATGCTCAAGTCACAGAATCATGCTTGCTACTCAAATATATGTTGGTTTTCAAGGAGAATAAGACGACACGTATCTTACCAATTTGCCACAAAAAATATTTTGTCAAAGTTATCAGTATGGGTGTTTTCAAAATTGAAAAAGCGAATCATAAAAAAATGATCAAAACTTTTATTATATGTATTTACCTTTTTCTTTCTGACTCTGATAGAATTTTTCGTTTTCTTTCGAAATCCATTGGAAAATTGCGAAAAAGTTCAAAAATTTACTAAATGGCGTTGGTTCTTCTGAAAATATATAAAGTAAATGTAAAATGTATTTTGGCACTTTTTCGCGTTATTTTCGAGATTTTTACGAAAATATGTATAAAATCCTTTAAGATTTATGTTTTTTCTCGTCAATACAATTTTATGGTGTGTTGAAAAAACCAAAAGGGACTTGATTTAACAGTTTTAATATTAGAAAATAAGGAGTGAAAATTGCTGAAACTCTTGAATTATGTTTTTTATTTTTTATGGCACCATAACATTTTTCTAGAACTTTTTTAGGGACACAATTTTGTTTGTTTGACTTGTTTCGTATGTTGTGTCGTTTTGGCAAAAATGTATATTTTCGTTTTTTAGAAAAAAAACTCTATTCTCCCGTAGGTGGATGCACAGTGCAAACTATCATGAAATATAATTTTCACATTAGGACGAATTTTGAAAAAAATCACAAGGAAACAAATTTTGGAGTTTTTGAGTTAATTTACTTCGAATATTTTTAGAAAAACTGCCGCCATTTCGTAAATTTCAAACTTTTTTCACAATTTTCCAATGGATTTCGAAAGAAGACGAGAAATTCCATCATAATCAGAGAGAAGAAGATAAATACATGTAATAAAAGCTTTGACCATTTTTTGATAATTCGCGTTTTCAATTTTTAAATTCAAATTCTCATAGCTTTGTCATATTATTTTTTTCGGCAAATCGGTAAGATACGTTTCGTCATAATCCCTTTAAAAAGCAACATATTTATCAAATATATTTATAAAATACGGACCCTTATAATAATGATAAACTTTTAATTAGTCTCTAAGCATACCCTATTGCATATCTGCCAATTTATCTTACTTTCAAAGAAAAATACAAGTGCGAAAAATAAGTGATTGCTTACACATGAGTAGCAACTGCTTGTGCGAACGCACATTACACGCTATTTGTTGCAAAAATTGCCCGAGAAAATTATTTAGCACTTCTTTACCAAATTTCCGATCCCGAATGGTTTTTTTCAGCCAAATTTGTATATAATTTTTTTTAACAATATTATTTGTATTTTGTTGAAACGCTAAGTTACTTATATCTAAAGTTTTGCAACAATCTTCTGTCAAACACCTAACTTGGAAGAAAAGATTTTTGTACATTTTACGTTAACAAAATTATAAATAATTAAAAAATCAGCTTTGAACAATCTCTTGTAAATTGAATTGCCTTGATTTTCGTCCGCCCGTTGTTCATCACTCCTAGCTCTTATAATATTTTAAGGTTTTTTGTTATCAGTGGATCAAAACTAGGAAAACAGAAGAATGTTCAATATTTGGTTTTTTAGATCCCTATTTTCTTTAGTGATGGCTCAAATTGAAGCTCTTGACATTTAGAATTGTGACAAAAATAAAATATGCTTGAATCCTGTATCCTACGAAACACTTCATTTAGGGCGCTGGCCGACCTCTTTGGTTCGATTTTTGCTGTTAAATTACGTATGTTTGGACAATATGAGGAATTTACTGCTTGGGAAAATACTATCAGTCGGAAAATAATTTCTTCTCCTTGCTGTTAATTGAAAGTTTTATTAGTTATTTTCATCATTACTTTCATATAAGAATGTAACCCAGATGGATAAATTATGCATAATCAGAAATATTATATATAATTTTCAATTGCTTTAAACATGTTTTGTATGAAGCAAATAAAAATTATACATAATTTCTTTGACTATGTATAAGCTATACAATATATAATTTTGCCGCCTGGGATTCATTAATTTCAATTGATGCTTGTTTGGATATGAATAATTTTTCCGTTGCTATTATACGTATTAAAGAGGTTGTAGTTTGTTTGAATTAGTTTAGTGATCACTACTGTCATTCTAAGTAATGAATTACTACGCCTAGCTTTTATATATGTATTGCATAGATTTGTGGAGTAGATAGAATGCCCCTGTTTATACGACGACCAGTTTAACGCTCTTGTAGAACTGGTTACAGTTCATGAGGAAGTATCGGGCATTTCCATACGTATATGCATGCACGTAACACCTATATATAATAGAACGCAGAATGACTTTTCAGTAACAACCTGCAATTATTTCAGAGGGTGCGAAAAGCACACACTTATCTCACACTTTTTAACTTGAAATGAAACTCATTACCAATGATTATCTATCATCAGTCGCTTCATTATGCAATTTACTGAAAACTTTACCACTTTTCACCTGATGAAAAATAACTTCAAAATTATGAAAATTATTTCACATTAATGAAAAATTATTATTGGAACGAAAAACCATTTTTTTCAACTGAAGAAATTTCTTTGAATTATAGAAACTTTTCTTTCACTGAAAGCCAGTAAATATTTTTCTTTCATACACAGAAATTTTATGTAATCCAAGAAATATTTTAACTCAGTGAACCGAATGATTTTTTAGATAATTTTTCATCATATCTATCAATATTTATTCGCAAAAAAAGTTGATTCGATTAATCAAAGATTTTGTATCCCTTTCTTGATCGAACCCTGCATTGATTCATTCAAACTATCCCATGTTGTGAGTTCAAAAACTCTCTAGTCTATTTTTAATAAAATATTTTATTGTATTGAAATAACAGTTCACGGCGTACAGTAGAACATTTTGGACTTTTTTTTGTTTCATAATCCGAAGACGAGAATGTTCCTTGATGTCAAGTATTTTCGAAAAACAGGTTTCTAACCTACGTTGTTGTATAAATTAACATAATCGTTTTTTTCTTACTTCTTAAACCTGTTTTTCAGAAACGAAACAAAAAATAAATAGCGTGCGGAGAATTTTCGTTACTGGATTCGTAATCTACAGAAAAGAACCAAACGAAATACCCTACCCAGATAGCACAAGAGTTTGCGGCAAGCTTGTCTAAACCTTGCGATGCAAGGTACGGAAGCTTGCATCGCAAGGTTCAGGCAAGCTTCCAACAAATAAGAAAATGTCCACCATGCGGCAATGAGGCAAAATTGAGGGAAACTTACATGGTAAGTTGTAGGGAAGCTTGCGAGGCAAGCTTGAGAGAAACTTGCGTTATAAGTTTGAGGAAAGTTTGCGGGGTAAACTTGAGGAAAACTTGCATCGTAGGTTTGAGGGAAGCTTGCAAGACAAGCTTGAGCGAAACTTGCAACGCAATATTTAGGCAAAGTTATTTAGCGCTAACTTCACTGTTCCGAAAATTTGGATAATTAGTAAATTAGAAGGCCAGTAAAAAAACAAGAATTTAAATATCGTAGTGCGTATAATGAGACTTCAATGAGAACAGTGATATTAACCTTATTATATAATTCTAAAAAAGAGTTAAACAACCACCGCAGGGTCCCACTGAGAGCAACTGCCATCTAAAAAAAATGTCAATAGCCCCCAGTAGAACCGCGGTAAATCACACCTATGGCCACGTCTCACAACCGTGAGATGGGTGGTCACGGGGAACGCCAAAATCACAACGACAGGCCGGCGAAACCTTCATGTGTCTTGAGGACACGAAGCGACCCAAGGATGACAGCTTTCTGCATCCATCTCGCAAGTGCCTTGGCATATTTTTGGCACGCGGGTATGGCTTTAAGGTTACGAACCAGTGATAGTTTCGCACCTCCGAGAGCACCCATCACAAGGACAATTACTTGCACCGAATATTTTTGGTACAGTCGTTGCAGCTCTCTTTTAAGGTCTTGATATCTCTCCTCTTTTTCTTTCTCCTATGCAGTGATGTTGTATTCGGACGGACCCGAGAATTCGATCACGAATATAGTTCGTTTCTCGAAGTCTTGGAGAACAATGTCAACAATGTCATATATATATATATATATATATATATATATATATATATATA
>CAKNYM010053020.1:859904-905767 GCA_932195095.1 Andricus curvator
TAATATTACTTAACTTAAAAAACTGGCACTAAAGCGTTGCACAACGATCCTCGGCGTGAGCGCACTAGGGAAAATCGCGCGCCACCCGCCCAAACACGGCATCTTGTTTACGTATCGTTCTATTACTCAAAGACAAATTAATTTGCCACTCTAAAAATTGAAGGTCTTATAGGAAAAAATCTCAGCTTTCTTTTAAAACTATTTTGAAGAAAAAAAAAAGTGCCCAAGTTTGAAAAAAAGTCAAATTTATTTTTGATTTTCGAAAATTTGGGTCAAATTTTGATTTTTTTCAAAAATCGTTATCACCATCAGAAATTTTATGAAAAATTCTATCGAAAACATTTCCAGTGAAATTTTGTTTAAGGCAATAGGACAAAAGTTACAAACGTTTGAAAGTAAAGCTTTTCTTAAAAAACACAAAATTGTACCCCCTCCACTGTGATAAATAATTATCAAAATGAATTAATTTTTGGTGTGAGGAGTACTATCTAATAGGACTACAATTGGGCCAATTTTTAGCCCGATCGGACAACTTTCATTTTCGAGGTGGGTACACTTCAGAAATTATGCCCCATATATATAAATTCATTATGTTAAGCAAGTTATTATATATTTTTACTAATTTCAACCAACAGAATTCAGAAAAACCGCCATTCTAATGACCTGAGTTCCAATAAGGATCTTTATTATTCTAACTACTGGTCATTCGTGAATAGCATACCGAATGACTATTCTATACAAAGATTTACGAATATAGATAGTATCAACTATATTACGCTTTATCCCCATTACACACAGAGTTTCTTTGGGCCGGTCGACATATACTACTCTATCTCCTTCGTTATTCTGAATCATTTTAAATATTTTTAACATAAATTAGTTTGAAAAACTGACTTTCCTCAGATATTTGTGTTTTCTACTAATTCTGATTTACCCTTTTATAGGCGTCAGAATGGAGCAGATTAGGATATTATGTACATATCAGAGGGACTGAAAGGACTTCTATTCAACAGTGCAACGATTAATCATACAATATCGCCATGTAAAAAGGTCCTTATGGTCGGTATGACGCAACACATAGGTAGAAGAAGGGTAATCACAGTTCAGCGTGCACATCCGCGTGAAAGAAGTAGCCTTGCTCAAGCATGGGTAAAAAATTGGGTTAAAAATGTTAAAAAATTGTCCAATGATAGAACATGTAAGGTTTGTTGGCGTGGCTTAAGCATTGTTTGTATCCACGTCACACGCTCAACTTAAATGATTAGTCTAGTACTAAATTCGACAGTTTCCAGAGTTAAAGTTGGATAAAAACAACCATTGTGGGTTCTGCTATGACTAAAATGAACTATTACTTCCTTTTTATTATTCCGGATAAATTAGCCTAATCTTAAGCGTTTTTTAGAACCGAAATTCATAATTAGTTCTAAACTAAGAAATTCAATAAAAATCTCATGCATAGTCTTATGTTCATACTCTGAATGAGATTTCATATCAACAACTTCACATAAATACTGATGTTTAATATATTGAAGATTATATCAACATAAGTCAATGTTGAACGAAAAAAACTGGTCCGAAAATGTCAACAAATGGATCTAGAATAGATTAGGATTGAATGTATGGGTACAACATTAGAAAAATAGGAATAAAAGGAAATTACATAGATTTAGAACAGAATCTCGTAAAAGTAGATATATCATCTTAAAAACAGAAGAAATTTTTATGAAAAAAAGTATGTAATACGTATCCATATGTTAACCACGTTACACCTATGTATAATAGAATATATAATGACCTTTCAGCCACAACCTATAATTATTTTAGAGGGCCCGGAAAGCACAAACTACTCTCATACTTTTTAACTTAAAACGACACTCGTTACCAATGATTATATCTATCATCAGACATTCAATTATAAAATGTATGAAAACTCTAAGCACTTATGTAGACCATTAAACGAATAAAATACAATTATTAAATATTTTACAAATCATAAATCAGTAATGGGCAACTGTAAGACATCTTGTCCATTATGAAATAATTATATTTTAATTTCACTTATCAAAAATTTCTTTTTGATTCAACCGCATTGTTTTATTTGGATATTTATACTATTCACCAATATTTAGCTGAAAAAAATACATATTCGATTAACCACAGATTTTATTTCATTCCTTTTTTGATTGATCCCTACTTTAATTTATTGCAACTATCCATTTTTGTGAGTTCGAAACCCCTTAAATATATTATTAGGCTGAGACTGAAAGTACGAACGACGGAAAGTGGACACTGGAAGAAGCGGACTAGAAAAGGGAAGAGGAATTTTTCGTATGCATAGACATGGATTATGTCCATACGTATAGATACGGTGATATTATTAAAAAAAAATTATTATTGTATTATAACGGCGATACCACGCTGAAAACACCAGTTCTCGTAAGATCACTGAAGTTAAGCATTGTTGGGCGCGGTTAGTACTTGGATGGGTGACCGTTCAGGAATACGCGTGCTGTTGGCCCGTCGTGGGTGTGGTGGGCCCACATTGGTAGTAAATATCCACCTAGAAAGACTACACGCATCGGGTAAGTGAGGCAATGAACTTTCGAGTTCGAACTGCTAATCTATGTATGTATGTATTAGGAAAATCTAAAAGGAACCTCAGTAGAAGAGCAGATATTAAGTGCCTAAAATGAAGAATAAACTTTCAACAAGGCTGTACTAATAGACAAATTCGCTAATCATTCAAAAACAATCAAGAACTTTAATTAACAATTACGATAAGCGCATTCTACATTCTGCAAAATATTTATTTTCTCTGTGAATAATCTCTGCGTTCATCGCGTTTCATTCCAGCCATTTCAGATCTTCAATCGCAACTTGGTCTTAATTACGAAATCCCTATAAGAATTAATGTTAAGAGTAGACTTTAGAGTTTCACCATCAAACTCCCTACATCTAAACAATGCTTTGAGTTACTATAAACTATTATTTTCAAACAAATATTCAAATTCAGGTGTCTATAAGCTATATATTCAAATAACTTGAAACAAATCCTAACTTCAGTAAATCGGCATATGTACTCGGAATCGGGTATGTACCATGTTTATCTTGCGGCTTGGGACTATCGTTTCGAAACATAATGTTTGGGATATTAAGCTTGATGCTTGAAGTTCGCGGTTGAGACTTGGGAGTGAAGAAAGTAATTTAAGAAATTTCAGTTCATCATTGATTTTATTATCTATCTGTTAAAATTATTAGGTTTTTTCTGAAAGAATTTAAAATAAAACTATGCATTGTGAGTATTTTTGATAATAGATTTGATTTCTTTCAAATTAATTATGCCCGTATTAGTTTTGATTGCATTGTCTTTTGGAGAAACTCCTGGTGGTGTTGGTTTTTTGAGCGTAACTTCCAAATACACCGCCACTCCCCAAGTAGAAATGATTACGTGTGTACCTTGTAGTCACACGCGTAGTCGCACAGGTACACAGGGAATCAAAGGTCACTAATGCGAACTGCTTAATCAAAAACTGTTTTACTTCAAGATTTCCGATAGGAAATCAAATATAAACCGGAATTTTTTCCGCACTGTCAAATAAGCGACCGTATCGACTTAGGAACAATTGTAGGCTATAGCGGGGTTATTTCAAGCTTGGTCGGTACTACTTATGCCTCTCCCTTCTCTTTCGTGTGAGAAAGAAGTCTGAGTGTCTGTGGCGCAACGCATTATAATAAAATTTTTGAGTGAATAAGGCATACAGCCCAATGAAATTGTGCGTAGGTTGAAGACTCAAGTGTTAGCGTGGTACAAAAAATGTTTAGAGGGGCATGAAAACGTACCGAACATGGCTCATGCACGGCGGTCTAGAAAGAGCGCCAGGAACTGCACTGGACCTTTCTCGAACATCCTGCCCATAACCCTGATCTCTCACCCTGTAACTATCATTTGTTTGGACCACTGAAAGAATTGTTGGGAGGTCAGCTTTTCAACACCGATGAGGAAGTAGAGCTTCGTGCGCCAATGGCCTCAGACCCAACCACCTTCGTTCTATGATACATAAATTCAGAAGCTACCAATTAGATGGCAAAAGTACGTTGATTGCAGTGGAATGTATTTAGAAAAATGATAATTTTGTACTTTGTGAACATTTTCATTCAATAAAAATTTATAGAGAAATTCCGGTTTATATATTTGATTGACCCACGTATCTAACCGAAGGATTAGATTTCATTTACATACATCAGGCTTTTCAAGTTAATTTGAAAATTAGCATCTATATGACGTTAGAGTTATCTGACTCCCTGTGGACACCTACCCCCTATATTGGCATATTGTTTTCTAAATAAATTTATTGACACAATAAGAAGCGATGGAAACATTAGAATTATTTTTACACTGACACGGATCTATTTTGTAGCCAAAAATAATCATTTAAATGTTTGCCTTCTTAAAGGCAACATGAAGTTCGATAAAACAATATGCTTAAAAACATGAATTTTTTGAAGATAGCATGTTTCTTAAAATTAAGATTATTAAGGCAGAGTTACGTAACATCAACTTCGGAAATATCGTTCCCCTCCCCCACACACCGTCGCACCCATATAACACATATAAATATTTACAATAATTTCAAGATATTACTATTTCACCACTCATATTAATTAAATTAGTAAAACTATTACTAATTCCAACGAAAAGAGTTTTATCTCGGAGCGTCGAATAAAAAGGCAGAACCTTGTCATTCGTTCAAGCCTAAATAGAGACACACATAGATGACTCTCCTGAAGCAGCTGGTCATCATTACATTATCATTAAAAAAACGTTGATTCGTAACAGAGACTAATATTCTTTAATTAAAAGCAATTATATTTGTAATCAAGCTTTAATAAATTACCAACGTATGGTATGGCCAACGGCCATACCACGCTGAAAAAACCAGTTCTCGTCAGATCACCGAAGATAAGCAGCGTTGGACGCGGTTAGTACTTGGATGGGTGACCATTCAAGAATACTGAGTGCTGTTGGCACATCGTGGGTGTGGTGAGCCCACACTTGTAGTTATTTATAACTACAAGAAAACTATCCACCTAGAAACACTACCCGAATCCCGACTTTCCGCAGTTTTGCTATTATTAGAACTGCTTAGAAGATTTTCTTGTCCGAGAGATGCCGGTGGGGACACTGGCCGCAGTTTTGCCATCTTTAGAACTACTGAGAAAATTTTCTTGAACGAGAGATGCCGCTGAGGAGACTTGCCGCAGTTTTGACATCTTTAGATCTGCTTAGAAAATTTTCTTAGGGGAGAGATGCCGCTCGGGAGACTTGCCGCTGGTGAGAGATGCCGCAGATGTGACAATCCATCCTGGGAGACTTTCTGCAGATGTGACAATTAGTCATGTGAGACTTGCCACAGTCTTGCCACTTTGACATGGACTTGAAAATTTTTGCCGTATGATAGATCCCACTGGGGAGACTTGCCGCGGGTTAGAGATGCCGCAGATGTGACAATTAGTCCTGTGAGGTTTGCTGCAGTTTTCCCATTTTATATGGACTTGAAATTTTTTCCTGGATGAGAGATGCCGCCGAGGAGACAATAAGTCCTGGGAGAGTTGCTGCAAAAATGTCAATTTCACTGTGAGAAAAGCCGCGCGGGAAAGAAGCCGCTAGGTAGAGATGCCGCAGAGAGACTTGCGGCATATGAGATGATCTGGATCCCTTCCGCGCGGCATTTCTCACAGTAAAATTGACATTTTTGCGGCATCTCTCACCGCACCCCTGTGACTAGCCAAAGAAATAATGTTGTTCAAACCCCTACCCCTTTTCTAACGTCTCGTGGGGGGGGGCGGGAAATCACCCCTGTGACTGGCCATAGAAATAATATTGGTCGAATCCCTTTCCACTGGTGAGAGAAGCCGCTAGGTAGAGATGCCGCAGTTGTGACATGCCGCAGATGAGACATGCCGCGGATGTGACATGCCGCAGATGTGACATGCCTCAGGTGTGTGTTGCCGCAGAGAGACTTGCCGCATGTGACATGATATGTCCCGATGTTTCTAACGAAGAGTGTAGCGTGTTCCTATCGCCGAAACATCGACTCACCCATCCTCTATGAATTTCTGTTTCTATATTTGTCAACCGCATTCTTTCGCTAGCGTAACGAAAATACGGAGACACGCACAAATTGAGCTCTTTTTTGAACTCTATGTCACGCCATGCTTACTGAACCCTATTTTGTAACTCAACAAACGCATGAATCTATGGAGTAGACGGAGGCATAAAAACACGCCATTTTTATGATTGCGTTCTGAAAA
Organism: Andricus curvator; assembly: GCA_932195095.1. NCBI lineage: Eukaryota > Metazoa > Arthropoda > Insecta > Hymenoptera > Cynipidae > Andricus > Andricus curvator. Next base: position 866,217 of record CAKNYM010053020.1, read on the forward strand.
AAACATTTTTAACATGGATGGGAGTGTGAAACTTATATTACTGAGATATTTGTATTTCATAAATCTGATTTATCCCTTTTTTCGGCGTAAGAATTGTGCCTATTTAGGATATAATGTACATATTAGAAGTACTAAAATCACTTTTATTATATTATGTGAAGAATAATACAATATCAGATGTCATAATTACGGAATATGCTTCAGCAGTTATATTTGACTTACGTGTCGCGGAGAGTTGAAATGGTGATATTACTGTATATAAATTATCATATATAACCTCGTAGGAAATTTGTAATAATATAAGGAAGTGTCTACGCGTACCGAAAAAATCCAGCTGTACGTAACGAAATTTCGGTACAAATAGCCCCTTTTCCAGCTCCCCTTATTTGTACCGGAAAAATCCAGCCATTTGTACCGAAATTTCGGTACACGTAGTCACGGTCATACTATAACTTTTAATTATATCTATTATTTTATAGCTATCTCGTGACTATGAAGTTCCATAAAAAGGCTGCATACTTTTCATTTCATCTTCTGACTGAGGTTTCATATCAACAGATCAACATTATAATTAATTCCAAACATATACAAGTCATTTAAATGTAAATTAACGTAAAACTAACAAAAATGCAACAAAAAAAGTTAATAAACTTCAGCATATCGCAAAAATTCGATTTCACTGCTCAGAAGGTGGTATTTGATTAAAATAAAATTAGTTAGAGTTGGAATAGAATATCGTAGAAAAAGATATCATCTCCAATAGAAACTCGTTAACAATAATATGATTATCTCTCTTGCCTTTTTATTATATGCACAATGTAGTGAAAACTCTACGCACTTGTCTAGACTGTTGAACGAATAAAGTAAAATTATTTGATATTTTTTAAATATCAAAGCAGTAATTAACAATGATAAAACACCATGCCCATAATAATGTAATTATATTTTAATCTCACATATAAAAAATTCTTTTTGATTCAACCGAATTTTTATTCTATTATATATTTATGTTGCAAAAAAATAATAGATTCTATTAAGCACAAATTTTATTGTATTCCTTTTTTCGACTCAACCCTACTTTCATTTGTTTAAACTATCTATTTTTGCAAATTCAAAACCCCCCTGATATATCATTGGGCCAAGGCTAAAGGTACTGATGCAGCGTACTGAAAAGAGAGGACTGAAAAGGGAAAGGGGGATTTGTCCGCACGCATATACACGGGGATACTATTAATATAATATTTTATGGTATCAAAATAATCTATATGGAAATACAGTATATGGGCAGATATTTTTTAACTAACCGAAATAATAAACTTTTAACAAGGCTATGCTGACAGAAAAATTCACCTAATTATGAAATCCCTATAAGCATTAACAGTGGAAGCCTACTACACTATCAACGGACTCTTAGTTAATAAGAAGCTTAATAATAAAATTAGTTAGTTAATAGTTTAATAGTTAATAAAAAGCTAAGATCTTCATTTTTGACAAGGGTAAACTTCAAGAAAGAATTAACACAACATTATCAAACAATCGTTTCAAAAGGTAGTATACAGTCATGAAAATTCTCTAGGGCGCTCGATCGGATGAATGGGCGGTTAAGGAAAAGTTTTTCCGATCACTTGTAACAAGTATTCTTTTTTATTATATCAAAATCTAGGGATTGCGCCATTTGCCAGGCATAGACGCTATCCAGGCTGTATGTTATAAGAGATTACTTTCCCCTCCCTGTTCCTGTCTTAATTGCGCTGTACGATTAGAGGTGGGCGGTACGCCTTTATCAAGTGACGTCCTTAGAAAGCGCTAGATTGGCTCGAAAAGATGCAAAACATGGATGCCAGTAGTTTACCTAAAATATGTTTTAACAGACTCGATGACCTCTCTAAAAAATACGGTACAATAGTTAAATATAATTGGCTTCTGTAAATTGAACAAACTCTTCAGCTGGTTTATACAAATAGAGAGGGCCCAGAATATACTTCTCACGACCCTAGGAACATGATCGTCCAAAAAATCAAGCATGATGAGAAATATCCAGAAATTTGCACAATTAACAAGAAAAATAGGGTAATTTAGTAAAGCCGTCTCGATGTAGAATAATTGACGGTGTGATAATTGTTGGCGATAAGAGGATCATTTTACAACCCGGGGAATTTTGTAAAGTCTGTTCACAACCCAAATGCGAAAATCTATATCATGTGTAGTTGGAATGTATTGCAAAAGACCCTAATTGTTAGAAGCGCTAACTAGCGATACTGATGTTGTGGAATGCAAGTTAAATCTTTTGAATCCCGAATATAAAGGGAGTGTCAATAAGCTATATGATTTCTTCTTGAAAGCCTTTGAAATTCGCGTGTCTTTATTAATATCTTACAAAACTACACACTGTTTATGTTCCATTAGAACCTGTACTCACAAATTAATAAATTAATTAATGAAAAAATTAATAAATGAATTATTACATTTACATTTACATGGCCAACGGCCATGCCACGCTGAAAAAAACAGTTCTCGTCAGATCACTGAAGTTAAGCAGCGTTGGGCGCGGTTAGTACTTGTATGGGTGACCATTCGAGAATACTGTGTGCTGTTGGCATATTATGGGTGTGGTGAGCCCAAACTTGTAGTTATTTATAACTACAAGAAAACTATCCACCTAGAAACACTACCCAAATCGGGTAGTGTCACGCCTACCCTGAAAGGGAAAATGGCTTAATGGTATACCTAATGGTATACATTAGGAGTAGACTTTGGAGTTTCCTCATCATACCCCCTCCATGTAGACGATGGTTTTATAAACTATACACTATTTTTTAAAACAAATATTCAAATTTAGGTATCTACAATAAGCTACATATTTTGAAAAATAGAAACGAATCCTAACTTCAGTAAATTCTTGTAGAAACCATTTTTTTTCTAGCGTTTTGAGACTTGCGTTGGGACTTGCCTAATATTAAAGATACAGGTTTGAGATTTGGGAGTGAAGAAACGAAGTTAGAAAATTTCGGTTCATTATTGATTTTTTTATCAATATGTTAAAAAAATTAGGTTTTCCTGAAAATAGTTTCAAATAAAAATATGAATTATAAGGAAATTTTTTAAATAAATGCGGTTTCACTTTAATTAATCCTGCCCGTGGTGGTTTTGATTGCATAGGCTTCAGGAGAAAGTTCTGATCGTCGTTCCTCGCTGTGCTGACACAACTTCAAACTTCCAAAGGCTGAAAAGTAGCTTCATTACCTTTTCTTTTATTTAAAGCTCGCGCAGAGTCTTGATCCTGAATCAAGACTATATGATCTTGTTATAAGCGTCATATGCTGCAATTAAACCCCATTAACGTTTTATTCTCAGCAGAAGTCTCAGAAGGACTTATTTTGAATCATAAGTTTAGGACTTTCATATCACTGTGAGTTTCCTGACTGTGGTGATGGTGGTGCTGTTGCTGGCGGTGGTTGTGGTATGAGAAACCGAGCATAAGGGCCGTACAAACCGAGACTTTCAGCATGAGGCCTGTCCATAACAATTCGCCAGCTATGTTCATTTTTGTCTATGTTGATCATTTCGTGGCGATGATTGAATATTGGAGCAATATTTTCACCGTTGAGTTTTCCAATGATAAAATCACCAAGGGGAAACGTAGCAATAACTGTACTAAGGCCAACTTTATGAAAGCCAAGATGGTCTTCTATGTAAATATTTCTTAGCAATTCGCTGGTCTTAGCTATACGTAAGGTGAAATTATTTCTTGTATAGTTATTTGGTGCTGCTTGTTGGGGCGTCCTTTCGCGGGACTGCTTTTTTTGTACTGTCTTCTTGCGGACGGAGCGGACAAGGAGGACGTACTGGCTTCGCCTGTCGACCTCAACGTATCTCTTCGCGGCGGTGAACCTGATTCCGTAAGAAGACACAGAAGTGGATAAGTTTTAATGCTCAGAAAAATAAATCAGAACGACTGAATAGTTGATCCTCATAAAGTCTTTTAAATACACAATAAATCTACATCGTATTGGACAAATTATATAATTTCAAATTTGCGTAAAATAGCGGTCACTATGACGTAACCTATACATTTGGCTATCCTGAAGCCATTACGGCATATTCCTTAAAAAAAAATTAATTCCGTGAAATTACTAATATATCCTAATTTGATAAATTATAGGAGAAGTGCCAGACGATTGGAGAAAGGCGAATATCGTACCGATATACAGAAGAAAGGAAGATAAAAGCAACTGCAATCATTACAGAGGTATCAGCTTATTAAGTACCGTAAGTAAAATACATATACTCAAAAATACTTATTCGTAGGGTAATGAAAATAACAGAAGAGAAGATATGGGAAGTCAACAGTGGATTACTGCCAGGATGATCATGTACAGATCAAATATTTAGCTTAAGACAGATCCCAGAAAAAAGTTTGATAGTAGGAAAGAAAGTTTTCTGTGCATTTGTTGACCTAGAAGAAGCATTTGACAAGGTAAATAGAAGTAAATTTTGGGAAGTCCTTAAAGAGTACGGAGTCAATGGATGGCTCTGACAAGCAATAAAAACTATATATACAGGTAGTAAAGAGAGTGTAAGAGTTAATGGGAAACTGAGTGACTGGTTCGATATTATGCAAAGCGTGAAACAAGGATGCGTTATGTCCTCATCGCTATTTATAATATTTATGGATAAGTGTATAAGAATGGCCCTCTTCAACAAAGGAGATGTAGATCTTGAAACAGTGAGGGTACGTTGGTTAGCTTGCGCAGATGACAAGATTGTTATGGCAGAACCAATCCAGGACTTGCAAAGAATGTTGAACAAGCATGAAGAACATGGGCCTCAAAAAGCACGTGAATAAAACAAAAATCATGGTGCTTGAAGGAAAAAGTGAGAAAACAATATGCAACATTGTCCTAAATGATGAGAGATTAGAACAAGTTGATTAGTACGTATATCTAGGTAGCCTATTCACTAGCGACAGAAAAATAGATGGGGAGTTAGATAGGCGCATAAATGAGGGTAAGAAGGTTATCGGTAGAGCAGGGTCCATTCTCAGAAGTAAAAACATATAGAAAAAGTTAAAATGGCCATTCATAATTCTATATTTGTACCGACTGTACTATACGGCAGCGAGACATGGACCTGTCAAGAAAAGGACAAGAGTAAAATTGACGCGATTGGCATGAAATCTCTGCGCACAATATGCGGGAAAACACTGACGGACAAAGTCCGAAACGAAATAATCTCAAAGAATGTGGTACAGGAGAGACACTAGTTGACATATGGGAAAGAATTAAGTTAAGATGGTTTGGACATGTTGAAAGAATGAAAGATGAACGACTGACCAAACAAATGTTTAAAGGTAAAGTAAATGTCAGAATGCCCAGAGGTAGACCGCCGAAAGAATGGTTAGAATCTTTAAATAAGACATTAATCCGAAGAGCCATAAGAAGCCATAGAAACACGAGAGCTTGCATGAAAAAATGCATGGACGTGAAGGAAGCTAGAGAAGTATGCTACGACAGAAACGTGTGACGACAAATAGTTTATAAACAGAGTGAGAATATAGTTAATGAAGTCTGAAACAAAGACCTTGGATACAAATGGGCCCAGTGGGGAACCACACATAACAATTTTGTGAGGATCTTCACTTGGAGTGACCGCTAGAGAGATTGATCAGCAACCTGGGTTCTCGGACTATACTTGAATATTCATCAAAAACATGTGAAGACATGAGAATGCCCGTGCAGAAATCGCCAAGCTTCTTCCCGGTTCCAGACTTGGGCCAGGCTGAGGTGGCAAAGTTCCTAAAATTGATAACAGATGGCGTAGTGTTATTCACTTAGTTTGCTTATTACTTGCAAGTTTCAAGTGTAAGACTTTACACTTTGAGTACAAAAACTTTTCTTATATTTTTAATTTACTGCAAAATTTATATATTAAACTTTTATGTAATAAAAAATAATTATATTATTTGATTATTAATTATTTTGTATCAAAATGAACAATCTGTCTAGAAACTAGTCGATCCGAGCGTTACATCCCAGTCTAACCACTGGACAGTCAGCCTGTGGCGCGCTAGTGTCGACTCAAGGCGGACTGGACGTAAACAGTACAGCGCCACGAAATTTGTCCACACGGGAAAAATAAATCACATTACTAAAAAATGCATAGAAAGAAGCTAGGCTTACTTTTGCTGCGTCTTATTTCATTCAGGTCTTACTTCAGTCGTCGCCGGGGAAACTTTATGTAATTTTCTGTTCTTCAACAACCTAATTCAAGTTCTTTCGAAATAAAAAATGCTGCGTCTCAATGTTAAGTCCGTATCCGACTCAAAAAGGGCCCAGCCTTTTTCTGTGTGTGTTTAAATTCAAGATATACATTCTTCATAACAAAAAAGTTATAATATTATAACTTTTCTCTGTAGCTATTATTCTATAACTATCTCGTGACTATGAAATTCAAATAAAACCTTCTTTATACTCTCAAGTTCATTTTTTGACTAAGTCCAGGTGAAAATGTAGGTAGTGTGCCGTCGTTTACCATCAAAGCAGTATAAATTACAGATTACATACCTATACATACCTACACATGCTCTACATATCCCCAATATTTCGTAATTTTTTTAATTTTCGTATTGAAGATGATCCTTTGTTAGTCTATTGGAATTTGCAAAAAGGTTACATTCCATTTTTAAACTTGTTCATTAAGTGGATGAAGTTTCTATGAAAGAATATTATAAAATTTTTCATTTCTTTTCTTGTATTATAGTCAATTTTATACTGTTTATAATAAAAGGTAAACACTTTCATCCTTACAGTTGTATTGTTAAATATATCATGTGAAACTGCTAGTTATTTCTGTACAATAATAGATTTTGTCTACTGTGTTAATAATAAATTTTTAATTATTCAATTTTATTCTTAAATCGCGATGAATTTATATTAAATTAAATAATTCAAACAAAGAAGGATACATATGCCCTCGCATATGCCGAGACATATACTGCTGATTCTGACCTCTAGTGATCGATGAAATATGACACCTCGGAGGTGCATACCATTACTGTACTATATACCTTACTATCTTCTTTTTTAATCAGGGATACGAACCCAGTTCCTCTACAATATAACTATAATTATTGACTTTTTTCAATTTATGAAGATGGGCGGAAACATTGTACTCTCGTTTGTAAACATCTATTTATGTTAATGTATGGTGAAAGGTATATGTTAAGGAGATTGGAATATAAATATTCACATAACGATATAAAAAATTAAAGCATTGTGTGATACATGACGTAATCACGGTATTTCGACCATCATTATATTGCCATACAATTACAGGACGTGGTATTTCGCTGAAAGCCGCATTATATTAGCATACTGCGCAACCAGCCAGACAAGTACACGATCCTGAACGAAGTCACTCAGGCGCTACCTTATTACCGTTCCTGTCAAAGGTTTCGAAAGGTCTAGATGGATTTTTGGAGGTCAAAGTTGATTGCTGATGCGTTACTCACATCTCGGATACATTGATTAAATATTCGATTAGGTGTATCTCTATCAACATCCTTCTCACAAGTACGCGAAGTATCGAACTCCCATACAATTATCAGAGTCATCAGAATTACAGTAGCTATCCATGTAGGAAGATTCCATATATGGAATTTATCATTCTTATATCAAATTGTGTTGTATCAAATCTAGTTTATGAAAATCATTAGGGAATATTCTTTTTTGGAACATTTCAGAACTTTCCAAAAGAGTGCAAAATGTTCAAGAACATTTTAAAACATTCTAGAAAATTAATCAGAATACTCTAGGTTGCATGATAATACAGAACAATTAAGAGCATTCTCGCATTTTTTTAAATATTCTACAATATTCTAGAAATGTTCACATTGCTGAATATTTTGGAATACTCTACAATAATATAAATCAAACTAAAGCCTTCCAGAATTACTAGGATGCGTCGAAAAACTCAATTTTTTAAACTCGAAACTCATTTAAACTCATGCACGGTTTTCAACGTTTGAGTTTCGACAAATTTTTTATCAAATTTCTATGGCCTATAAAATTATGAGGAATTTCTTTAACTACAACTTTTTTTAGTGAAAAATAATATAAAATGAAAAAACCGCTGCAAAGTAGTTTGGGCGTGTTCATAATATGGCTTATTTTTAATGCTTATTTCATGAACACTGTGCTTACTCGTAGGTGATTGTTTTGCATTTATTGTTGATGTTAGTTTAAGTATAGTTATGAAGAAATAAGGCTTTGAGATGATTCGGGCCAACAGCCATACCACGCTGAAAAAACCAGTTCTCGTCAGATCACTGAAGTTAAGCAGCGTTGGGCGCGGTTAGTACTTGGATGGGTGACCATTCGAGAAAACTGAGTGCTGTTGGCACATCGTGGATGTGGTGAGCCCACACTTGTAGTTATTTACTACAAGAAACTATACACCTAGAAACACTACCTGAATCGGGTAGTGTCACGCCTACCCTGAAAGGGAAATGGCTTAATGGTATACTACTATGAAGAAATAAGGCTTTGAGATGATTCGGGTGGATATCATTATGTTCTAAGATTTTACAATGATTTTTATGTTACAAATAATTGCCGGATATTAATTCTTTAAAAAAAACTATTGACTCAAGGGGATAAGGAAAGGGGATTATGGATTATAAACGGAGTCTGAGGAGATAGAAAAAGGGATTGCAGATTGTAAAAGGAATCTGAGGGGATGAAAAAGGGAAATATGGATTTGAAATAGAGTCTAAGGGGATGAAAAAGAGGATGTTTAATTAATTACTGTTGATTGTTCAAAGGCCGTGAAAGGTTTTTATGTAACGTGAAACAAATTGACAAATCTGTATATATCATAATTATATTTATTTGGTCATCTGTACATATCACAACTTCATTTGGACATAGATTGGTTCTAAATACACCAAGTGATTCATCTTTTGTTAGAATTAACAAATTTGGTACTTATTATGTTTCTATATTTCTAATATTAAAAAATTTTTACTTATAAACGAAAAATTAGAGACTTCAAAAATTGTTAAAGATTAAAATTATTGTATGGAGATCGCTAAAAAACATTCTATCGAATGCCATTAACTAATTACCACCCCGTGTTTCAAAAAATCGGTTTACAAGGTCTGGTAGTACTGCCAATACTGTGATAAGAATTCTAAAAAATTTCGAATTTTTCTAATTAATTTCTTTTCATTTTCATGATATTTGATGAATTAACCGGTAATTTTCTTGTTGAAAAAAGAAGTATTCAATTAAAATCTATTTATAGAATATTAAAAAAATATATATAATTACAATTTTAAAAAAATCACATTTAATGCAATTTTTGAGCAAAATACAAAACCCAAAGAATGTAATCTGATCCGGTTCTAATCTTAATCGATAATTCAACTTGTTTTTCAGTTCTCATAAAAAAATGATTGCTAACACATACACAAACCCATAACATATTGTTTAGAAACCTCATTTTTAGACTCCTGAGGTGTCAAGTTATGCTAAGATATGTCAAAAAATTAAGTTCGAACATTTTTTGTGGATTTGGTTAATCGCGCAAAAAAATAAAATAAAATAAAATTTCAGGCTCAAAAGTTGTTCAGCTCAAAGAAAAGAAAATGCAATACTGTCATTATATTGATATTTCGAAAAAAATTTTTTGTGATGTCAATCCTGATAAAAAACATAACTTTTGCTTTTATTGAGCGTTTCTCACACCTAAAATACGATGAATCGAGATTGATTATGCAATAACAAAATAATGGAATGTTTATTTGACTACATTTAAAGAAATTTTAGTCAATACAATTCTAATTAGAAAAAAAAAGTTCAATTAACCAAATCCAAAAAAACTTGTTTCTTGCGCATTTTTAAATAATTCTAAACTTTACGCATGTTTTAAATTTTATTATTTGATATTATTTTTTTTATAAAAAGATGGTACTTCTGAAATATCCTCTATAATTTTTTGGCCTATATAAAATAGGTCAAAAATTTGGTCTTGGATTGATACTTTGAAAGTCATGTGCGACCTAAAGATATTGTCTAATTTGACATTTTCTTTTTGTTATTTAATGATCTTGACAAGTAGAAATTTGTTTGAATTATGACTTTCCGATTAAAACACTTTTAGAAAATTCGAACTAACCTGAGAATTACCAAACACATTTCACAACTTTAAAAGAAATCCTGAATATTTCAGAATATTTTAGAACATTTTAGAATTTTTCTAAATTTTATGGAAAATTCCGCCAATTTTTAAGGTATTTCAAAGTTTTCTTATACTATAATCTAGAGAAGGTTCCAGAACAGAGTAGTTTATAAGTGGTAAATTTTCATACTCTACCCCTACTTTAGAAAACGCAAGAAATCCATTTTCGGCGAAGCATGTTTCATGTCGCATACATACTCAAGTTCTGAGATCTCCATGAATTCCATGAAAAACGAGAATTTTATATACATATATAATAATACATGAAAAAAAATTGACAGTCTTACAGAATTTTTTGTTCATATTATTTAAACCGATTTAATATAAAGGCATACTGGAACCAAGAAAATTCCCTTGACAACGAATTTAACAAATTTACATTGTGAAGATGTAAGGCAAACATCCCAGTAATCTTGACCTTAGTCCCAATAATCGTGAATTAATTTTCTTGCTTTTTATCTCATTTGAAATAATTGAAATTTGATTTGACACTATAAAATGTTAAAAATAAGTGGGCTTTATAATAAAATATTACTTCTTACATATTTTTTAACAATATGTTCAAATTATAACCAAGTTTCACGATTATTAGGATCATTACGATTACTGGGACATTGACCTTACGAAATTGGTGTTTTATAAAAACTGTTTGTTTTCGCGAGCAACCTGAATTGTCGCACTATTAAGATAGCTTTGCAAATTTATTTACCTCGCGATTGTCTAAAGTTTGACAACAATGTATTTTTAATTTATAGCAACAAATTTTTCACAAATAAAAATACCATTCTTTATTTTAGTCACTTTTTGTCAATGAGTAAAGTAATCTGCTGGTATCGATAGACCGCTCATATTTTTTCCCGTGTACACTCAAAGAGTTTAATTTCTATCATATTTTTCGTATACCTCACCATCGTAACAATGTTCATTTTTCATTGTACTCATGTTCGCTAACCCAGCTTTCGTGATTCTTTTTACTTCAGATCTATAGCAGGCCATTTCAGTTTTAGGGCGGATCTACCTTTCACAACATTGACAAGTTTTAGGGGTACCCATCGAGTTGGCGAGATGAGTAGTGAATTGTACTCTGAACAGGGGTGTAAAAGGGAATGTGACATCGTAAATGTTTACACGGCATACCATGTTGTGGTAGAAAAGTTGTGGTGAATTTACAGTTGCTAGAATAGGGGAGCGGCGGCGAATGCGGCGCACATAAAAGAAAATGTACGATTAAAATTCAAATATAAAGTAAAATATTGTAATAAAATATATTTTGTTTAAACCAATATCTTACCAATGCTCTATGCATGGAGATAATTCAAGTGAAGTTCACTAAAACAGTTAATTAATGTGTTTTCCAAAAAGTGCATCTGCGCCAAGTTGTCCTACCTTGTTTGGTAATGTGGTGCGTTTCGATTTCAATTCATAATTATTGAATAAAAAACAAATTATGAAGAAAAATTAGTAAAATTTAATAAAAATAAGATAAATATATTTACCTTCAATATTATTCACATATTCGAGGGATTATGTCTGCCGACATTTCAAGAAAAAATGTTTTTTTAACAGTTCAGAATGTCTCACAATAAATTGAGGGTTATGTCTGCTGAAACGTCAAAAAAAAATTTTTTATTAACAGTGCAGAACGACTATTTAAACTATTTAAACAATTCTTTATATTAAACTATAATATTAAGACAAGGTACAACCCGAATGCGCCATATTAGCCGCATGTGAATAGTATTTAATAAAGATTTTTTATATAGAAGTTTATTAATTTCACTCAAAATGTTGAAACTTTAAAGCATACAAGAAACTCGGAACAGTATATTCCCAAAAAATTTTATAAGTTTACACGAAACTTCTGTAATTTTTTACTTGTTTTCAGCTACGCTGACAATACAAGCGAAAGAACCAAAACTAACTTTCCGTCATAAAAATCAGGCAATTGATTTAATTATCCCAATTTTTTAATAATGTAACCTTGAAAACATATACACATATAATGAAACTAACTACACAAGCAGAAAATGTAACGTATTGTCTGCGTGTTTACTGGAGGGGACTGTGCGTTAAAATCTTGTAGCAGAAATATTGCCTATCGTCTCAAACTGACTCCAGTAGGTGGCTGTTAATCGTCAGCTCTTCTTGATTATGCCATCTTATAACAAAACTTCCAGTTTATTTGACGAATATGAGAAGGGATCTCAACAGAAATGGGTCTTGTAAATACCTCACAGGTAATAGAAATGTCAAACGATCAGTAATTTACTTCAATATCAATATCCGTTGCAAATACGGAATTATTTTAGGCTTTCCGTTCGATTGTTAAAGTTAGACAGCTCTCAACGAAACCAATTGTTATTTCTATAAAAAAATCTGGGATTAAGATTTTTTTATGAAATGAATTGTAATGTAATATTATAATAAAATTCACGATTTGGTGAAAGAATAATGACTGATTCTTCTAACACAAAAAATTTTCATACATAATTTTATGAATTAGAAATTTGATTAAAAAAAGCGTTTACTTTTAATCAGAATTGTTATTAATTAAAAGTTGAATTTAATCAAAGATTCAAAAACTTACATGAAAAACTCACAATACCGTTATGTTCAAAATACTTCTTAAACCTATTGAGCACATCAAGTATATGTTATATTTATATTTTAAGGAGAAGATTCATTTCGGATTAGTCGTATCCAGGTTCGCCAAAATAAGATTAAGTTAGAACAAATATGTTCGGTGAGCGTAGACCAAATATTTTTCGTGTGCCTAGACACTTATGATTGAATTTCCTATCACCTGTAAAAATGGACAAAAATAAGAGTAAAAAACTGTAACTATCAGTTTGAAATATTTAAGATCACATAAGATTTTTGTTAATCATCCTATATGTTTCACTTGTAATTCTTGCTCTCAATTGAATAAATGTTACAAAGTTAATTGTGATGCTGATAATTGTGGAACTATAACTCATGTACTCTGAGAATGAATTTGCAAGTTTGTAACTTGTTGTTCGTGTTTACACTGAGTTTCTCAACTCTCAGAGTTAAGATGTTTTGTGAACTTGATGTTGTCGGCATATAACTGTTCTCTGCTTCTGATGAACCCTTGACCCTCTCCGACCATTTCTGTCTAACATATCAAAGTAAATTACTCCTCTGGTGCACCATGAACAAACTTGAGATTCCTCAGTTTGCAAGTACATTTCCGCTCTAAATTACCCAATTAGTTCTGTCCGACTACCTCGCCCTGCTGTTTCGTCCTTCACACTTCCAAATCAAGTTTCAAAACTACCCTTTCAGTACCTTTTCGTTAATTAATTTAGCGGGTATTATTGGTGTTTATATTTGATCAATAATTCGCAAATCTAGTTATAAAATAGAGTATCTCATTCAATAAAACATGAGCAACATGAAAATAGTAGATATGAAAGATTTTAGTCCATTTTTCTCAACTGATATAAAATCATAAATTTCTCACCCGATCACGGAAGAAAGAAGTTGCCTGACTGAAAAAATAGTTTGAATATTTTTCACGACTGACGTTCATATTATAGTTGCTCAATCTTCAGAAATTAAATTTTTATAAATTGTATCATTATTTTATTTTCAAACATTCAAGAAAGCAAATTATCCATGCTATGCGTTCAAAGTAGTTTGCTGATATTGATAGACAAACTATATTTTTCGTATGATCATCTTAATTAACGATATTTTTATCAAATGTACTAAATTCTTCGTAGAAATTCTGTCAAAATTAATTTCAATTTTGAAAATTTATCCTTTTCCTGTCGAAAATAGTCCTATGTTTTAACCTATGTCTAATCGTAGGTCTAAACATACCTACATCATATACCCGATTTTTCGCCCCGACCACTTGAACCAAGTCCAAACAAAATACCAGTCTTCATCCGAAAGTGAGCTGTGTACGATATAAATAAATGGCAATTTTAAGGTGTTACGTCATGTCAATCCCCGGCAAGTCACATTTGGGGTAAGTCACAATTGCAGCAAGTCACATTAGCGGTGAGTCACCTAGGCGGTCAGTCACATTCCGGCACCTCCCATTCGGAAAAATTTGAAGTCTGGAAAAAATTGACAAAAGTGCAGCATGTCATATTTGTGGTGAGTCACATTTCCAGCAAGCTATATAAAAGGCAATTTATATTGCGGCAACTCACATTTCGACATGTCTCATTTGGAAAGAATTGAAGTTTACAAAAAATTGACAAACGAGCGTGAAGAAACCTCTGTTATTAGTTACAGAAAAATATAGGTCACACCCCTGCCACTTTTCAGTATCTCATGGGGGTGGAAAGGCAAGGCTGTGATTGGTCAGATAAATAATTTAAGTTACACCAGTATTTTTTGCTAATTTTTGGTGGACTCCGAATTTTTCCGAACACGAGGTGCCGCGATGTGACTCCCGCAAATGTGTCGTACCGTCAGTGTTACTTGCCACAAATGTGACTCGCCGCAAATGTTACTAGCTGAAATGTGATTTGCCGAGGTTTAGCATGATCTGAAACTAAGTTTAGAGGTTATCTTACATATCTTTTTGACAGTTCCTCAGGGTTGTTTTTTTTTTGTTTATAAAGATTGCTGCTGACCGCTGTTATTCGCTGTTAGTGGCAATTATTAGGGGTTAAGCATTAAGCATTTCCAAAGTAAATATTGTATATTACAACAAATATATGGCAACGGCCATACCACGCTGGAAACACCAGTTCCCGTTAGATCACTGAAGTTAAGCAGTGTTGGGCGCGGTTAGTACTTGGATGGGTGACCGTCTGATACTACTGCGTTGCTGTTGGCGATGGTGGGTGTGGTGAGCCCACACTTGTAGTTATTTACTACAAGAAACTATCCACCTAGAAACACTACCCGAATCGGGTAGTGTCACGCTTACCCCTTGAGGCTCGCCGAAAGGGAAATGGCTTAATGGTATATACAAGATACTGTAATGAAAATGTATAGGCGTTGTTAGTGACCACAGCAAATTGTTGGTATGTACCGTTACTAAGAGATGTTGATGAACATTCATGAGAGTTAATATTGAACATTGATAAAGGATGTTATTCCTTCTTCCTGATGATTGATTTTGCAATTTTTAGAGGTTAGCATTAACTGCTGCTCTTGGTATCATTGTCACTCTAACGGTGGATAAGTTTTGTTACGGGTTATGATTGCCTGAACCTAGAGGTTGTTATTGAACCTTGTAACTGACCATGGTTGAGGAATTTACCGATTTTAGGAGTTATTTTGACCGATATTGAAGGTCATTATTAACCGCTGCCAGTGTTCTTTATTAAATATTTTCTAGGGGTTGATACAGAGCTATTCTAACATTTTTAATAATCATTTATTTGGGTTGTTCTTGTCATTGCTAAGTGTTGTTATTGCCCGTTCTGTAGAATTGGAATTAAACCTTTCTAGGGATTTTGGTTTGAAAATACTGAGGGTTTTTCGTAAAGTCGTGAGAGGTTGTTCTGAACTGTTGCTAGGGGTTGAGGTTTAGCATTGATAAGAGATTTTATTTTGGCTGTTTCTAGACTTATTATTGATCAGTGTTGATGGTTTTTTTTTCGTCTCTCAGAGTTCTGATTAACCATTACTAAGTGTTGATATTGAGCATTGTTACAAAATGTTACTAACCGTTTCCAGTGTTTGTTTTATACAGTTTATAAGAGTAACTATTATAATTTTTGTTACTACGAGTTGAAATTGACCGGTTCTAGGAAATTTTTTTACCGATACTAAAACCATTTAAAGTTTTGGAATGTCGCTAAATGTCAGTAATAGAAATCTGTGCCTAGAATAAACCACCTAATCTATTGAATAAAGCTTTCGATTAATTTTGAACTTTTTTTTTTAAATTAGTTTATCAAGCTTTGATAATGAAAGCATTTTCTTCACTTGTGAAATTTTAAACCAGGAACTAGTTATTAGCCTTGAGAAATATCTCTGAAGAGGCTGTCAGGATAACTTGACAAGGAGGGGTAGGTAAAGAGATCGTAAAAGCCAATGTCAATCAAACTTCGCGTAATAAATCATTTAGTCTTTGAATGTTTAAAAGGAGACGGGTGGAGTAGCTGAATAGATTGGATGATAATTAGTCTGGGGCTCCATCGACAAGATATTTTGGATCCATTAAGCTACGTCGTTGACGCAGAGTGAACACTGAACAGTGAACTTTATGCGAAAGCTAGAATTCATCGATCACGCTAGGGGTGCAAGGGTGGAGACAAAGCCATAGGTAGAACAATGTTGCAATAATCGTGGTCTGCCAGTACGTTTCGTCTCCAGCTCGGTTCATTACGACTCTATGCAAATGCATTAATGGGCCTCCATTTCTGCACATCGTCTGGCCTAAGTGCCACTGGCTGGCGACCCGTTGACGCTGGCTCATTGCAACGAATCGATTTAATGTTTCTGCTCTATCGCCCATTCGACTCAACTCAGTAATAAGCTCGAATCTGACACCATTTCCGTTGACTGGCCACCGCCGAAGTAGAACTTTGTAATTGAAGTAAACTTGAGCAAGTTTTGAAAGGAATTATAGATATAAGGGAGTAACACGCACGAGCTTATGACTTACGGACCATCCTGTTTACAATTAGCAGCAACTCCTCCAGTGGTACGTTATTGAATTCGATCGTCTGCGAGCACTTACTGCCAAGAGTGCTAATTAACTGTTTAATTTTCTGCGGAACTTGGAAAACTCGTAAATGAAATTCTGACCTAACAAATGAGAAAGTTACAACTCGATTTCTGAAATATACTGCACTAGATCTGTAGATATATTAAAAACATTCAAATGTTTGAAAATGAGGATTACGCATTTGAAACAGGGGAGACCATTATACAGTAGATAATGCATGTAAAGAAGATAATCCGTAATTGAAAGTCCAAATATACCGTAAACTGGGGATAAGTGGCGCATATGTGGGGGAAAGCGGCGCACTCTTACTTCGGTATTTAGTACGCGATATTTCTTCTTTTAGCTTTATTAATTGAAGCTCTACGATTGTTAGTTGCAAGCCTCTATTATTTTTATCTAGAAGAATCAAATATCGCATTCAGAAATGCAGAATCAGGAGTGCGCCGCTTTGTCTCACGTGTGCCGCTTAGCCCCTGTATACGCACGTAAAATAATTAATTCTAATTTCAATTTGATGACACATATAGTGCATTAACTATTCATTAAAATATATAAATCATTATAGGTAAATTAGTATTTTAAATCAATTATTATCTATGAAAGTGATTACTTTCAGACAAATATAGTATAATTTATTGTGTCAAGTTCATTATGGAATTGAAACGTATGACGTTTCGAAACATATACCAGTTTCTTCATCAGATTAAAATTGATCTAAAATATAAATAAAAATAAACAATAATAGTAATATATAAATTATTTTAACAAGACAATAGAAGCTCTAACAAATTTTAAGTTGCTCACCATTAAAGTCAAGTTAAAAAAATTCAAATTGAGTTAAAAAAACAATGATAAGTAGGGATTTTTCATGCAGATAATTTGAACATTGTTAGGAAGTACTTATTTTATAATAATTAACCTAACATTTTTGTTGATAAACACATTAAAAAAAGGTTAAGAGAATTGGAATCTGGGGATAGACTTCTTTTAGAAACAGATAATAATAATTACGTTATTAATGTTAAAAAAGAGATTATATCTATTCCATTTTTAGGAACAATATCAAATGATATTAATAGCCTTCTTAATAATTACAAAATAAAAACTGTGTTTAGAAATGATCATAAATTTGATAAAGATATTAAATTAGGAAAAGACAAACTTAATATTTTAGACCGTTGTAATGTTATTTATAGAATTACTTGTTCTTGTGGTTTGACTTATGTTGGCCAAACCAGTCGTCCATTGAGAATACGATTGAAGGAACGTAAAGAAAATATTAGACTTGCAGAAACATATTATAGAGCTATTAGTCAGCATATAACTAATAAACATTTAGTTTTATTCCTATTCGATTTTTAATATGCACGGCCCTGAATTTTTGAGACTGCGCACTTCGATTGATACAGAATTGATACAGACTTGTTAGTATTGGTAAAATTTATTTTTTTTTTACATTATTTTTAACCTAGTTTCAGAAAGAAGAAATTTTTTCCTTTTGTGTATTTTATTTCACTTCATATTTAACGTAACCTCATATTTAACCATATATTACTATTTTTAATTACGGGCTAATTCTTTATGACAATACTCAAAATTACGGACTCAAGAATCTTCTTTCATTCAAGAATTTATTTATAAAATTTTTTGCATATGGACGAGCAAGCACAACAATCCCTACTTATCACTGTTTTTTAAATAAGTTTGAATCTTTTTAACTTGACTTTAATGGTGAGCAACTTTTAATTTTTCAGAGCTTCTATTGTCTTGTTAAACTAATTTATATATTCCTATTATTGCTTATTTTGATTTATATTTTAGATCAATTTTGATCTGATATGGAAACTGGTATATGTTTCACAACGTGATACGTTTTAATTCCGTAATGAACTTGACACAATAAATTATAATGTATTTGTCTGGAAGTAGTCGTTTTGACTTTTGCCACCACTTTCATCTATATTATATTCCCAGACGTTAAACATAAGAAGGATTTAACATCACCTACTTTCTTCAATATTTTTAATGATTATCTGCTGTAGGTTCATTAAAGAGGGTGGCGAAAAAGTATGGAAACCCCTAGAAATCTCTGTTGTTTTTGAAAAAAAAACAAGGTGATACCCCAGGTAACTTTCGACGAGGAATCCAACTGTGACCTTTGATTTTACCTTGAACCTCATTTTCAAGGTCATTTTGAGGTCAACTTTGTATTTTCAAATGGGAGCCTCTATTTTTTGTGCCAGAAATGATAAGAGCGGAAAGAAATTTTACATTCGGGTATGTGTGCAGGTGAAGGTTTAACGTGACCTCTACAGGTCAAATTAAGTTGAATGTACGCTGTCATAGGACCTCGTAGGAATCTCGCAGAATTATTACAAAAAATTAACCATGGTCATACGCTGGGTAACTTTCAACAAGGAATCCAACTGTGAACTTGAACACCATTTTCAAGGTCATATTCGTTAGGTTGATTAGGCTCAGATTTTGAATATCAATGTTGAAGTAAAATTGAAGTCTGAGCCTAATCAACCTAACGAATGTGACCTTAAAATGAGCTTGAAAATGGGGTTCAAGGGTTGGATTCCTCATTGAAACTTACCCAGGGTATGACCTTGCTTTTTTTTTACAAATCAGAGAGATTTTTGGGGGGGTTTCTATACTTTTTCGCCACCCTGTATAACGTAGGTTGTTCTTCCCTATTTGCAGGTGATTGCATGATGCATCATTCTGAACATCATATAATTAAGAAAATTATTTTCTTCAATGTGAGTTTCAGGAAACACGTATAAAACTTTTGGTTAAGTAAATAATAATAATTATTGTTCATTAGAAATATTGGATCTAATTTTATTTTATTTTCAATTTTTACGTATTTTTCTACTTCCTTTTATACCGTGTACTTCTTTCTTCTGTGCTATTTGCACACGCCAAAAATATAAGTCAATACACAGTAAATGTTAGTTGATAAATTTGATTTGGAGATTTGATCAAAATGATATGCAAATCCTTTATACAGATTTCTGATTTTTCATCTTATCAGAACATTTTGCATCAGAATGATCCAATTCTCAAGATCATTTGCCTTTTATGAATTTCCATGTGTATCATCTGCTGAATGTCAGTTTGCTATGCCAGGACGAACTCATAACAGTCTAAAATGCTCATTAAATTTCAGAACTGAGCTTGCGAAGAATATTCCTACATTTTTTTTCTGGAGTTTCTTGTCGTATTTCGATTTTTCATGAGCTTGGCTAGTTATTCCGAGTTTCCAGAACGACTAGTCCATCCCCTTTTGCAATTCCCCTAATTTTTCGGGACGAATAGACGCAGTCTTTTCAATAAAAAATCACTAAGTTTCGACGAATACTTAAAATACGTAAATATAGAGAAGAACTTTTCTGAGGTAAAAGAAAATAATTGCCTGAGCCATAGAGACCAATATACGAAAATTAAAAATTTTCTCACACCCTGAAATTCTAAATTTTCTGAAATATACCCTGTTGGTTATGGGAAGTTATAAATCTTCCAGAACTGGGAGTCCGAACTAGATAAATCTATATAGGGTAAGGAGGGGCAGCGCCGACCAGTTAACAACAATCAAAAAAATGTCTGTTTAAATCAACCAGAATTCCGGTTAAATATGCCCTCACTATTTTCTCTGGTTAGACTAACCAGAATTATGGTTGAATTAACCAGAATTCCGTTTCAATTGACTAGAAATTTTGATTAAAATAATCAGAATTCTGGTTACTATCACCAGAAAAAATAGTGAGGCCATATTTAACCAGAATTCTGGTTAATCTAACCAGACATTTTTTTGAGTGAGTCAATGATTTTTTTAAAGTTCCCGAGTAAAAATCCTAAGTATGGGAGTGATCAATGATTGACTTTCCAAAATATAAAAAATGTATGGTAAATGAGACGATCCCATACTTCAAGTATATTGAAATAGTATAGATAAAGTATATCTAAAGTATAGCTGAGGTATGGCTGAAGTATAGCTAAAGTATAGCTGAAGTATAGCTGAAGTATGGGATATACTTCATCTATACTCAAGTATAGCTGAAGTACATATTATACTTCATTTATGCTTAAGTATGCAAAAGTATCGTGCATCGAATGGCACTCATTTGTTCTTCAAGATGCCCTAGCAACGTGATAAAACATAATGTATCATAAATGACAGCTCCTCTAAAAAATTTAAAAAGTTCGCGATTCAAGTGATTTCGTAAGTCAAATATGTTTTGAATATTGTTAGTGGGGATATACAATATGCAACGGACATACAATGGACTACTTATATGACTCTTATATACCACGCTGAAAAACCCAGTTCTCGTCAGATCACTGAAGTTAAGCAGCGTTGGACGCGGTTAGTACTTGGATGGGTGACCATTCAAGAATACTGACATGAGTGCTGTTGGCACATCGTGGGTGTGGTGAGCCCACACTTGTAGTTATTTATAACTACAAGAAAAACCTAGAAACACTACCCGAATCGGGTAGTGTCACGCCTACCCTGAAAGGGAAATGGTTTAATGGTATATATGTCATATATATTGGTAAGAGATCCAGAATCTTTGATTCCTAAACATAATATTAATAGCATACAAAGGTTTAATGAAATTGTTACTTAGGGGAAATGTTTAGTGTTAAATTTCATAAAGTTAAACAATTCATGTTACAATTAACATTTTACTAATTTGCATTCTACTTATTTTAGAATTTACAAACAATATTCTTTGACATTATGAAAATCATGATTCTGGATCTCTATTTTCATGTATTTCAGATAACTGATTATCTCCCATCAGCAATGATACGGCTATACCTATTATAGCCATACTTTTCCAATACTTTAGACATAATCTACATACTTGAGCTATACTTAAAAGATATACTCTAGCTATACTTTGACTAAACATCAGCTATACTTTATCTATACTTCAGTTATACTGCAGCTATACTTCCCAGATATACTTCAAAAATACTTCCCCTATATACTTCAATTATACATTGTTATACTTTAGCTATGTTTGAGCTATACATCCACTATACTTCATTCAAACATACATGAAGTATGGGATCGTCTCAAATGCCATACTTTTACTATACTATCTGAGAGATCACTCCCATACGATTTCACAGATGTTTTCCTAGATCAGTCCCATACCAAAATTTTTTTACCCGTGTTAATAAGATGTGGAATTGGTCCATTTTTTTCATTTCGAGTCCTAAATTATTGTATATCATATTTCTATAAGTAATAATTACATGAATAAAACAATGATTTAGTAATTTAATTATTTCTAACAAGCTGTATTTCGTCGGCTTTGCCCCACACCGGAAGGCAAAGCAGACCGCAGCTTTTCATGAAAATCAAAACATCTGAAGATGGGAAAACATGATGCTTCGCATCTGTGGTAGTTTATGTACTGGAAAGATTACCTTTAAACATATGTAGCAAGAAGAATAAGTTATTTTTAATAAAAATAGTTGATAGCTGTGACATAACCTCTTATTTTTTGACATTCTACTAGAGAGGGACTACGCGCAAAGATTTCTTCCGTACCAATACAAAACACCCGCTCTGCCGACCGCATTGAAAATAATAATACGTTTAGAACCTAAGCACGTGTAAACTATTGTTTTCGTCGGGCGTGCCCCACTGGCGAGGCCTCAATTATTTACGATATTAAATATACTTTGGACTTGAATTACGTTCAATTATTATAATGACATAATGTGATTTTTTTTATCTGTCAAAATATCAAATTTTCATACTGTAAGTATTGCCATTATTGCTGAAATTTTTATATTTATGCCAGCGAATTTTCCACTCTTTCGTTGTCAAAACTGTTTTCTGCATAATTTGTCTTTTACGACGTCAATTTTCAAGATTTTAGTGAGTAACGCTATCTCTATAATAAAATAGATTTATTTGATGCAAATGAGGATTCAAATTGTTAAATAATAGCGATGTTATAAGCAAAGTCGTCTTTGCGCCACCGGTCGGCGCTACCCCTCCTTATCCTAAACATAATATACATGTTATTATACATAATATACATAAATATTCATTGCTCTGGTTAAAATCTGACTATTTTTGATTGAAAGTAAATTCTTTCCGGTTAAAAATTCTCCTATTATATTTTTGTTGAGAATTCGTCTTTTTTGGTTAAAAATGTTATTACTTGGTTAAAATTCAATCATTTCATTGAAAATTTAACAATTTTGTTAGAAAGTCATTCTTTTGATTGCAAATTTAACAGTTTTGTTAAAAATTCTTTTTTTTCGTCTTGAGAATTCAGTAATTTTGCGAGACAATTCAACAATTTGGTTGAAAATGAACTTTTTTGTTAAAAATTTATATTTTTTAGTAGGCAATTGAACTGTTTTGTTGAAAATTTATATTTTTGAGTAAACAATTCAACTGTATCGTTGAAAACTCATATTTTCTGGTAGAAAATTCAACTGTTTTGTTGAAAATTCTCCTTTTTGGCTCAAGCATTTAACAATTTGGTTGACATTTTTTTTCTGTTGCGTGAAGAATCTTTCTTGGTCAACAATTCATCTTTATGATTTTAAGATATATTTCTATTGGCAGAAATTTAATCTTTTTCAGATAAATTATTACTATTACATTTTTCGTTAAGAATTCCATTTTTTTGTAGAAACTCTAAGTACTTGGTTCAAAGTTGAATTCCTTTGTCAAAAGATAGTTTTTTTTTGGTTGAGGATTCATCATTTCATTTGAAATTGCATCTCTTTGGTTTAAATTCTCTTGTTTTTTTGTTAAATATGAATGTTGTCAACTAAAAATTTCACTATTCCATTTTTAGTTAAAAATTTATCTTACTTAGTTGAACATCTAACTATTTGGTTAAAAATTAGTTTTTTTTTTGGCTGAATTCTACTGTTTTTGACTTAAAATTGAAATCTTTCTTGGTTGAAATATCAACTATTACAGTTTTTGTTGAGAATTTATATTTTTTGGGCGAAAATTAAAATGTTTCGTCAAAAATTCATCTCTACGATTAAAAATTCGACTATTTGGTTGCAAATTGATCTCTTCAATTGAAAATTCATCTATTTTGTTTAAAAATTAATGTTTTAAAAAGATATTATGTTGGTCTTAGGAAGTTCGTTGATCTCTCAGAAGTGGGGTATAGAACTCAGTGAATCTAAAGAATCACTCTTAAAAAGTGACAAAATAATTTCAAGAGCCATAGACGTTTATAGCCCAGTATAGGAAAATAGGAATTTTTCTCCTATACTGAATAAACACAGTAAATTTTAAAACTCAACCAGTCACGTTTATTTCGAAATAAAACCGTACTCAAGCCGCTACTATGAATTACTAAATCTTCACTATTGATTTAGTATATTTTGATACAAGAGGAACTTCTTTACTTCTGAGAAAACTATTTTTTTAAATTGCGAAAAAATTATATTAAATCAATAACCCTCGTTGAAAAACAATCTTTTACTGGTTGAAATGTATATACTATCGACTCCTAGGCATCAATGTTTAACCAAAATAAATAATAATATAATTGATTCATTGAATAATGATTTGAATCAATAAAATATATGCTTTTGGATTTTGTTCTTAGTATAGTTTGTACATATATTTATCAATTTCGGTATCGGAAGCGAGTTTAAAACAAATATGGATAAAGTGGGTAATGGTAGAACATTAGAGACATGTTGCTGCTTTCAAAAGTCAATGTAAACTGTAGGCAGACCGACCTCAAAGGAGATCGATTGAATCTCTTCCTGTATTGACAAAGTGCTAATGGGATTAGGATAGCTGATATTTGCGCTATGCTAAACCAACTTTATTTATCATTGTTGAAAATCTTCCTAAAGGTCAATCTAATGTTTATCCATAGAAATGTAGAGATACAGCAAGTTTAAAATACTTCACAATCAATAGAATTCAATTACTGTATTACAAAATAATTACTTGACATAATTAACAAATCACTCGATCATTTTCCAAGGAGAAAAAAGATGTCTCACTTTTGATATAATTCGCTGTAAATATACTCATAATTATTACTAATAATAATTATCCACTTCTTTGCGAAGTTCTTGATTTTTTAAGGAGATTAAATGAATTTAAGTCAATTAAACAGAATAAGAATAATTAAAAATCATATCTTACTTTGTTTCCATAGAAATTCATAGTGCATTTCGAATTTTAATAGTTTTTGGTATTCCTATTATAAAAACCAAAAAGGATAAATTCAAACTATTCATTAGCGTTAAACTCTAGAATTCAAACCATTGATTTACAGTCAATAATTTCCCATTAATCGATAAATGAGACTGATATTGCTATATTTTTTATGAGAGTTATTTATGAAGAAAGCGAGAAGCTGACAGTTTTAATAGCTCTTTCATTATTGATAGTGATTCATTGAAACAACGAAAAAGTTATCTCGTATAACTACTTAGACATTTCACATAATAGATCGTGTTTGCCCTCACATTACTAATGTTAAAACTTGACGCTAATAAATATACTTGCATATGAAAAAGAGACAGCTAATAAAACGTATAGAGTTCCTACGTTTGCGTGTCCTTTATTATATCCGTATTTATCCTGTTTCAAAGTTCACGTGGGTTCAACCTCTTCATTAGTTCAGCTCTCAATGCCTCCGACCCCCCAAGGTACTGAAATCCCAGGCTTAGCCGAGTGGCAACCTAAAGCAATGGCCCCCGTAACTTCGCTCCTTGATCCTTTTCAATTAAACGGAACACTAAACAAAGGAATTTATTAGCTCTACTATTAAAACATCCAGATCGAGTTTGCCTGTCATTAATAAGAGCAACAAAATTCCCTTATTAAAGATCCCTGAATTATTTTATAATTACAATAAAACACTGAGAATAAGGAATTAAAATTTTCAATTAAAAATTTGTGTCACCATTTTCAACTATCAAAAATCGTTTACATTTTCTCCATGGATCATACCAATTTTTCTGAATCACTTGAGAAAAGTTTTCCAAATGGAAAACTAATTTCAAAATGTTTATGTTTGTATGACTGTTTAAATTACTGTTTGCTCAACATGAAACAATTTTATAAAAAAATGATATTAAACCAGAAACTTAAAATTTAAAAAGAACTTTCTCCTGTTGAAAAAATTAAACTTTTTCCTAAAGGACCCCGCACCAAATGCATTGAAAAAAGGTTTCGGTGGATTTTTCTAAATTTTGGATAAATTTTGCATCCCCGTTAAAAAGTTCTTATGCCAAAAAGTGAAAAAATGGAGTTTTTCGTCCCTTTCACGCGAAAGGTCGTAATAAATGCCCTTTGGGAGAATCGCTGTAGAAACTGCGGAACTGTTTAGCGCCACGCTGATGCGTCATGCCCAGAACTCTGACCCTCTGCCATTGTGTAGTTTATGACCTCTGTTGGGAGTGTTTATGACTCAGGTTCAAAAAATGACCAAGTTTTTGTCCGTAACTAGTCAAAAGTCGACTTTAATTATATTTCCCTGTACGTGACCTCCATTAAAAGGACCTGATAGCCCAAGGTCGGAAAGTTTACAGTTTTTCGTCCCTATCGCGTCAAAGGTCGTGTTAAAAGCCCTTTAGGAGAATCACCGCAGAAACTGCCATATTGATATATCATGTCCAGAACACTGACCCTCCGCTATTTTGTAGTTTATGACACCTGTTAGAAGTGTTTATGACTTAGGGTCAAAGAATTACCAAGTTTTCGTGCTTAACTAGTCAAAAGTCGACTTTAATTATGTGAAGGAAAAAATTAGTTAATCTGGATCCTTCCGAGAAGGAGAGATCTGGAGCGAAGTTAAGGAGTCTGCCCGAGAATTTGTTTAATTAATTATTAAGGATGATTAATCGATCTGGATCTTCCCGTCGGGGAGAGACCCGAAATTATGTTAATAAACCCGATTTATAGTTTATTTAATTTAAGAGTAGGGATAATTAATTAATATGGATCCTCTCGTGAAAGAGAGATCTGGAACGAAATTAATAAACCCAGTTGATTATTTATTTAATTAACTAGAAAGCATAATTATTTGATCTGGATCCTCCCGTGCAGGAGAGACCCGGAACCAAACTAATAAACCCGATTTATTATTTATTTGATTAGTAAGCATAATTAATTAATCTAGATACTCCTCTGAGGGAGAGACCCGGAAAGTAGTGAAAAAGCCCAGTTTATAATTGATTCATGATTAATAATGGGTTAAATTGGGTTTATCTGCATTTACAAGTTGCCCCAATTCCGGATAGTCCACTTCCATGACCGAGAGTCCGTCAAGTGGAAGGAAAAAAACAAGTTTGTTGTGGCGAATAAAGTTTAATTTAATAGTTCACTTCTCTAAACGGGAGAGAGAATAACATACACTGGTAGCTAGAGTGGTTCGTACTGCGCAATAACGAGTCGCGACTCGAAAGATGTTCACACTACGATGCCCGAATGTCGACTGACTACGCATAGTGCAGCCCTTCGGCGTGTAACGCGACTAGGCGGAGGCGTAGTGCTGCTGCTGGCCCTCGCTAGGAGATGACTGGAACGGGACTAACTTGTCGCGGGTTCGAAGCAGTGGTGCTAAGAGACCGCGACTTTTTCAACTGCGCAGGCGACAGGCAATGGTGGAGGAAGGGAGAAGAGAGATGATCTCTTCGTCACTAGTTTCCTACGCGACGCCTGCGCAGTTGAAACAGTCGCGGTCTGTTAGCACCACTGGTTTGAAGGAACGATCCGTAGGGGGGTGGGGGAGGGGAAGGATCTCTTTGCCAGGCGACAGGAGGACCTCTTCGGACGCGATCACGCGGGATTCGAAGCTTCCGAACGGAGCGAGACCCTCGCCAGGCGACGGCGAGGTCTGAACTGAACTTTCTAGCTCAGTCGATAATTATTATCGACTGAAGTGGTCGACGAGGCCTCGCTCCTCTGTCGCGCTCGTAGCGCCGCGCGTGGTGGGGGCAAGGTGCCAGTGTCACTGGCGCGAACCGTTTGAAACGGCCAAACATTTTCGGAACGGAAAATGCGAAGAAAAGAAACAAATTCTTTTTCCCATCGGATAACGATTGAAATTAAATAATAATCCAATGAGAAAAAACCTGGTATCAATTCCACGGGGTCTTCGGACGCCGCTTCGACAATGTTTGCCGTATTAGAACAAAAAAAAGTGTAATATATACTGGAATATGTTTTCAAGCTGACATAACTTACACAAGAGGGCGAAAACTCGCAACTAGACTTGAATATTTTTTAAGCGGATTAATCCTAATTTAAGGCGAGAAATCTCGCAACGACACTTAAATATTAACACAAGCCGACTTAAACTTTAAAAAAGGCCGAAAATCGCAAAAAAGCTCAAATAACTCACTTTCAAGCGAACTTGACCTGAATTATTTCGTGGGGTATCTAATAAAATCATATTTACAAAAAAGGTTTAATTAAAGGTTAAAAGGTTTAATTAAAATTAACTAGTTATTTTTACATCGCGCGCTTCAACAACTCTCTTCAACTCTGACGAACTCAATTCACGACTCATCTGTATATACATGAATGGCATTCCCTGGGCGCGGCAAGTTTCGTATCGGACAGGACTTCCGGTTTTACCAATTATGAAGTTGGAAGAATTGTTCATACATATATGTCGCAACAATGAGGTTTTCACGGTAAGGCAAGTCTCGTATTCGGACAGGACTTCCGGTTTTCCAGCATAGGTTGATTGAGAGCCGAAGGACTCACTGTGGAGCTTGAACATTTTTTAAGCTGACTTAACCTAAATTACCAGGCGAAAAACTCGCGTGTTTCAGCCACTATCTTCAACTCGGTAAATCACCTTACGTCCAGTAAGGCTTTTGATACCATCGTGGTCGAATATCCTCGTGCCTGACATCTGATTCCCCCAGTTGCAAGGTCGTGGTGGGTTTGTGGGGGCGACCACGTTCCTTCGTGGTTGCTTGACTCCTTCGAACAGCTGACTGGGCAGCTTCATACAGGGTAGCGGGAGCAGAGGCATCGATCGCTAAATTTCCCGTGGTGACTAGACGTCCGTCTAGTTTGACTTAATAGGCCTTTCCTCCTAGGTTATTCACGATATTGTAGGGGCCGTTTCCACAGGGTGCTGGGTCAGCTTTTGGTTGGTGGGGCGTGTGCCCGGGTTGCCACGGATGTTGGCTTTTGGTTGGTGGGGAATGTGCCCGGTTTGCCACGGCTGCGGGCTTTTGGTTGGTGGGGCGTGGGCCCAGGTTGCTACGGCTGTGACTTTCGAGGTCCTAAGCTTGGACTGGGTCCTTTGGAAAGGTTCCGAACTGTCCATAAGGTCAGATTGAACAGGTGCCGGTTAAATGTTTCTTCCGTGTACCATGACTAGACGTACGTCTACTTGAATTTGATAGGCCTCTTCCCCTAGATTATTCTCGATAGGTTGAGGCCCGTTTCCACGGGGTTTTTCAGGTTGACGTTGCTCCAAAGGCCCTCGTCCGCGAACCGTCTTGGTTGGCACGCTCGGCTTATTGAGAACGCTCAGCCCTTTTCTTTTTATGCAAGTCACAATCTCGGTGAAGGTGTTTTCCGGGGCAATACCAGCAGTTGGGCAAGTTATTTGCTGGAACAGGTACAGTGGGTTATCTCTTTGTTTCCTTTCTGGGCATTGCCCGAAAAAGTTCGCCCTCATCTCGTTCTGCTTCGATGGCCCTAGAGAGTAGGGCGGCAAAATCCGTTGGGTTCGATGCACGAATTGCATGGCATATCCCTGGTTTCAGCATCTCCATCAAGGCGTGCACCATTAATTCTTCGGGTTTATCAGGTCAAAGTCTCTGGAATAGCAAAAATTTCTTTTGCAGAAAAACTCCTACCGGCTCCTTCTCCATTCGTCGCTGAGAGTGGAGCTGCGCTTGTAATTTCCGGATCGTTGATGGAGCGTTATACTGCAGGTCCAGTAGGTCTCGGAACTTCGCCTATTCGAAATTTAAGACACGATAAACATCCCACCACTTGTCAGCATCACCTTGTAGAGCCTGGCTGGCGACCGTGGTTCGCTGGTTTACCGAAATGTAAGCGTTGATAAAGTAGTCCTCCATTTCCTGTAGGAAAAGGTTCGGGTCCTCGTGGTCCCTTCCATAAAATTCTGGCATCGGAGGAGTCGGTCGATTAATCCTAACCATGAAGTTTTTCCACACTTGCCAATTTTGAAATGTATCAGGCTGGCCTGGTTGGTTCCCAGCTTGAGCATAGGGAGGCTGTTCATATTGTGGCTGAGTATATTGAGGCTGAACATACTGAGGTTGTGCAGGCGGAGGCTGAGCATACTGGGTTTGAGCATACTAAACACACTGAGGCTGAACATATTGTGGCTGAGCCCCAATGCTAAGCGTTTTGAAGATGGGCATATTGAGGCGGTTAGACATTGAGTTGATTGACCGGCAGATTCAATTGATCGTTTACGGCTGGAATCGCAGGTTGATGTCCCGCTGGATTTCCCAGAAGATCTGCAGCTAGGACCCCCCGTTGTTGCGCAACCTGATTCGCAGGTTGATTTGTATCCGTATTTGCTGGTAGTTTCTGTTGGACAATTATTGCTGGAATCGCAAATTGATCTCCCGTTGGATGTCCCATAAAATTTGTAGCTGGCAATCCCAGTTGATGCTTATCCGGATTTGCAGGTGGGTTCATAGCTGGATTTGTGGATTGATTCGCGCCTGGATTTGCTTCTGAAATATGATTCGGATTCCTGGATTCGTCGGTTGATGATCCAGGTTAGCGAGTCAGCATGTCCTCGGATCGTGAAGGAGCGTCATGCTGATTCTCTATGTTGCTTCGATTACCCAAAGCGGCATTAATTTCAGGCACGGGAACGTCAGGCGCCACTGGGTGTTTATTTCCACTTCCTGAAGTGGAAGGAGATGAATTTATGGCAAGGACGCGGTTCCTTAGATTCCTCTGGATCGGAGTGCGAGACGTTATTGATGAAGAGGGTGACAGGTAATTGGTTGTGACTAGTCAGTAAGAGTGTTCATAGTTTTTTCTAACACCTAACCTTTTTTTTTTGTAAAAAGGGGCCCCACTTTGTGCGCCAAAAATTTCATACACTACTAATTTTTGACAGGGTTAAATTCAAGTGTTCATTGTAGTAGTTCATCAAATAACAACAACAATTATGAACCACGGTTCATAATTTTTTCATTATTAATAATGGGTTGAATTGGGTTTATCTGCACTTACAAGTTGCTCCAGTTCCGGAGAGTCCACTTCCATGGCCGAGAGTCCGTTAACTGGGGGGTAGAAGGTCAGGGCGGAAGTGGGAAAACACACAAAAAAAAGTTCGCTGTGGCGATTAAAGTTTCGTTTAATAGATCACTTCTCTAAACAGAAGAGAGAATACACTGGTAGCTGAAGTGGTTCGTACCGCACAATAACGAGTGGCGCAACCCAAAAGAGGTTCACACTACGACGTCCAAACGTCGATTGACTACGCAGAGTGCAGCCCTTCGACGTGTAACGCGACTAGGCGGAGGCGGAGTGCTGCTGCTGGCCCACGGTGGGCTATGACTGGAACGGGGCTAACTGGTCGCGGGGTCGCTGACACCCCCCCGGGGGGGGGGGGGGGATTCTCGCCAGGCGAAGGGAGGACCTCTTCGGACGCAATCGCGCGGGAATCGAAGCTCCGGACCGAAGCGAGACCCTCGCCAGGCGACGGCGAGGTCTGAACTGAACTTTCGAGCTCAGCGACTGAACTGCAGTGGGACTCCGATGCTGTTTCGAAGTCGAAAATCGAACAAACCTCACTTTCTATCTCCATGCGTTAGAAGAAGAGGTCCGTTCGATTTTCGACTTTCGACACGCTATCGGAGTCCCACTGCTGGTCCGCGAGCCTCGCTCCTCTGGCGCGCTCGTAGCGCCCCACGTAGAGAGGGCAAGGTACCAGTGTCGCTGGCGCGAACCGTTTGAAATGGAAAAACATTGTCAGAACGGCAAATCCGAAGAAAAGAAACCGATTCTTTTTCACATCGGATTACTATTTAAATTCAATAATAATCCAATGGGGAAAAAACCTGGTATCAATTTAAGCTCTAACAGATAAAAAGTTGACTTGATAGATGAATTGCTCTTTTAATTTTTTTCAATTAAAAAATTTACAGAGAAAGACACAGATAGTAATTATGTTTTATATTTCTTACTTGACAAATAAAAACTTTAATTGGTAAATTTTTCATAATCATTATTATTTCGTTATCATTCATTATTTTGTGCACAATTTGCGAACACACTAAATCTACACGTATCAATTTGATCAACAACAAAATGATCCAGTATTATAACAGTATTTTGTTTCTTTGTATCGATATATATTTTCCTAGCAATTGAATACCGTTGCAGCAAAAACGATACGTTCAGATTTACTGTGAATAGAATACGACTATTAAGATTGTTCATAGGCTTAGTTAATTAGCAAAAATAATCATTATATTTTTTAAATTCCAAATACCTGTGCTGGAAACAGAGATAGCAAAACCACATTTAAAATGTCTTGCCGAAACATGCCTTTTCTACTTATTTCGGGCGAAGAGTCTAGTCGCGTAGGCCCAAGTAGGGCAAGTACTACTTAGGAAGACATATTATTATTGAATCCTCGTATATTGTTTGTTTGTTTGCGTGTAATGTCAGTGGGTAGCCCGTGGGGTCCCACCCCTGACGCTCAAGCTATAAAGCCTTTTGTGCCACACCCGTGTTTATTCTCAAGGCAGTACTCCGAATCCGGCCATCTTCGCCGAGTGTTCTTGGATTTCGGTGGGTTTCGTTGTTACTAACGTTCTGAGAATATACCTCTCAGGTGCCAGGCGTACCTATCGCACACTAAATGACGTCCTATTTTGTAACAGGCAAAGTGATCCTCACCCACTCTGCCATTCGACAGCTTCCCTAGCAGGTCGCAGAGAAGAGATACGGCCAGACTATGGTGGACGGAGCGATCCCTCTGAGGTCATCTGTTAGGTGCACAGATTTGAAGAACTGCCCTGGTGTGTTATGTAAGTGTATTTGTGTGTGTGTTCACTAGTCGAAGACGTCCAGCGACCACCTAGCGGAGGTCCCTCGAGAGGGCCTGGCTCTACGCAAGGAGATCGCTGACTCATTTTCGAGTTTTCTCAAAGTCGGCTTCGACTCCCAAGGTTAGGCTCTCAAAAGGCATATTTATCCTTGGTACGACACCAGCTTTTTCTGAGGGGACCTGCAGTTTGAGGTGGGTTCCGAACCACCGAGGCCCCGGTAGGAGTACATAGAAAAATGTCCATTGGTACCGGCTCAGTGATCGAACCCTAGACCTCCTGCATGGAAGTCTGACGCTCTATCGTCTGAGCCACCTAGGCTTCTTATCCTCATATATAGTTATTAATATTTCTCAAAACCAAACTGTAACATTACGTACACCTAATTCCACAAAGTCGTAAGCTATAAGGACAAGATTGTTCTTCTCCGCAGAAATACGAGTACTTAGCAAGTTATAAGTAAACAATTGTTTTTGATGAATTTATTTATTCATACACATTTTACAGTAAAAAAAAAATATATGTCGCATTGAGGTTAAAAAATTTTGTGACTGGCATCTTCATAAAACTAAGGCAGAAGAATCAAATATGGATCGGTGTTTCTCTACACTGTTAATTTATATATTCATTTTTTGCAATCTCATCATGATGAGAAGGTAATAGTTTTATGTAAAATTTTACTTTGTCGGCTTTCATCAAATCTCCATATTTTGAGACCCGTGAATCAGAAAAAAATATATTTTTAGGAAGGTGTCTATCTGTCTGCCTGTAGTTGTAATATCAGTAGCAGTGGTCAGAAAGCACGATAAATTTCGAGAATATGAACAGATTGGATTGATCTTCGGCACACAAATTTATTTTAGACTATTTTTTTATGAAACGTATAGCTTTTATTTCAATTGTGAGAAATGTTATCAAAAATAAAAAATTCCAATTGTCAGAGAAAGTATACGAAATCCAAAAAAATGGTTCAACCCAAAAGATCTGAAAATTTACTCAAGACTGTTTTTTTATAATACTATAATTTTTGTTTTAATCGTGATAACGCCCTTAAGAAAATAAAAAATTCAATTTTCCAGAAAAACTTTGTAAGATACGAAAAGCGCATTTTAAAAAAGAATTTTTTATCCTAAAAAGATTTAAAAATTCACTACAGATCATTTTTTGATAAGACGCGTAGCTTTTGTTTCAATCACGATAACCCTTTTTGAAAAATAAAAAGGTTCATTTTCCGGCCGAACTATGTGACATCCGAAAAAGTCTAAATAATACATTGTTGCTTTTAAAAAGACCTACAAACTCGCGTTCGACTTTTTTCTCATAGAACTCACTGGTTTTCTTTTAATCATCGAAACTGCTATTAAAAAATTGAAAATTCAAATTTTCAGCCAAACAACGTGAGATATGAAACAAAGTAAACAGAACAAATTAGTAATTTGAAGAGACCTGCAAGCAGAAAAAAATCCGTAAAATTTACAAAATCATCGGTACACATATGGACGACGTGACCTTTTAGTAGATTTTACAAGAAGTTCAGTTACACGGACGTTGCAAATTTTACTGATCTTTTTTCTACGTGTATAAAGTCGCTTTCAAATATTTTTTGATAGGACTCACCGTTCTTCTTTCAAAGATCGAACATACTATTGAAAAATCGTAAGGACCGTGCCAAAAGCTGAATGACACCTGGGTGAAGTGTCTTCAACAGTATGCAGCCTTATCATTGCATGCGGGACTCTGCATTGCAAGGACGGACGAACCCGTTCCACAGCTGCTCGTGAGAACAACAATGACATCACCAAACCACCAAATAGTTGTATATGCGATTCAAAACTACCGAACGCGCAAAGCACCCGACAATGGGTCGGAAAACAGTGCCGATCACCCTACATTTTGGGCTGCTGAAAATAATTCAGATGAAAACACCACGACGAACTGGCGAAACGCCCACATTGAGTGGACGAATCCACTTAGGAATGACTTGCTAGACTGCTATAATGCCAGCATTAGCTCTGTTCGCGGAGGCTTTATGGCGCGACGGCACACTTTGTGTTGCCAGAAACAACCAGAGCCTCAGCACGTTTCGCATCAACCATTGCGAAATCAAGTCGTCTACCTTTCGAAAAAGGGATATTTATGCGGAGCGCTTCCCCAATCGCTGTATGAACAAGAACAGACGAAAAGGAGAAAGCGACATTAAGACCAACCGCGGAAAAGCAGGCACCTTCTGAGAGACGATCGCGATTTCAGGACAAGAAGGAACATTGATATCCAAGTTCCTCCTGAGCCTCAAGACCTGGCTGAGGATCTGCAATCACACACTGAACAAGTCAAAGCTGCTGACAATCAAGCAGCATATTATTGTCAAAATACGGGTGTCATCTGACGCAAGGAGGACAATACAGAAGAGGGAGAGAAGGGTCAGGGAGAATCACCAGTTTCTCGCTAACCCATCGCGCCTCTCCAGCGATCTGCCTGTTTCTGTCAAAACTTCACGCAAGCCCAACGAGAGAGAGGCTTTTTAAAGAGAGGTATGCAAGATCCCGCAAATACTGGGGTTAAAGAAGATACTGATAATATCATCTGCTTCAAGGAGTTTTGCGACAACCTCATAACATCTGAGAAGGAATTTCCATCAATCACTGCCAAAGAGGTGAAAAAAGCACTTAGGGGCACAAAGAACTTCTTCGCTGCAGGACCAGATGGTGTCAACAAATTCTGGTGGAAGGAGTTTACCTTTACATACCACCATCTCATCTGGAAATTATCGTGTGATAACGAACAACGTCACCTTCCAGAGGGGCGTCGTTCAGGGCGATACCATGAGCCCTCTGCTCTTTTAACTTCTGCCTCTATCTCTTGCACTACGCAATTCTCCTGAATACCTCTGCGGCGATTATTGGCGTTCCCAATTACTCTGTGTTTATGAATATAAGTGTTATTAGATATCTCGACACTGGAGAGACCTATACACACTTGGGCGTACATCAAAGTCGCATTCAGCACGCAACATCAGTGAAGGAGTCTCTACGAAGCAGATACAAGCATCTTTTTCGACAGATTTTGTCTTCATATATGTCTGCGTTGAACAAGGTAACTGCGACTAACATGGTTGCCGTCGCGGTTCTACTCTACTAGATTGGTGTGGTTCAATGGACGAAGAACAAGCTTGCGGCGCTTGATATCACCACGCGTAAGATCATGCATATATGCATAAGAGCTTGTGTATCAATTCGTCTGTTCTACGATTCTACATCTCACGCAGTCAAGGCGGACGCGGACTTCTGAATCTCCAATGTCTAAATAACCGAATTGTTCTGAGTACAGCTTACATCCTTGCAAAGATGATTGGCAAAGGAGGATCCCTTCACAAAGCTGCGGAGAAGGCCGCCGAGACCCTTGGCCTGAATTTTAACATCAGAAGTGAGGAAATTGCATTACCCCATCTAGATGCCTCACTTCTAAAAACCGAAATAAAGAAAGCAGAGTTGAGAAAATTCCGCCAACAGCTAATGGACAAGAAAATGCACGGAAACTTGCACAGAAGTGTAGAAAATCAGTCCGTGTTGAAGAAGCAAACTTTTGCTTTTCTGAGATCATCAGGACTTCATTCAGGTCCAGATGATTTCATTTTCACATGTCACGATAGTTCCCAGCGATAGGTGCAGAGCATATCATGCACACTTTGAGTACCTAGAACAGATACTATCTGTGTGTCCCACTCATACGGAAATTGCAATTGTCAAAAAATTGTCCGAAAAAAGAAGTGCGAAATTTTTTGAAATTACGATATTTGGACCGGAGTCTCAATTGCACACTTGAAGCTGACATTGTTCTCCAAGACTTCGATAAAGGAGCTATATTCGTGATCGAATTCTCGGCTCCGGCCAACTACAACATCACTGCCAAGGAGAAGGAAAATCAGGAGAGGTATCAAGACCTTAAAAAGGAGCTGCAACGACTGTATCCGAAATATTCGGTTAAAGTAAATTTTCTTGTGATCGGTGCTATCGGACGTGCAAGAATATCACTGGTTTGTAACCATAAAGCCATACCCGCATGCAAAAAATATGCCAAGGCATTTTTAGATGGTAGTTGCTCCCAGTGAAACTCTGCGGTGTTGATTAACCCTTTTTCAAATTATATATATATATATATATATATATATATATATATATAATGAGAGAATAGAACAAGTTGATAAGTACATATATCTTTGTAGCCTTTTCACTAGTGACGAAAAGATAGATAGGTCGCGCGACTGTTGGTTCTCGCTCTTCGCGCTCGGTAATATATTCATCTGGCGCTCGATAATGTGTTTACCTCGCGCTACGCGCTCGGTCATTGTATTCCCCCCCCCACATTTGTGCACAGATCTTTTAAAATTGAAGTTCAAAGCATCGACAACTGTAATTTGGTGAATGCGAATTCTCTTTTGTTAAGGCTCCTTTGGCTTTAAGGAACACATTCTTATTTCTGCACCTCGGTCTGGGGCTGCTCATTCAGATTTTACAACATAAAGTACACATTTTATTTTTAATGATTACTTTAATATTTGTTTCTTATTTTTTCTTATTTTTCTTATTTCTTATTTTCTTATTTCTTATTTTCTTATTTTCTTATTTTTAAAATTTTATTTTCGGCTACCTGGAAAATGTATGATTTCAATGAATTTATATTATTAGAAATCATAGACGAGACAATCCTCAAAGAATGTGGTACAGGAGACACACTAGTTGACATATGGGAAAGAAATCAGTTAAGATGGTTCGGACATCTTGAAAGAATGAAAGATGAACGACTGACCAAACAAGTGTATAAAGGTAAAGTAAATGGCAGAATGCCCAGAGGTAGACCGCCGAAAGAATGGTTAGAATCTGTAAATGAGACATTAATCCGTAGAGACATAAGAAGCCATAGAAACACAAGAGCTTGCATGAAAAAATGCACGGACTTGAGAAAATTGTGGCGACAAATAGGTTGTAAACAGAGTGACAGTAGAATGAATGACCCCTGAAACAAAGACCTTGGATACTAATGGGCCCAAGTGTACCATACATAACAATTTTGTGAGGCTCTTCACTTGGGGTGATCGCTAGAGAGATTGATCAGCAACCTGGGTCGGAGCAGTGTTGCGGAATAATAATAATAATAATATAATAATAATAATATTAATAATAATAATAATAATGGCATGCATTGGTATTGAAACATACGTATTTTCATTGTCTTGTTTTTATAATCGAAAAAAGTGTGCATCCTATAAAAAAAACAATTTTGTTATTAAACATTTTATTGCATTTTCTGTCGTTTTTCCATAAATTCAACTTGTTTATTTTTAATGTTATTTTTTACAATTTAAACTAAAAATACGTATCCTAGCGTCAAGTGTTTTTGAGCACATATAATTTAGGCGAAAATTTTTGTTAAATAAAATGTTATTGTAGCTTGTGTCCTTTTTCCAAGAAGGTAATTTGTTATTTTCATAACAAGGGTTTATAACAAAATTTTTAGAATTTTTTCGGTTGAACATCTTTTGTCCTTTCATTTTTTTTGTCTCTTGTGTCATTTTTCCAGAAGTTTAATTTTTTAATTTTTAATCTTGTTTTTCCCGATTAAAAGAAAATCTACGCGTCCTGACAAAAAATTGTTGATGACAAATTTGTAGCTCTTTTTTGGATGAGCAACTCTCGTCAAGTCATTTTTCTCATAGTTTGTGTCGTTTGTCCAAAAATTAATTTTTTAATTTTTAATGTTGTTTTTTACGAATAAAACAAAAACCACGAATCCTATGAAAACATAATTTATAACAAATTTGTAGCACTTCTTTGGGTCAACAACTTTTGTGTCATTATTTGTTTTCGTAGCTTCTGTCGTTTGTCCAAAAATCTAATTTTTTTATTTTTCAATGCTGTTTTTTACGGATTTAAACAAAAACTACGCCTCCTATCAACAAGCGGTTGTCAACAAATTTGTAGACCTTTTCTGAATGCTCAATTTTTGTTGATTCATCTATTTTCGTATCTTGTATAGTTTGACCGAAAAATGGAATTTTTTATTTTTCATTATTTTGTTGCGCGATCAAAATTTGAATTTTTGATTTTTCAAGAAAATTCAAAAAGTTGTTATGACAATCTTGTAGGGTGTTCAAAAAGAAACGTTTTTCTCTTCATGACTTTTTTTCATATCGCGCGTTGTTTGGCTTGAAATTTTCATTTCAGTTTGTTTTTTTGAATTTTGTAAATGCTATAAAACTGGTAATTTTTTTTTAAGAAAAAAAGTCATGATGATAAATTCTTTGACTTTTTGAATATTATGAACGACCGTACAGAGAATTTTCAAATTCTAAAAAAAGTGATCTCAAAAATTTGGAAAATGCTCTAACTTTTGAAATTTTATCCAAATATGCTGGCTAACGAACTTGACCTTCATGTTAGGACAGTCAAAAAGTATACCAAAGACCAATCCAATCTGTCAATTATTTCGAATGTATCGTGCTCACAGACATACATACAGACATACAGACGGACAGATGCATTCATAAAAACCTGTTCTTCGGGTTCAGGGGGTTTCAAAACGTGGACATTTGACAAAATCGGGG